>JAIUJO010000041.1:2743012-3147611 GCA_023846275.1 Vanilla planifolia
AAATACAAAACATTTAAGGCTTAACAAATCAAAGTCAAGGGTGACCTAACAGCTTACTCTAGAGATGGAAAGGAGAAAAGAACGGAAAGGCTTTATTTAGAAAAATAAATTAATGAACAGAGAGCAAATAATAGTACTACTAAGAGAGGAAGATACATTAGAAGAGGAGACAATAAATGAAGATAGCAAAGCTCTAATGTTGGAAAGATTTTCTAAATTTTTATGTGTTATAGGAAGATATGCAAAACAATGGTCCATGAAAAGAGTAAGAACAAAAGAGGAGATTTTTTTACCATGAGTGTGACAAACTAAGACATATCAAACTAGCATATCCATTGGAGTTAGATTTAATTGAAAATGAGAGGAATGCAATGAAGAAGAGCAAGAACTAGAAGAAGAAAGCATTGAATAAAGCCTAAAGGGACTTTGAGGAGACTAATACAAGTGAAGAGGAAGATGAAGATCTATTTTTTATTATGGCTCAAGAGGATGAAGAAGAAATGAGAACATCATTAAGTGAAGTAAAGGTAAGTTATTATAATAAAGGATTACCTTAACAATTAATTTTTGTGTAAAAATATGAAACTTTATGTAAGAAATATAACAAACTAATGAAAAGTATAGTGAATATTTATGTCTTTGCAAACATATTAGAAATAATGCTAACAGATATTTAATGAACGTACAAAAGGCTAATGATGCATTTAATAAAAAAATTAAGGGCATGCATCATTAGTTAAAGAATTATTGATCTTAAATCATTGCAATATACTTTTTCATTATTAATTGCAAAACTTATTAGCAGAAATATTTTTGTTTCAAATGGTAAATATTTCATGTTCATTGGGATAAAGAAAATGCAAATATTTTACAAGGCTACAATAATAATTTTGCATGTTGTTACAGCATGTAAATCGACAATGCAACACATGTAAGTATTATTAAAGCTTATATTTAGCCAAAATTTCCTAAAGTTTCTTGGTAGTTATGGAAAACTGTAGTTCATCCACTCAAAATCTACTTGGCCTAAAAGGTTTGGCTTCTTAAGTATAACAATTAATTTATAAATATAGGAAGGTTTTCTTTTGAAAGATGAGAAAGGCATGATTCTTCGATAGTGGATGTTTGAGGCATGATTTAAACTATCAATTTATTTGCCCAATAAAATGCCTATGTTGATGGAAAAGTAGTTCTTTGTGAGTACTCAAAGAAATATATCAAATGAATAAGTACTATTGAAAATTCTAAATTTTTTGCACCTAAGTGTTATTAGTTTAAAGTTTAAATTATAATTTCCAAAATATTAGTGAGTTTTGTGATAGTAATTTTAGTATTTTATTTGATTCTGTTATCTATAAAATTATTAAAGATGGAAGCCTATTTGTTATTACAACTAAAAGAAATAACACTTGTTTACATGTAATGAAAAAGGTAATTATTTCTTAAACATAATATTTATGTAATATTTTAATGACTTAAATTTATTGCATAGAAGACTTTATCGTGCTAGCACACATACCTTAAGAAAAATAATTAAATATAACTTAATAGAAGGTTTTACTAAATTGTCTTTTGTAGAAGATTATGTACCAACATTCAACTTTTTAAAATAAATTGGTTGGACATATACTATGAATCAGTATAGGACATAAGAGACATGGATTAGTTGGTTAGAGGATTAGTTTGGTATACATAGATTATTTTATTAGTAAAAATGAGTAAATAATGTAGACAATTTATATCTTGATACTTAAATTTTGGAAAAGGTGTTTGGTCATAATTTAGTACTCATTAGAAGGAATAATGAAGGTGAATTTAGGTGTGTGAAAGTGATTCATTATTTTAATATTCAAAGAATTTCACTAACATTTTCTATATTTTAGATGAAGTTTAGATACTTAACTATTATATTTTGAAATTTTAACAAATGTGGTGGTAATCCCTTATAGATTGAAATAAACATGAATATGTTGACCCAATTCTCCAAAAGTATTGGATTAGTATTATTGAGAATAAATCAATCTAAGAATTATTATCTAACAATCAATGTAGCCCTTTTAAAACTATTTTCCCTTCCATTCCTTTTCCATGTAAATAAATGCCCAATAAACGAGAGTTCTCTTATGCACCATTGACGGATGTAATCATTGAATTCAATCATTACTTCCCACCAGAGATTGGATGGACTATTGTATTATTCGAATGTATCTACTACCTTATTGCATGCTATTTCTATCCATGGAGCTTTAGTTTCTGCTACAATTGAAGCCAATATGTACCAAAGTGTTCTACATTTACCACTTGAATTCAAGATACACATAAGTATTACAGGCACCATTTTGTCTCCATGGATTATCAATGAGCATGTGAACTAACTACTTATCCTCATTTAAGGTTTGACAATGGATGATTTTAATACATAATGCTTAATCCCAATGTATTTATTCCAAACGTGGTGCTCAAATTCCAAACTCTTAGAATTATTTTTGTTTTGTGTAGTAGCACAAACTGCCTCACATAGCTCTCATTCGTTTTACCTTATTTTTTCCTTTCTATTGAACAATTTCATAGTGCCCCAATATTTTAAATACAACATCACTTTCTAAAATAAAACAGCCAGAATGCAACTGCTTTTCATTTAAAATTTTTCTTAATTCATAAGAAATGGCTGAGTGAGATTATTTTCATTCACAATTGTAGGTGCTTATTTTCGCTTGTATATTTCGTGACATTTTATTTTTTTACATTGAAGAGTGGTGTGACCTTGGCCATAGAAGTTGATTTAATAAGAAAGTTATCATACTAAATTCATTGGCCAAACTTATTTGACTTTCCAAATTTTTTATCTAGATTCAACTAGGTAATTCCATCACTAAATCCATTTCAACACACATCTTGTTTTGCTTATTCTAGTTAAGTTTATAGTAGATATAGTGACTTGTTTAGCATTGTATTACAATAAAAGTTAAGGAATACAAAGCTACGTCATTGAAAAACTCAAATGAAACCTAAATTAGAGATAATGTTCATTCAAACGACATTCACATGAAAAATCATGATGCCACCTACCTGTTGTACCTTATTTATTTTGAGTAGAAGCACAAACAGTAGATAGCTCTCATTTGTTGTACCTTATTTATTCCATTGAGTTGAACAATTTCATAGTGCCTCAACATTTTTCATACAACACTTTCTAAAATGAATCAGCCAGAATGCAACAACTTTTCATTTAGAGTTTTGCTTAATTCATGAAAAATGGCTTAGTGAGATTACATTCATTCACAATTGTAGGTGCTTATTTTTGCTTGTATATTCGGTGACATTTTATTTTTTTACATTAAAGAGTTGTGTGACCTTGGCCATAGAATTTGATTTAATAAGAAAGTTATCATATTAAATTCAATGCCAAAATCTATTTGACTTTCCAAACTTTTTTATCTAGATTCAACTAGGCAATTCCATCACTAAATCCATCTCAACACACATCTTGTTTATGCTTATTCTATTTAGGTTTATAGTAGATATGGTAACATGTTTTGGACTGTATTACAACCAAAGTTAAGGATTACAAAGCTACCTCATTGAAAAACTCAAATGAAACTTAAATTAGAGATAATGTTTATTCAAATGACATTCACAGGAAAAAACATGATGCTAGTTAAATGTTGTTTCCTTCAAGTTGCTAATGTTCCATGCTTGGCGAAGCCAACATCTAAAATAATCTATCAAATATTAGTCAACCTAGTATGATACCATTTAGTAACTAAAAATTTTATTTTTTTAAATGTCGCTACCTATATCTGAAAAAATGCACGAAATTTTCCTCATTAATTCAAGATTGATTCTTGTGTCAATTTTTTGAATTTCTTCTTCTTTGAAAATAATTTTTTGTTGACCATTGAAGCTTCTCATTGGTTAACGCAAACTAGTGAAAGGTCAGCTATCTACCAAACATCATCAATAAATAAATTGTCGAGGGAGGTGAGGCCCTTTAGACCTACAACAAAGACTTGCTGGCCTAATGTCTTAGTATAACAAAAATATGGTGGTGTGTAGGAACTCAACTCCAAGTGTCCCAATCAATCTGCTCTAGCTGGAATAAAAGATTGTTCATTGATACTATGACTACGTGCCCGTCAGAAACATTAACCATTTATTTTTGGTTATTTACTACTATTGCTAATGTACTTAGAATGATAAACAAAAATGTTTTTTGATATGCAATATTAAGTATACATTCTTTAACAATGAAATAATTGTGTGTGCATAATTTAACATAATTTGCTAGTATAAAATGGATATTAATCAAGCCTTCTTGCATGACAACTTGTCATGAGAAGATACACTAATTCTTACAAGTTTCGAATTCCATAACTAATCTAATTACAACTATTGATTGAGATTTAAAAATTTAAGATTGGGTTAAATACATGTGAATCATGATTATTAGCAATTCAAAAAGTACACAACTTACATATTTAATGATTTAGAATTCTAGTTCATCTAGATTACTTATTCAACTTATTTTGATCCATAATGGAATCATCCTTATCAATTTGATGTGGCATTATTCCTTGTGAATCTAAATTAATAGAACAGTTGAGTGATATTGACAAATGCTTATTCTTATGGAATATGATCTTTAAATCTTACACTATTTTGCTTAATTTCAATGTTGATTACTTTATGTTAGAAGTTGGGTGCACGATCAATTCTTGAAGTTAATCACTATGAATGTAGTTTTATTAAATTTTTTAACATATAACAAATAATGGTCATTAAATATTCAAAGAGTACTTATATGAATAATAGATTTTACAATTAGCATATAATGTGAAGGGCCATGGTGAGATAATATTATCTATTAACATAGAATAGTTCCCAATTCAAATAGTTCAAGAAGCTAATCATATTGAAAAATTGGGTACGTTATTTTGAAAAAAAAAAGTTAATTTTATCCTTTGTAGGAGCTCATAATGTTGGGAGACCAGTATGATTTCCAAAAGCTTTGCATTTACAACTCCAAAAAACACTATATTCGTTAGAGGTAGTAATGTGTGGTGAGTTTGAAGTCTTTTAAGTTCACATCAAAAACAATGTCGCTTATGAATTCAAGGATATTTACACGGAATTAAACAAATGATTTTCCTCAAAGAGTGGTGTAATAAAATTTAACTTTATCTATATCAATAATTTGGTGTTACCATTTGATGTTACATATGTAAAGCATAAAAATTGGTCCTTGATTATAAGGCATTTTCATGTATCGAAATTCTCAATATTAATGTTAACAAGAGTTTGTGATAATGCATGCATATGTATATATGTTTTCTAAACTAAAATATTCCATTCAAATAATAGAATTCATAAAATTCTAACAATAGAATTTTTTTTGTTATTTAGATCAAAAAATTTTTTTTGGAGCAACCTATTTTCTTATTTCAAATATTTGAAAATTGAATCAAGTTCTAAGGGAGCATTATCATAGTAATTATTTTTATCATGTAATTCAATAGTGAAAGAAATCTTCAAAAAAATCATCAATATATTTATTAGTTTTGATCTTCTCATTTAAATCATGAAGATGCTCTTATGAAAGTATGATTTCTTATGTAGGTAAGATATTTTTAGTGATTTTCTCTTCCTTAGCAAAAGCTAATTACTACATTGAGATGATGGTAGGTAGGAAACTCTAAAATCTTACTAGTAACAAGTTAGTATATTTTTGAGAAACTATACATCCAAATTGTCAAGAAGTCTTGTGAGGATATATTGTAATTAGTCTTCAGAAGGAAAATTAAATTAGCACTACTTCATTCTTTTGGTGATGGGCTACCAAAAATAAAATCATTGATAGCATTGTAAAGGTCATCTTGAAACTTTGACAAACAATGCTTGCAAAACAAAACATTAAACAAATACAATCTACAATGAATAAAGGATCCATCAAAAAAAAAATTCTTTTGTATTTTCTCCTTATTAACTTGTTGAATTACCATCATATTTCTTTTTAGTCAGTATAAGCATCATAAATCAAAGAACCTCTCATTTTTCTTTGTAAGTAATAGTAAGACGCCAAGCAATCCACAATTTGGCTATTAAATCCTTCTCTAAGACCCAACTTCTACTTGCATCTTTAATTCTTTTAACTTTACCCATCATTCTCTTATTATTGAATTTTATGTGGATGAAATTTGTGTTTTAATCACCATTCTTAAGCTATATATTATCTTCCTTTTAACTCTTATATAGTAGATGTAGTAACAT
The DNA here is from genome assembly GCA_023846275.1 of Vanilla planifolia. NCBI lineage: Eukaryota > Viridiplantae > Streptophyta > Magnoliopsida > Asparagales > Orchidaceae > Vanilla > Vanilla planifolia. Next base: position 2,749,280 of record JAIUJO010000041.1, read on the forward strand.
ACAGTAAATCACCTTGAGGGTCAACTTAAAGATGTACTTGTTATGTTCAGTGTTGGAGCCCATTGAGGATTTGTTACTATTCTTCTCATTAATCTTATTATTATTATCATTGTGCAGATGAATTATAGTAAACCCTTGTTTATTGTATATTTCTTTTTATTTTTATTGTTTCATCAATGTATCCACATTTATAATTTAGCTTAAGATGTTTAATGAACAATTGCAAAATTTTTGATGATTTTCATCTTATATTCAATATAGACCTTCCCTTTAACCATCCCACAAGTCCAACAATAACAATTTTGCTTGAGAATTGATTTAAAATTGAATTAAAATATAGTTTTGGGCTCTTTTTGTTGTCATCAACTTCTGTCAACCATCGTTACCATCACCGTTAGTGTTGACTTGTTAACTCGGGCTAACTCTCTTCGATGAACATAAACCCCAAAGAAAACCTGAAGTGTCAATGGCTTTTTACAGATGCTACACACCAAAATTTGAACCAAAAGTGATGCACCTAACCATCCATGTCACACCATGTGTTGCCTATTACCTCACTTTTCTCCATTAATACTTCTCAAAACGCATGTGCCTGTCGAGAACCTAATTACAATAATTAATTGAATATCCATTCAAGTTTTTCAAATTTTTTTTTGAAAAATTCTGGTTATTAATTTTGTAATTTTTTTTTCATTTAGAATTCTAAAATGTCTTATAGAATTCCAAAAAATTATCTTATAGTATTCTTAAATGTCTTCTCCATGTAACTCTTCCATTTTCACAAAAATGGTTCGCTCATCTTAAGCTTTATTAGTTCTAATCATGATAACTCATATATAACTCATTAATGTTATTTATCTTCTCTATAACATGGAATTCTTCTTCATCAATATTCAAAAATAAATTACCAAATTAAGTTTTACTCCATTCTATATGGTGGGCTTTAGCTCTCTTGAGCTTATAAACTATGGGCTATATTCCTGACCTAGAATTTGGAAGACCCCAATTCCGACTAATAACTAGAGAGAATTATATACTTTCAATGCCAGTGCTTTGGAATCTAAGTTGTCATGGATTAGATTTAATTGTTGATGGGTACATGTTCTATAATAGAGATTAGTATAACAAGAACTTGTTCATATACTGAGCCACTATGTTAGCAAGGCTTTGGCCAAATCATGATTCAATAGGGTTTTATCCACAAGAGTAACCTTTATATTTTTGAACCTAAGGTAAGACATTTTAGTGTTCCTTCGATTTATGGAAGGCAATTAGCCTCCATCATCAATCTTAAATGTTCCCAAAGATCTCTTCGACTATTAAAAGAGTTGTTGTCATACACAAAAAGGTAACACATCATTTACATATCACCATGTGAAGAAAGTATTCTGAATTTTCAATTTTTAACATTTTAAGTACTATAACTAATGCACCTATACTTTGTTTGAAATGCCGCTTCATAATAGTGAAAAATTAGTCTCTTTCAATGGATGTTCATTTATCTATTGCTTGTAAAGCATTCAATCATTTCAATTAATTTAATTTTGTGTAATCTAAACATGCTATTAAGGCATCAACCTATTATAGAACTAACTACACCTTTTATATTGAAATGTAAGACATTAATAATTACATTCTATAATGTCTATATTTTGAGATTCTCGAAAGCTTCTTGAGGCCTATTGTAGGCAAATCAATTTTTTGACATTCCACTTAGTGTATTTTCTTTTGAGTTGTCACTATTAGCAATTGTGAAGCCATTCAAGTCTATCCTAGAAATCTTGGGAGTCTTTGCATTTTGCTAAAGATCTTTATTCGAGCTTTTGAGAGATGGAAGATCTATTTGTTCTTTAAGCTACATGTCCTTCCTAAGTTTCACATTAAAATGATCTTATTTGCTTTTACTTTACAACTACTAATTGAAATTGATCATACTATCATTGAATAGATGACTAAAACTACAATAAGGTTTTTTTATTTTGTGCTGATGTTTTGTCAAGCAATAGGGAACTGATATTTTTTTATACATTGATGGCTCCCAAAGAATGAAGTTTCACATTACATATTACTTCACTAGTTGGAAGTGTCTCATCTTCTCCATTTCTTACATATATGGGTTTAGAATATTTTTCTTACTTACGTTGGACCATTGAGAATCCTTGTCTATAGTTACTTCTAAAATATTTAGGAAAATTATCATTGCTTAATTTTTTTTCAATAAGTCATTACTGAACCTAATCTTTCTAGATTTTGATATCTAAGCGAAGATTTTTAATAAGATTGACCAAAAAAAAAGAATAAAAGTCCATGGAGCCTTGCTAAGTTTATTGTCACAGATATACTTTTAATGTTTTGCTAACTATTAACATGATTAACAAAGGGCCCTACTTGTTGAATAAGTTGATTGGATGGTGCTCTACTGAGATCCACACTAGAGCTTACAAAGGTTTAGTAATGAGGTAAAAGTTTGAAACATTTGAGACCCTTATTTGAGAGACAATAACTTCTTGAATTTTGTACATCCAACATCAAATGTTTTCTAAATTTACAAAAAATCTTAAGAGGACTTGCTTACATCTTCAAAATAGATTCGAAGAAGCCAATCATTTTTTATTTGTACTCATTGATATTCCGTGTTGGGTCCTACCTAAAATGTTACCTATTAAAGTAAGATTGAAGTGGGTAACCCTTTTAGAGACGTCATCCTCATCAAATTTGACCTTTTCTTCACACTTTCAAATAGACATTACCAACAGACATTACCATAATGGAAAGGAGCATACTTACAAAAGAATTTCCCAAAAATCAAGTTGGAAGTGTCATCTTAGTCATAGGAAGCATGAAAATTTTATCATCACAATGTCGCTTTGATGATTTTTCTGATGTTCTTTTGAAACCTATGTCAAAAGGCAGCTATTTATAATTAAAATATCAAGAATGCTTAAAATAATGAAATTAATCCTTATGAATTATTAATTTAAAATTTTATTAAATACAAACTTTTACTCAAGATTGTACTTTTTCTTTGTTTATTGTTGAAGATTGGTCTATTATCCTCTATGCTATTAACTCTTCATTTCAAATAACAACTTCTCAGGTTATGCTTCATTAATTTCCTTCCTTTTAATTTAGTCTTTGTAGTACGTTTGAGTTTTGTAGATTCATCTTCAACAATTGAGCTCCTTGCATCATGTTGAGAGTGTTTCAATAAGAAAATGAGTCAAGTATTGAGAAACAGTTATTTGCTTCCTACAAAAATATTTTTAAAAATATTTAAAAGAATTAAAATAAGCTTAAACAAATATCAAAAATTAATTTTGTGAAAAACTTATTTTTTATTTACAGTATTTTAATTTCTATTTAATAATAAAATTTTAATAAAATATCAAATGGGAATGACAACAAAAATTTAGAGTTCACTTAAAAACTTTTTATATTATTCAGCCTAAAATCAAACCTATATCCACTACTAAAAAAACAAGGTATAAAAGATAATGTATATAAGTCTTTTGCCAAAAAATGAGAATGCTAAACTATAAGAACAATGAAAAAAGAAAAATAGGCTAGAATGATAGTAAGATTTGTAGAAAGTGAAAGGAAAGTGGTGATAAAATCTATACAAAGTCATTCATACACTTGATGAATGCTCAACAAAGCATAAGTATTTTAATTTAATAAAATAAAAAAGAGGAAATGAGATCTTTGCTGCTTTTTAAGAAAGAATATCGAGTTGGAGAAGAAAGACACAATGTATAAAGGTGAAGATGAGCACTAGCTACTAATCACTTCATTGTCATTGCTTCAAATGTTTCTTTAGAATTTTTTTAAAAGTTTCATCAATTTATTTTGACCAATTGTTATCCAATTTATAAACAGTTTCTAATGGCTAAAGTTCTTACCAATCTAATCGTTTGAGGTTTTTTATTGATATATTATTTTTTAATTAAAAACTTAATATTATTTAAATAAAATTAATAACAACTAGTAAATATTTGTTAAAATAGTCATTGCATAGGACCTACATGATTTAAAGAATCTTGAAATTCTTTATCGTGAAAATAAACAAATGGTTAATAAGAAATAAACTAGAGTTGTTTAGATATTTGGATTTCATATGAACTATTAAATCTGAGTCATGATCTAATGGCTAGATTTAATTTTACATATGGATTAAATGCAGACCGTGTGAGCATTTAATGGAATGATCAAGCAGTTAGTAGAACTATTGCTTAAAAAAGGTGATTTTGGCAATGATCATTTGATTGTAAAATTGCTTGATTAGACAATTCATATCACTCCACAATTTTAAATTTAGCTGTCAAGAAAAAGCTTTAAATTTATCTCTTCCATGATGTATTTGTTATTACTTTTTCTTCTTGGAAGACATTTTTTGCTTTAGAAGTAGTCTGATTTAAGATTTAGTGCCACAAAGTTTATTTAAGACATAGTCACAAAACTTTCAATATCATGAATTGACCTATGAATGTGAGGAGTAATGCCTTCATTCAAGATAATTCTAGTTATGATTAGGAGTGATGCCACAATTCAAATGCAATTGTTAATCGGTTCGACATTAATTCTCTATGCCTAAAAATTGTTACAATGATTTAGGTTAGTTAATTAAGTGGAATTGGTTTTTTGCATTCTTAAAATTTAATTAATTATTATGGAAAAAACTTAAGAAAAATATTTCTTAAGATGATCTTGGTGTGATTTCATAGATATTAAAAAATAAAATATTTATTTTGAAATTTGATTATTTTAAATTTAAATGTAATTATTATAGCTTGTGTAGATAATTTATATTAAGCTTATAATCTAAAAAAATTGAAATTACTTAAAATTTAAGACAAACTTTATCTCTTTGAGCCCTGTCACACTAAGGGTTTGATATTTACTACTATTTTCCTTAAAGGTCAACTACGCAATATCATACTTTTAGAATTTCTTGACATCTCTTTAAAGATCCTCTTCATCACTCATCAGGAAAAAAATAATCAAAGCTTTATGATTTTGTAAAAATCCCACATATTTGGCTTATTGTCAATAAAATTTTTTCATCCTCCACTGGGTCATTGGGATGAAAACATTAACTTATTTATAATATATCAAAGATAAACCATTAAAAGAAAAAATAAACTTCCAATGTATATATTCAATAAATCATATAACTACTTTTTAAATAAAAAAGATTCAATTGTGGACATAATACACACACACAAATATAATTTTTTCTTAGCCTAACTCTTAAATGATCTTATATTATCAAACTTAAGTTCTAAAAAAACCAAAAGTCTAACAAAATTCTAAAACATCACATTATCATTTGGTACTTACAAGATCCAAGAACAATATTATCATGTTAACAATCAAACAATTTTTCTATTTCACAAGACCAAAACATGAATAAAATATTTACAAAATCAATAAAACCTCTCAAATCTAATCCAATCTAAGGAAATATCATGAATAACAACCAAAGTTGTATAGAAGAAAATAACTAGTAAATGCAATCCATTGCCATCATAACGGTCATAAGGCCTCTCCTATGCCTCCACACATTCCTCATATCACCCTTGACATGATGTGACTTAAGAGCTTAAATATACTTTAATGTGATCTTTTCCAAATAACTTATTCAATCCAAGGTCTAGCCAACATCTTTACTATATTACTTACATGGCCAAACCTAACACAACCTATGTCCTATTCCAAGATCTTCCACCTTCTTACAAGGTCTTGGCTAATAACCTAACTAACCAAAGCTTAATTTTCATTATTCATAGAGGTTCACAAATGGCATTTCATGAGCCTATCATAAATATCTTTTATTTTAGCTTCCTTTCCTATTAAGGCTTTTTTTTTGCCTTTGAGCATGGTTCCAAACCTATGCTTACCTTACATATTCATACCCAAGAACCTTAAAGTCATAATTTGACTATGTGAAGTTTTCTGAATTATCCATAAAATATTTACCATAATTTCTAACCTTAACCTTAAAAACTTTAGTCATAACCAAACATTTTGGTTGTTAATCATACCTCTACTTGACTTAACCTTCTTCTACGACCTAAAACTGAGCCCTCCAAGACTTTTTAAGAACTAACTAAGAGCCACACATATCTTAAAATCCATTTAGGACCAAGCCAATGGTTCCATCTTCACAAGGAGTCCCCACACAAAATAATGGATTGCTATAGATTGTGTAGAGTTTTTTATTTATTTTTAAATGTCTTTAAATTGATTATTACTTAATCTATGGCATAAGCTATATCGAATTAAATTTAATATATTTTTTATCCATGATTTTAGCAACAAAGTACCCATTTATAACATGTCAAACAATCAACCAAACATGAGAGTAATTTTAAACATAATTGTAGTGCCTAACATCAAATATTCAATTCAAAAGATAAGTTTATGTTAAAAAATATTTAATAAAGTCTCAATTTTATACACTTCTTTATTCATCATGGCATGAAAATCTTTGTCCATTCATGCAATAGTCAAGAAGTAAATGTTGCATTTAATCTATATTGCTAAACATCAATTATACTTAGAAAGAAGAAGAATTACACTAATGATTCTAACCCTTAACAATATATAATAAAAAAAGGGCTATTATGTCAAGGTATACTTACCTCGACGGGGTGTAGGGTTGATCAAGGAGGACTCTCACCTAGACCAACGGCCTCCATTGCACGCCGGAGGAGCGTTGCTCTACCATCTCCCCAAAAAAAAAAAAAAGGCTATTATGTCAAGGCTATGAGGGTTATATTCAAAAAAAGTTCTCCATGATTGGCTAATTAGTTTATAATTAGTATGATAATATATGCTTAATACATGAATGCTTAGACAACAAACATAAAACAAACAAATAAACATAAATTTAGCATTCTTTTCACTTATTTTACTTGGTGATGTCTATGTTAAGGAATTTTTTTTATGAACAAATTGCTATTCTAAAATTTCCTTCCACATATACTTATAGCCAAAGCCAAACATGCAATATGTGATCATGTAATCTACTTTGCATTCATAGAAAAAAAAGTAATATACATTTTTTATCACTCAACTAGAAACACTACATAAGAACTAATTAAAATTGAGCCGTTTGTTTACTGAAATAAATCTTCCTTGTTCCTAGGTAGAAAGAATTTACTACTTCTTGAACAAGTTTCACGAAAAAAATGACCAATTATTGTCACAATCAATTTCCTTGTTTTGACCAACATTTTCACAAAGATATTCCTTTTTATCTTGGCTTAGATCCTTGGTGAATTTATTATATGAACTCAAATATTATCGTATGCTGAAAAGTCATATAGAGCACTTCTCTTTTGTAAGATCTTTCCGTGCATGAAAGCTCTAATGCTCCTTCTTCCTCATAGCTTACCTCACTTTTTTAGATAGTATCCACTATGTTGGGTCCTCAAAATTCCCCATTTATGGTTGAGTTTTTATATATTACAAGCATGTTTTAATAGCTTATATAGCCTACACCACACCATGTTAAAACAAGAATTTACTTTAAGATAAACTAGTCTTAGGTTAGAGTCACCACAATTCATTATTTTAAATTAATGCTCTTCTAATTACATCCCTTTTGGCCCTTTATATAATGTTCATTAAATTTAAGGATCAATGTAAGAAATGGTAATAGATTCTTCTTTCTATTATATTCATCTTTTCTTATGATATTCTAAAATTTATCATATATAAAAGTTTTTCATTTAATCTTCTTATTATCAACTGCCAACAACTAATATTTGAGAATCCTATACATATCTTACAAGCTCATTTTGATATATTAAGCCTAATCATGGTTCATGTGTTACAATTTAAATCTTACAATTCCACAATGCATATGATTTTAGAATTTAAAATTTTAAAATTAAACATTCAATTTATCTTTATTGAATATTAAAATATATTTAAGTTTCAAATTTTAATTTAGAAGAAATCATATACCTTAATTAAATATCTAATAATTATAAGGCTAAACATATTAGGTTTTAAACACACTTTATCACATAAAATAATAAAGATCTATGATTTCTATAGCTACATATCATACCCATTGTTTTCATAAAAATAAGGATAATAAAAGCATTTTCTCATTACCAATTAAATCTAAAAATTATTGTCGGGAATCACGTTTATATTCTTTATTTTTCTACTTATAATCGAGGTCTTAGAATCTTCATAATTATAAATATACCTTTAAATTATATTTGTATCCCAATTTTCTTACCACTTTGTTTATTCATGAATAAAGGCTTGTTCATGTCATTAATCTTCACGAATATTTTTTAATATATTTCTACATTTTCTTTAATAAAATATAATAAAAAACTTTTAGCTAAAAAATTTATAAATATATTGGTACAAATTGATAAAATGAACAATAAGATATTTATTAATTCATAGGTAAGATAGAAAATCAAAGAAAATAGGTCTCAGGCATCTATTGTAGAGATTTATGTAATATTTAATTTAATATACGATATATATATTGTTGACTAATTTATATAGTAAAGGCTCAAAGCATCAACTTGAAACTCTAAAAATGTTTAAGATGAATCCATTCACTACCTCTTTAAAATATTTGTATACAATAATTTGAGAGCTACTAAGGGTTGTAAGATGTTGTAGCACTTCTAATTCACACTTGCTAAAATAATAAAAACAACAATTTAGTGAAAACTACAAATTTAGTTACCTATTTTAGAAAGATATGTAAGATATAAACTTAATTGATGCAAAATATGGAAAAAGGAAAAAATCATATCAAATGAAATAAAAAGTTATGATGTTATCCAAATAAACAATAATTATTAAGTTAATTACATAATTGATACAATTTGAGTTTAACATCTAGTATTGATTTAGGTAGGATAAAAATAGATACAAACTAATAAGATGATTATTTGCCACACTTTTAAATGTTGAGTTTATAAAATGTGTCTTCTTTGTATTTCTTGCTCACCAAAACAAGGACATTTGATTCTTAAAGGAATGATCGTACTGAACATATTTTTAAACACAAACATTAGGAAGCTTTCAAACCCTAATTTAATTACAAAAATATTTACATGAAAAACCAAATAAATTATAAATTTTATGTGCTTATGATCTAATTATTATTAGAACAGCTTAATAAACCCTAATCATATCGAATGTAAGAACAGAATAAACAACACTTCATTTAATAATTCTAATTATACATATAGCAACTAATATGACTAAGTTTAGTGATGGAAATTTTATGATAAAGATTTTTTATGTTATAATTTTCATTGCATTGTATATTTTTATGCTTAAATTGTGAAATATTTTCTTAAAAAATATATATATAAAAAAGAATAAAAATTTTGAAAGTTATAATTTTTAAGAAAAGAAAATTGAAATTTGTTTAGTTAAAATAGAACTGTAAAGCTAAGAAAATCATTATTGCAAAACATTATTTAAAATTTTATAATTTTGCCATGCTATTTTTTATGTATGAAGTGGTTCTCTTGATAGTGTAATGATTGCAGAGATGTTAATAATACAAAACTTATCATAAATTAAAATGTTGAGTAGAAAATTGTTTTAAATATTCAATTCATATACAATATGAATTTAAAGTTTTTTAATACCATATTCACAACAAATTTGTTAGTTTATAAAACACTAAAATAATTAGAAAAAATAATTATTATGGAAAATAAATATTGAAGTTCTTATTTAATAGGTTGGTATTTCTAATAAAAGATATAATAATAATTTAAAAACCATAAACATGGTAACAAAGTTAAAATAATATATAAATATAAATTTCTCTAGAAATAAAATGTTAATAAAAATTGAAAACATAACGGACAGCTTCCAAATTATAACAAAATTATAAATTTTTTAAAATGCTAAAATTTTTAGAGACCAAAAGCAATTACTAAAAAAATTAATCATTATAATAAAATATTAAAAAATAATTAAAACTTTGTAGATAATGCCAATTGGTAAATATCAAAATATTTTAAATAAATTATCTTTCACATTAAATAAAAATATAAATACCAAAAAAATTTAATAATTTTAAATTATTTGTACGTTATATACATTAGACATTATAATTAAATCAAACTATAAATATTGCTATAGTAAAATATTTCAAAGTAATACCTCAAATAAAAATAGAATAAATAAGAATGGCACAAAAATTAGAAAAAATAAACCATAAATAAAAAATATACAAAACATAAAATAAAACATTTTGCATGTCAATTTCTACATTTCATTTTGAAAAAGGCTTCCTTAAAAATTATACAAATAAATGCTGATGTCATGAAAAAATCTTATTAAACTTTAATGCATAGAAAAAACAAAATTAAGATATGGAGATATTCATCATTATGACATAATTGTTTTAAATGTTAAAATCTTAGACAACTACAAAATATTTTAGTCTTGACAATCATGGTAAATCTACCAAAACATAAATTTTATAACTAATTTATATAAAATCTAAAAGGTAAAACTTTTAGGGAATAACATGTAATTAGGTAAAAAATCAAGCATTGCGATGTTTACCTCATCTTCAATAAATTTTTAACTAAATTTGAAGAATTGTTTTGACCATCCCTATTACATCATTGGTTAGTGAGCTATGTAACATTACTAAAATTGTCAAGTATAATTAGGATTTATAGTAATCACAAAGAACTAATGGCAACAAAAAATATTTGTCCTTTGATTTGCATGATAAAGTTAAAGAACCACCTTTGCATACTATTTGATACTCAAATTTTGTTTTTCTTGTTTTATTTGTAATCGTATATATTAATCATGATGAGAGTTTAATTAGCATAATATAAAAGTTATTTCAATCTTCATATAATTATTATAACTATTATTTCTTATATTACTATGGTCTTATTTTTTTAAAATTATGTATTTTTTTAATTTTTTATCATTTAATATTTTCTTTTTTTCTATCTTTTGATCACTTTTAGTTTAATTATATTATAAAATACCCTTTTGTGCAAAATATAACATTATCATGTTCTGCATATTTTTTATATATTTTATTTTCCCATATTATTTATTTTTCTTAATTTCTATAATTTTTTAATTTAATCACATATTTATATTCGAGTAGTTTTTAAGATTGTGTCAACTTATTTTTGACATATGATTTGTAGATGTTTAAAAAATTTTATTATTTATTTTTAGGTGATTATTTTGTTTACATTAAAAATTAATTATTATTTAAATATTAAAATAATTATTTTTTACAAACTATTGATAAAATTTAAAATGTTTAAATATTTGCATAACTTTTTGTATCCAAATATTTGAAAACACATGTGAAAGATAAATGGCATCTATATAACATAAATGGCCAAATATGAAAGGTTATGAATTATAAGAAATGAAGAACATTATTTTTTGTTTGAAATATTTAACTCTATATCTGTATTATATCATTGAAAGTTTTTTTAGGCAATGAGATTGAAAACAATTTTCAAGTAAAACATTTGATTACAAAGAATGCAAAGTGGTGTAACTCAATGAATTGTTAGATATGGTCACTAACTTATGATGTGTAATTTAGCAACATTTCACATGGATTTATTTGTGATAAAAATATCTAATTCAAAAATATAGACTAGATTTATGGGGCACCAACTGCCCTTTAAAGATTTCAGTAGTAATATTGATGATAATGGATAACCTATGCCATTCCTAAAAGCCCTAATAAGCCTTAAATTCTGACTTTCTTAGGAGTGTCCTTAATGTCAAATTAATGATGTAATTGATCATGTTTTGTTGACTATAAAAAAGGAAAAAAGACATAGGTTACTTTTTTAAATAAGTTAAACATAAAAAAGGCTAAAATATGCAAAATAATGAAATTGATTACAAAATAGGGAAAGGTAAAGTTACATGAAGTCAATAATATAAGGGTCATAAACATGTTACCCACATTAACATCATAGAATATTTAGAAAGGAAGTAGTGTTAATGACTTTGCAAAATTAAATCAAATAAAACAAATGATATATGTAATATTCAAGAGGATTGCCACTTCATAAGAACGTATTATTTCCACACTAAAACTTCAAAGAAAGATGTTAGACATGTCATTTTGGGAATCATCAAGCAATGTGAACAACTTGAGCAATAATAGTGTAGGTAGTGAGGTGGTTCCCTTTATTAATGATGTAGATATAGTTGACCATCATTGGTGTGAATGTAAGAGCCCACTATAATGTTGAACTTAGTTTAGCATCTTCAAATTCAAATAAATAAAATAATGCATGAAGTCATGGTAACAGCTATAATTAGAGATTGCATTTATGCAACTAATAACAATTTCAAAAGATACATTTCAATAGACTGTAGCATGTTATTTATTGTATTCCATTATATACGAAATATGTATTGGGAGTTTGCAAATTATATGTTGCAAGTTAGGAAAATAGTTTGCTAGTCATATAATAGAGCTTATTATACGAAGAAAGCAATAAAGTGGTCATATCTTTAGGTAAATCTACTACAAAAAAAATTCAACTCATATATATGATGGTCAATCAACTATAAACAAATGCAAAGTTGTTAATATGGGCAAAAATATAGCTTCCATGCATCCTATTATCACAAGGGATATCTCATTCAAAATGTTGATTATGTTTCTTATCTACATAAGGTTAAAGCAAACTATGTGAGGTTTCTACATATTTTATACAATACAAAAATTGTTCTCATAAGACAGGCACTTCTACTTTTGAGAGTTACTATTCATGTGCATCGAAAATCATAACATCAAAAAGTTAAAAAGCTGTGGGTGGTGAACACCTTTTATCTTAGCGCATGATTTCCTTAGAACTTCCTTAAGAACAAATTGACCAAAAAAGTACACAAGAAAGTAAATATTATCAAACTATTGCATTATTATGATGCAAGATCACTTCAAATAATAACATTATGTAAGAAAATATTTGGCTGTCTCCATAACATACTATCTTTGCATGCTTAGATTAAATCAAAGGTCATCAAAGAATTATGCACAATAGACCAACACGATCAATGTCTATTACGTCATCGTCCATTTGCACTTGGTTGTCACTTGTGATGTTCATCTTTTTATGTAGTTGTATTGCAAAAATTTGTTTACTAAGAAGAATAAATACAATATTCAATTATGAGTGTACACAATGCATCTAAACTCTTATACTAAATGGGTACAATTTTATTTACGTTAGGCGAATACAATTGGCATCTTTCATAATGGTGCAAACATACCTTTTTAATAATATGCATGTGCACATTAAACATACATAAAAATTTGCATGTGTAGCAAGAATGTTGTTTGTATATTGCAATTGGACACATGATGCTTACTTCCTTGGGTGTAATAAATTATTGACAATTTTAGTTGGCAACATAAACAACATCCCTTTCACATGTGCTAAATGTTTAGAGAAAAAAATAGAATAACCTATAAGGAATTTTATAATCAACTTATTAGATGAGTAACAAAAGATGAATTATGCCAAATATAATTTAAAGTTTAACAAGGGAATGTCAAAGTTATGAATGAAAATGGTTTTTGGGTATTTATGTTTGAGATAAATCTAATTAAAGATTTGTCATAGATACAAGTCTTAACTAGAAGTCCTAGACATGAAGATCTAAAGCATTTTATGCAAAAAAAATGAACAAAATGTTTTTTGGCTATTCAATCCTTTTCTTTCTTAATGGAAGGGTTGTTAGGATTAATATAGTATTTAATGCCAACCACTTATACACACTTAGTGACACCATTGTCCTAATGGGGATTTTCATTAAACTTGATAACATAACTTGAACCTTTTTTTGGGTGGCTCTCTTGAGAACAATATAATGTCTAATGATTTATGATGCTTAGGACTTAAAGGACTAACAAAAAGACAAATGGCCTTAATGGAAAAGTATTATTAATTTAGGATGGCCAGGAGGAATTTCTATAGCAGGACTTAAGACGGAAGGTGGGATGTAAGTATGAAAAAAAAGTGGAGATAAATTAAAATCATAAATTTGATATAAAATAACCTTTCTTTGTACTCCATAACAGAGCTTCAAATAGACCACAATATTGAACCTAAAATCAAATAAACCACTAAAACAATTGTTAAAGTAAATAATTTAGCAAACTAAATAAACTAAATTAAATTCAATAGTTCAACCAAATTATAATCAAAAGATAAGTTGTTTGACTTCAATATGTTCCACTAAGAGAAACTCTATCTTTCATGTGGTATTATGCTCTAAGCTTCATCAAGCTTAGTATTGATTTTATGATCTTACGAAACATCTAAAATCATATGAAGTAGTTTATGGAAAACATATCATTAAAACAATTATCAAAAGACTCCATGTGGAACTTGTGAAAGAGAATTCCAACCTAACTCAAAAATAAGTTGAAGAAACTATTGTACTTTTATTACTTTATCAGATTTGATTAGATAGATTTGTGCACCATTTTGGGCATGCATGACTAAACATGGAAGCTCTTCAGTAGTTTGTTTTTTGTTGAACTCTTGCAAAATATAAATTAGATTTTTAGTAGATTGTTTTGGTCGATGGTCAAGTACCTATGGATTGAATTCAACTCATACACACAAATAGCATGTACAATTTTACAGTTAACTGAGCTAGTTTCATTCATGCATTCATTTTGTTAAAGTAATAGGCTTTCGTTAGCACAACTTGTTTGTCTATTTGAGGTGAGAATAAGTTTCATAGATAAGAATATATAAGAAGGCAAGGAGAATAATCACTAGCAAGTGCCACACAATTTTAAGGTTGCAATTGGAAGGCAAATTAACTTTTATAGACATATATACAAAAAATTCTTCATAATATAAAATGTTTAACATGCATTGCATGAATCTAAAATGTTTTTAATTTTCCACTCCATCTTGAGAAAGTAGAGGTAGAACCTCAAGTACTAAAGGATAGTGGAATTAGCATAATATTTGTGGTTTTCTTTTATTAGCTTCAGAAAATAAAATATTTGTAGAAGTAATAAAGTTGACAAGATTACATGAGACTCACAAGTTTAGCATTACATTGATAAATAAAAATCAATTGTCTTGTATCTACATTAAAGCTTTTTCATTCAAAGTTAGAATCAAGATTTCTTAATAAATGAGGTATTGAAGTTATGATTGAGTCAAAGTAAGGTTGTTGATCTAATGAATTCCATTGTCTATTGTGCCCCTAAGTCCTTGCTACATTGAAGGGAACAAACAATTAACAAGTAACCATTTCACTACACTCATTATGAAACCATTAATCATAGATTATGGCACTATAGATATTCATAACAAGTTTTCAATTTTTTTTCTTTAGCGACTACCAAATTACCAAAATACTTAACTATTGGATGCAATTTAATAGCCTTAGGATGTGTTGGACTAGATGTAGATCAACAACAAGAAAAATAGGAATAGATGAATTAGTCAATGATGTCTCTACCACACTCTATCTTATATAATAAGATAGGAATAACAAACTAGACATGAAGTGGACACTCTCATCTACTTCCATGAACAAAATAATCCCCTTTATGTTTTGCAATGCATGATTTTTTTGATAAGAAACTTCTACAGTAACCACAGCCTACATAAGCTACATGTTTTTTCACAATATGTGTACAGCCCCAACTTGGCTAGATGAAGGTCAACAATGAGGTTGTCTATGTTGTAAACGATTGTGTGCATATTAGAATATCAATTCAGATGGAAAAAAATGTTCTTTATTTTAGAATTTCTATACTTTCCTCACAAATTCCTCACTACATGGGTGTCAACATTGGGATTGACTCCTACATTGCTACAAAAGCTCACTAGTGCTACTTAAAGTACCCCCAAATGGAAAAAAATTTAATATGAAACTATTTTTTATGACTGTTTACACAATTCATGTTTACCCATATTTACCATGAAGAGAGCACTACAGTGAATCGGGTAACAAGCTTTATGTTAAATAATGATTTTTTGTGATTAGGTCATGTCCCTTCTTAAATGTTTTCATTTACTTTTATTGCATGATTATTTGCATTAACATCTAGGACATGATATCTGCACCGGCTTTAGTAACATTTTTTACAAAAACAAATGCTAAGAGCAGGAGCACTTAGCCCAATGTGATACTTTTTTCTTTTATTCATTCATTATTTAAAGTTTGAGCATAAAACTGAACTTTAAGCTCAATTTTAACTCATCATGTGAGGAAAAGATAGCTTGATTTTCTTGAATTGTCGACACATGTACAACTGGTCCTTAAGCAACAAAAATCTTAATTGGTGTCTTCTTTAAATCCCTTGAAGTAGAAGAGTTTCATTTCTAATGAGTTGCTTACTCTAGATTAGTCCTCATAAATGTCTAATGTGTCAATTGTTTAGTCTTTATGACTCTCCCATTATGATCAAAGTATCCTTATTTCCTTGCTAACCTTTTGAATGAATAAGATACATTTGATAACTCTAACTTTTTGCTTGTTTAGCATTCACATCTATTACTACTTCAATCTTCTTAATCTTCTTAACATGATAAGTGAGTAAGCAGTTAGCTCCATGATGTATGCATTTGGTCCAACCATTGAGATTTGGAATGGACAGACTACTCTTGAATGTAACTTTTACAAGGTTCGTAGAGGAAACATATCAGACTTGATTCTGATCATCATGAATTCTCCTTCACAGAATTATTTAAGCTTGTGGTGTGCATTAGCCAATCTATTATACTACTAATGACTAAGATTTATTATTTTGTTAATATGCTCATGAACAATTTTTATGTGTAAACATTTATGCTTGCACATTAATGGGCAATAGGATTAAGCAGAATAGGTTAAAAGGTTCATATTCATTATTGGCTTCAAAGGAGCTCATTCTTGTGGACATATTCATGGAAATATTATAAGAATTCTTGGCTTGTGGTAAAAAAAGATTGAAATTTTTTATGTTTTCCCTTACAAGAACCATAATTAATTTCTTAAGCTTTGATTTATGAACTCAAATTGATTGAAAGCTATGGGTGATAAGAAAATAAGAATTTTAACCTTTTTCACAAAAGATGCCAAATGGTTTTCTAAAAATACCAAGTGATGCAGACATCCTTATTAGGGATTATGGCCTTGAGCAACTAATTAAACATAGACACTTTATTTAGTTTAGTGTGATGCTTTGAGCATAAATACTTGGGTCATAACTTCATTGACTTTCACAAATTTATTTCTCAATTATAGGTGTGAACTCAAAATTTCTCTTCCTAAAATGACTAGTTATTAGAGATTAATGATATTAAATGTATTAATGAATTTTCTTTGCAAGGTTGTTAAGGCATGAAAACTCTTAACATTATGGATTTCCTAAAAGGTCGGTTAATCATTTGCAACCTTAATTTTGTCGTTGTAAGATGGTACATAATTTTTTATTGTTTCAAGCCCAAAAAGTTTAGATGACGGAAATAACTGTGCATTTTTTATATTGGGTTGGGGTGTTCTGGCATAGCATGGAACAATCTTTCTAAGGTGTTCTAATTAATGTTTAATAGTATAAGTAATGTTCAAGATGTCATTAAAGTAAGCTATCACAAAATTTCTTAATTAGGGTATTTGTATAGTTATACTTATAAATGTGCTTGGTGTGTTAAATATGGTGAAGGGAATGACTAACGACTTGTATAATCTATCCCATATTTTAAAAGTCATTTTTCACTCAGTCGTTAACTAGATTTCATCTTCATGCTTCCAACTTTTTAAATTTATTATGGATAAAATAGTGGCTCCTTTAGTTTTGTATAAAAGTTCATCCAAGTAAATGATAAGAGACAACAATTCACATTGTTTTGCTAGTTTCCCTATTATTGAAAAAACTTCTCGATGAACCATTCTTTTTAAGGGATTCGGGGGTAGGAATGACACAAGGATTATGACTTTCTCAAATGAATCCTTTGTTTAATTAGTTTTGCACTTGTTAGCTGAGTCCTTGATGTTTAGAAGGATTCAACTTATAGTGTGATAAATTTAGTAAAATAGTACCTAGTATGAGGTCTATACATAAAGAGCTGGTAAACCTTAGGTTTCATTTGGAAAAATTTTAGGTGCTGTTGTGGCATAAATTAGAGGTATTATTATATAAGGTACTATTATGTCATAAATGAAACTTCAATCAATAAATTCTTTATCTACTCTACCATGGGACAAAACTAGGATTTTCTTATTTGGGATGTTGGGTGATTTTTGATAGGTTGGACATGGTCTTTAGGTGTTGATGGGTGTATGCTAAATTTTTAGTCATGATGTGTCAATCTGTAGATATTGGTATTTTTAGTAATAATGGAACCATGATCATATAATTAGGGTCATAATAAAATAATACTTCATATTAACATATGAACAACATCAAATCAAATATATTTGAAATTATTGGCCAACTTTAACATGTATAATTCATTTTTTCTTAACAAATATGAATATTTTGTTAATAAAAAATATTGTATGCCTTTAGGTGATGAATGATTCATAGACTGTGGTATGCTATACCAGTTCTTGAAATAGCATTGATGCTACTACCACTTTCTATGATACATTTATAAACCTTTTCTCTATGCTTGACAAGATTTGACAAATGATTGCATGTATTCAATCTTTACTTTTCTCTAAATCCTCATTGGAGTATTCATTGGCCAAGTAGGATTAGGAAGCATTTTATTTCATCTCTTACTTTTTCCTTGGTGTACAATTCCCCCTAATTATCTTCCTCGATATTTTTTACTTGTCATTTTTTTTATTGAGCTACCATATAACTTCACTTTTAACTTCAAGAACAAGTTACTTGGGTGATTTGTTAATAGGTTGGTTGGGTTTCATTATAAGTTTAACTATAAGGAGCGCTTGGAGTGGTATGTTTTGGTGCACTACTTGTGGAGCATCCGGTATTGGTCAGCATGAAGTTTAACATGGTCGATGCCTTAGCACTTTTGAATTGATAGATGTTTCTAAGTTTCTTAGTTAGTTGAATTCCTATAATGCTCTTCTAGGGTGTGAATGTTTTGCATGAAAACCTTCTAATTATATCTATAAGCCCAACCTTGAAGCTGGAAGGTGCGACCAAAGGGTCTACATTAACACCACAATACAAATGTACTCATCAAAATGAGTAATACACTGATTAATGTACTTTCCTCCTTTTCTTAGGCATGTCATTTGTCAAGTAAGTGATTCTTTAAAGAGAGAAATATACATTTTGTGAGTGGTGATCCCCTTTAGTGAGAGTAAGTTTCTATGATTTTTATAAATAGCAGAGTTTTTTTTCGTGGTTTCATTTGTGCAAATAAAACCTTTGTTTTTCATTAAGTTTAAACCATTAGAATCAATGGTCCAAGGAAACTTTGTACTCTATGTATTTTTTAAGGTTTATGGTACCTTCAAAGATGGGAATGTCACATTTTATAGACTTCATCTATTTATTACCATTATTAACTTCGTATCAACCTACCCAAGTTCATTATAAGAGGTATTTTATTAGAGTTGATGATAATATTAGGTTTGAAAAGGTGAGCTTATTTTGAGGTTATTCTAGTTTTATTATACAAAAACCATATTTGTCTGGGTTGTCTTCCAAAATTTGCAGTCTAGTTAATTGATTTTATAGCTATCCTCGATTGATATGTTGGTGTTCAATGTTACAAGTTGTATATCTTATCACATTTATAAATTGTGTCATTTAATAAAACGAAAAGAAAACGCCCTTGTTTGAGCATTATGACTTTTTTTGAGATTAGGTGCTAATAAAGTGAAATTAAAAAAATGTTTTGTTAAACATTGCTTTGTTATTAGGATTGCAAACACTGGTATAACTGAGCTCCAGAGCAAGATTTGATGGTTAACTAGTGGTACAAACTATGATAAGAATTTAAAGATTAGGCTACATAGATTAAGAATAATTAAAATGTGATGATAAGAATGAGAAACCTAGAAAGGAAACACATTTAGAAAGCAATCCAAGGAAACTTTAGTCATGATGAAACCAAGAGCAACATAGGGTGCATTTCTTCTGCTAAGCCAATTACCAATTCATTGGCACAATGAAGGGGTATTTTGAAAGTAGTTTGACAAAACCAATTTTCATATATGGAAAGAGCTATATAAATGTCACATGTGTGTACATTATAAGCCTTGAGAAACATTAACAAGCAATATAGAAATGGAGTAATCAGGTAGCTTATAAATAAAAGTAATTTAAGAAAAATATAAAGTTTTATTGAGAATAACAAGGATTGTAAGAATCAATAGTAGTAGAAATCGAAGAAACATTAAGTTTCAAAGTGGAAAGGAACAACGAAGTGCGAGGGAATGATTCAATGATGTAAAAGAAACATCAAAGTGAAAGGATACATTATGCAACATCCACAAGAAGGCAAAATAGTTGTGTTATAGATAAACTTGTACGCAGTCCCATTGCTTAAGCTTCGCACATTTCTTCCTAATATTGAAGCCTAGATGATTCAACACATTGTAGTTTGCATTGTAATTAACCCTAGACCTCAATAAGGCATAATGAAAAAAGTGGAATAAAATCCAATAAAGTTGTAACTCTAAAAAAAAATCCCTTTGCTTAAAGCATAATACATATGATTCGATAAAAAGTGGGTCATGTGTCCAACATATGAAAAATAAAGAAAAAAACATTCCCATAAACTTTGTGGGTGCATGAGGTTGTCGAGGAAATTATGTACAAGAATGTACTTTATTTCTTTAACAACACTTACGATAAGTAGTTGTAAGCTTTTGATGTTGGTGATGGTTTTAAAATATTTAAATGTCATAAAATTAATTTAATGAAGGAATAATAGTATTTGATTGCATTAAGAAATGTTATGTAGCATGAATTCCAAAAGTTTTTATTCAACTCTACTATAAATATTTTAGAATAGTTTTGCTTTCTTAGAATTAATTTAATCCCTTCCAATTGTGAATTTAACATTAAATTTTCATAGATATGCTTAGAACTAACTTGACAATGTCACTAGCTATGCAAATTTATATATTTACTAGTGATTAACAATTCTAGTGAGCAAGATATACTTTATGTTAGGAATAGTGTCTATATGCATTGTCTTGTTTTTGTGCATTTATCCAAACTTTCCATGCATATATAAGAATATACTATCAATTGTTTTGTCATGTAGGTTTGTAGAATTATTTGAACAAATATTTCTTTATTCTGCACGAGGTGCATAGAAATATGTTGGATGCACCTTGCATTCATGCTTGCTTAACAAATACTCGAAGTACCTTAGATCTTTGTGTGTGTGTAATAAATTTTCTTTAGTACATGCATGTTGCCATTGCATTAATCGGGTTTTTAAGACAATTTAAAACAATTTTATGAGTGAATTGCAAAAACATTCAAAAGATGTCTTTTGACATATTTTTAAAAACATGATGAATTCAAATTGAATTACATATGATAAATTTTGGAAAATATCCACACAAAGTTTACCCAAAATTGATCTTGTTCATATGACATTGCGAAGGATCTTTCTTCCCTTCAAGCCTACATGATTCCTTCTAACTTCAATATGTAGTTCTTTTGCAAATTGAAAGTTTCTGTTAGTGCCATAAATGATCATGATCTCTTATTGAGTAGTCACTTTGGGTGCACTTATTGCTTCAATTATGATATTTAATTAGCCTAATTTGAGGTTCATTTGGATTTCACTTTAAGCATATTTAGTTAATCTCTAATTCACTAAAGAGTTCTCTATAGGTGGCATAGCTTTACGATAATATAACCAACTAGACAAACTTGTTAGTGCCTTAATTTATTAATATTATTATCAACTAAACTTAAGCTTGAGTCATGAGGCTTAGGAGGCGAATAACATATGTATTATGTGATCCATATGAAAATATTAAATATTAAAAAAATAAAGAAATTATTATAAAATAATTTAGATTTCGCATAAATAAGTCAAATTTTGTTAGTACAAAAAATAAAATAAGAAAAGCAAACATATATAATGTTATGTAAGCAATGAAAAATGTAAGATCCCTAGAACAATATTAATAAAATTTTAAATACTAATTTTTTGTATGGGCATAAAAAATATAAAAAGTTTCTTGTTGCCAAAGAGTTTTCTAATTATTAGAAGTATCATAAAATGGTTATTACAAGAAAACAAACGAAATTTAAAAAATTATTTAATTTTTAACAAATAGTTAATAGTGATATATGTATGGTAAGCATAAATTTTTTTTAAATCATTGGAAAAAAGATTTCATAAATGTATGGTATTATTTATAAAAAAACATTTGTAAAACATTTCTTAATATTACATGCTGAAAAAGTTCTCATTGTTAAAAAAATTAAACATTTCATAACATAGAAAAAATTATTAAAAAAATGGTGCCCTTAAAATGATAAATACCATGTGGAAAACATATTTTAAAAAATATTATGAACATAAAAGTGAAGACAAATTTGTGACATAATAAGTTAATTATGAATCTACTTAAACATTTTAAATATTTAGAAGGAAATCATAAAAATTGAATAAACAATGTCAGCATGTAATATTGGTCTGTGCGACAAAATCAAGTTGAATAAGGCTCACGGTTGAGAATGAAGAGTCCTTTTAACTAGGTTGACTAGGTTTTCCTTTTCTCCATGAATTGTTACATTTAGTTTTAGGTATTTATGTTATTGGTGAAATTAAATTTTTTTTATTCAATGGATTCATTTTATTACCTAAAAAATTATTTCATTTAATTAGAATATGGAGATTAGTAGTTGGATGTGATTTCTTAGTCATGAAGGTAATTTTTCACATGCTTACACTCATGAAGAAGGGAGTGCCTTTGTCATCTATTACATTACCTTTTAGTCAAACTTTTTTTTTCTATATAATTTTGTATAAGAGTTCTCTTTGATCAAAAGAAATAAGTTATGAAGCTCCATATCTTTATACGCCACTATGTGTGTATTGAGCTTTAATGGGGTTATCGTTTGTAATGAAATTTCTTCCATAGCTTAGAACATTTTTAGTGCATGATAAAATGCACTATAAGGTTAATTAAGGCACATATAACTATTTTTCTTGGTTATTTAAAAATTTAAATTAATATTATACTATAACAAGTAGTGGATAAGGCTAAAATCTTTACAAATACTTGAATGTTGGCATCAATTATTTATTTAGTAGTATCTTTGTCATTTTTTCTTTAGTATTAAAATTGTTTCTATAAGAAATTTAGTTAGATTTGTGTAGTGAAAATAAAAAATTTTTAATTTTGACATTTAGTATCATCATTGTCATTGTGGAGCCCTTGTTTACATATAGTCTTAACTAGTGGAGGGCATGTTCTACAATTATGTTCCTTACTTTTTTTATTCTTTCATTATTCTTCTTATTTATGAAATTAGAGTTAAATTAAATTCCAACTATAAGATTCCTATTGTATGTACCTTCACTATTAATTTCTTTCTCATCAAAGCATAATTTTTGTTATTCAAATGAACATAATGATCCAGAACCATTACTCGTTGCATTCTCACACTTTATTGCACCTTCCTCATATTTAGGAATTTTTTCCATCCCTTATGATGGCTCTCAATCATTGCATTTTTATTATATACATGATTTCAACCCATTTCTATAAGCTTTCTTCAAATAATTCTTGAGTTGTACTACATCAGCAACCACACCCATTACCTCACTATCTTATGAATGTGGCATAAGCATATTATGCATCATATTGACCAAGTTGCTCACAAGAGAGTAATAATCACAAGTGACTTGTCTCTTTTACCCCCAATCTATTGCCAAACTTTGTAATGTAATTACATCTAACTACTTCAACATAAATTGGAATTAAACATGGCTTACCAAAGGTCATATTCTCTTTCAAAATTATTTTTATAATAGTTTGAAGGTAAGTTCTGAAACAATTTATCAACGAACTTTTACCATATTTTGATGTAATTCTTATGCCACTGGTGACCTAATTTTTTTAGATTAGGTATACTCTGTAAAGATTACATTTATATCAATGTTTATCAAATAAGATTACAAAAATCTTGTCCAATTTAGTATTATCATACAAAAACTTATGTGTCATAAAAGACAATTCCTTCCATTTAATCTACTAAAAATGAGCATATGTAGTTATGTCTTAGTTACATGCATTTCTATTATACTCAAACAATAAAATGATTCTCGTCACATATTAATTGTATTATATTGCTTAATCCACCATCAGAATCTATTTTACTGTTAAGTGTAATCTCTTACTATGTTTAACATGAAAAGTTCTTTTGGAAGCTAAAATTTTTATTAATAAGAATATTATTATTTAATAGTAATTA
Source organism: Vanilla planifolia (assembly GCA_023846275.1). Taxonomy (NCBI): domain Eukaryota; kingdom Viridiplantae; phylum Streptophyta; class Magnoliopsida; order Asparagales; family Orchidaceae; genus Vanilla; species Vanilla planifolia. The sequence goes on from JAIUJO010000041.1 coordinate 2,773,683, forward strand.
CCTTGGTTACTTACATCAACAAATATTAATCATATTACACATCCTATAATCCTTTCAATGAACTTTGATAAATTCATTAAAGTTTAAGACACTTAGACATAATGTATAACTATCAACTATGGAAATTTTTGGGATAATATTTGGTGTGATGGATTTATATGGCTATAGTTATATTATACTTGGAAGAACCAAGTTGTGTTAAGTGCTTGGCATTTTGATAAAGAAATTTCTATGACATAAAATATCAATCTTATTATTGAATACCTCATCTTCAAATTTTGTCAATGACAGACACAAAATTGAAGTCTTGACTTTGTTTAACACAAATACAAATTTTAAGAACTTATCAATATCGCAATAATGTTATCCTAATTTTACTCCTTATTATAGTAATTAATATTTTATTCATTGCCTTTTTGAAACATTTTTACCTGAGTTTATTTATCTTAGGCTTATTCTAAACAAGGCATTAAAAAAACAACTTGAATTTGTGTTATTTCAAAAATAATTATAAATAATTGAAAAAATAAAATGATTAGTCACACTTTTAAAATAAAAGTTGAACTCAGTGAATACATTAATAATATAAATATATAAAATATGTAACCTCTTAGTTTGCTTAATTTATATAAGATAAGTTATATTATGATGTTTAATAATTGTTAGATATGGATTTTTCTTACATGATTGTAATCGTATAACGTATTTTTTATGATGGTTCATGCACAATGAAAGTTTTGATACATGGAGGTTAACATTTTGATACATAGATTGACCTTCCTTCCTTTCCTTTTATTCTTTGTCCACATTTCATTATCGTTGTGGCATAAAGGTAATATCTCAATCTAGTTGATGGATTCTCATTGTACCTTTTTCTTCCATCATTTTTGTTCTATTTTTAATTTTTAACAAAATACTTTTCATACTTTAATATGTTATATATTTTTTTAACTAATATAATTTAAAATTATAATTAATAACCAATATATTTTTTTTTTGTATTTTTTAAATTTTTTTTCTTTATCTCAACATATGTGTTATGTTTTATGACAAATTGTGCACTATATTTTGATTATTTTTAGGTATTTCGTGGCATTTATTATTTTCATTTTATGAATCCTAAAAAATATTTGTTCCACTTTTTTTTGCTAAACCATGTTTTCTTATCACATTTTATTTAATGTTGTGTTATGAATATGTCTGCAATATTATCTATTTTGTGTTCTTATTTATTTTATATTTTTCATTTTTTTTCTTTTTTAACTTTGCTTATTTCCTATGTTTGGAATGATGGCCAATTTGTAGTCTATATGTTATATAATTTGAATAATAAATATGTTTAATAAACTTGATATTTTTTTAACTTTTTCTTTTTTTTAAATTTTCATTATTTTAATAGTAAATTTTATTTTTCTAGTACTGTATAATATTTTTTTATCGCTTTCTTTACAGTTTCGATTTGTTTAGATGTTTTGGTTTAACAATATATTTTTTTCTTTGCTTGACAAATCCCATTATATAGGGACAATCTCAAGCTTGCCTTGCTTGCAAAATAAATAGCAAAAAATTTGAAAAAAGATAAAATACAATAATCGTTTTATTATCTTAATAATATTTTACTAATTTTATGTAAGTTTTATTTTAATTTGCTTCACATATTTTTTACCTTTCAAATAAAAGTTTAGTTTTTTATTAATAAATTATAAAAATTGCTTTGAATATTTTAAATATTACATCTCGTTTGGCTATAACACATGAATAATAATTCAATTTTAATAAAAACATTAAATTGTCAAAAAAAAATTATGATAGAACAAATTTTAAAATAATAAAATTAATTCCAAATAAAGAACCAAATAAATTTTATTTTTAAAAAATTCGTGGAAAATATGGCTGTTCAATCAGAGATGCACATAATGTATTTTTCAGAAAATTAAAAAATATATATGATACTATTTACAACATTTGCATATATCTCTGCAAATTCCTGGCAAGAAATCATAGGTCTTATATATTAGCTAAAGTATTGGTTTAAATAAAAATAGCAAACAAAATATTATGATGATAATACTATTTTCTGAATCTATCATGCTTTAAAAGTTATTTTGCTAAGATCTATAATTTTAGAATGTTAATAAAAAAATATAAAAGAAAAATAAATAAGTAAAATTTAATATTTTAAAATTTTAAAATATTGAGTGAAAAACTAACGCACTAAGCTAAATGATACAAGAAAATTATTCCATAAAATGCAAAATGCAAAGCATATTAAATGAGAGATGTGCAGAAGACAACAAATTAATTATCATAATAAAAACATAAATTAAATATCATTCGTATAAAAATTTTGTGATACGAAAAGTAGAAAATCTTCACGAAATATTTGTACCACAATTTTTAAACACTTTGTATAATACATTAAAAAAATATTTACATAATAAAATCATGACATATGTGCCAATATAAAAGAATAAAAGAGTTGTAAAAGTATTTAAACCTTTAAAAGTGATTAAAATAATTATCACAAAACGCTTTAGAAATGAACACAAATTTTCTTAGCAATGTCGGGTCACAAACAAGTTAATAAAAAGTTTTGAAATAATTAAAAGGTATGATTATTAAAATAATTTAATAATTTAATGTTTGATGGTTACGTTCAAGATATTAGGTAGTTATGAAAAACAATTAACAAAAAACAACCCAATGAAATAAAAAATAGATTTATAATTATGAAGACTTTAGGAATAATCATTAATAGAAATTTTTAAAAAGATTGAAAAATTATAGTTGAAGATTGTTAATAAAAAAAATATTGAAATTATAGAAATATATTACTAATAAATTGTAATAAAAATTTGTTGGGTAAATCACATATTACTTTACATTTATTGATATAAAGGACAATAAAAGAAAAATAATCTTTATGAGCAATTTCTATGTATTCAAAACAACATTAGCAATATCTTAAGAAAATAATATACTAAAATATAACTTTAGAAAATTAGCATTTAAATTTTATTTTAATAATTTCTAATATAAAAAAATTAAAAAAAATGAATTGTTTTAAAATATTTATATAAGTTCCAAAAGGCAAATTTTTCTTTATAATTTAATGATAAATTTTAAAATATTAATGCATTTTCATGAAAAAGGTTTTGAAAATAAGAAAGTCATAGATGCTTAAAAAACATTGTCACAAAAAAAGTGATAATTAAAAAATATAATTTTCGAAGTAATGTAAAAATATAAAAAATATTAAAATGTACCATAATCCTAAAATATGCTGTAAGTAAATCTAATATTCACACACACAATAAAACAAATTTTAAAGAAACAAGTAACAGAAACTTTTCACTGAAAAAAAATCAAAGAAATGATAAATTTATAAAAAAACAAAAATCCAAAAAATTACCAAATGAGATATAATTTATATGTATAATAGTTTCAAAAAAACTATTTTCAATGTTGATTGCTTGGAAATTTTGAAATATAAAAAAATTAACAATATATTTCGAGAAAACATTTCCTTATTTAAAAAAATAGTTCGTAATTAAAAAAAATGCCATTTCTTAGGAAAAATATTAAAAATATAAAATTGATTGAAAAATGTTCAAATTTACAAATGTTTTCACTTTTTTCAATTGCAATATATTAAAAAATATTTTAATATTAAATGTATAAGTAAGAAGGTCTTACTGTTTCACAATATTTAGATTGTATGATGTAAGCCAAAATATTTAAGAAATTAAACATGTCAACATATATGTTATAATATAAATTAAATAATTCAATGTTGTGCCAAATGATTCCGGTTAGAATAAAGAAACCAGATATGATAAGAATTATTACAATTTTTGGTACAAAATATTGAAAGAATTTATATTTTATAAAAAATTATAGAAAATGATCATTTTCGATATAATTAAGATGGGCATTGAGAATAATGCTTTGACAAAGATTTTTTCTTTTCATACAGTATAATAAATAAGCAATCACTATTAACAAAATTTAAGTATTTAAAAACATGTCTAATTTAAAGAGTACTTGGCTAAATAAAACGTGCTAAATTTAAATAAAAATAAAAATAAAACAATAAAAATACGTGAAAATTATAAAAATATATTTAAAATGTTTGGCAAATTTACACAATATATTACAATGTTGCACAATAACATAAGCAAAAAACAAATCTTGTTATTGTTCTAAAACATAAAATATATAAAAATAATTATTATATTTGAATACTTAATACGTCAAAAACCATTTATAACTTAGTTATCAAAATTATCCTCTATGTGAAAAGTTAAATGAGTTTGAAAAATAATTTGTTTATTTTCACTAAAATTGTTAAAATCAAAAGTATATAACACTTAGATGATTAGTTTATGCATGCAACAAATTGGTATTGTCGTCCATATGAAAAGTTAAATAAGTTTGAAAAAAAATATTTTATTAATAAAAAATTGCTAAAACTCAAAATATATAACACCTGAATAATTAATGCATGCGTACAAAAAATTTGTACAATCATCTCATCAACAATAAAAGATGTTTTTTTTACTTACACTAGTGTGCAAGTTTGTAATGCATTGTATAAATTTAATGAATATTTTAAATGCAACACCTTTATCCAAAATTAAAGTGATTAAATGTTGATCTGTGAAAGCATTTTAGGAGCATCTTAGGCCTTCTTTATATCGACCTTAAACTTGAGTGGAGAACAATTTTTTTAAAACTTTTATAAATATTTTTTTTCAATTGTTTAGCGTTTTTTTATTTTTCTCATTTTATAATTTCCTAATTTCAATGATTTCTATTTTTAGCTTTGATGGTAAATGTTTCTATGAAAAACTTAAAATTTTATAATCAAACTGTTTATTAACACCTTATGGAGCATAGTAAAGATTAGATTTTGTTGGAGTGAACACTATAGCATAAATAGTGAATGCAATTTAATGGCTCAATCTTTTAACTTTGGAGTCGAGGACAATGATTTTTCTTGTGTGGCTTATCTACAAAAAATTTCATTTTTAAATCTTTATTTTAGCACGTTAATTTTTTAAGTTATTTGTAATTGGGCACATAAAAGTATCAATCTTGTATGTATATGTGAGTTTTGTTTAAGTTATGTTTCAATTGAAGGAATTTGTGCTTTTAAAAATATTAAAAATAATCAAATATTTTTTATATATAAATTTTTTTGTTATTATAAAAACTAATGTCTTTCTTAAGAACACCGCAACTACTAAGCTCGAAGGGCTCAGGTCAAGCGACAAATTCCTCTTGGGGCATGAGCCTTAGGCACCTCCACAGGCTAAGAACTCATCAAATCTAAGATGTGCTAACTTTGAATATTTATCAAGGGATTTTGCTGTTGTAGTCTCTGGGTCAATCGGCTTAGCACATTACTTTTGAACAAAGTTTGGAGAAACTAGTGAGGACATACTACTTAATTTGTTTAAGTATATAGGGGTCAGGTAAGACCCTTAAATGTTTGCTGGTGACAAGGGGCATGACCCTTGAGAACACTATGGGTAGTCCAAAAAGATTCTTAGATCTCATGAAGAGTTCTAATAATCTTGAATTATTGGAGTAAAAACTATAACATGAATAGTGAATACAATTTGATAGCTCAATCTACTGACTTTTAAGTCGAAGACAATAATCTTTGTAGAGTGGTTAGTCCAAAAGGAACTTATTCTCTAAATTTTTATCATTAGCATGTTTAACTTTTAATTTCCTCAAAATTATGGCAAATATGGCTATCAACTTTTATACATATTTGACTTTGGTTTAAGTTATATTTTGTTTCAATGCATTTGAGTTCTTTAAAATCTTATTATTATTCAAATATTTTTTAACATATTTATTATTATTGTTATTATTATTATTATTACTATTATTATTATTATTATTATTATTATTATTATTGCAATATTGTTTCCTAAGCACTCTCAACCATTAACCTCACATGGCTTAGGTCAAATAAAGGTGTAGCACCTTGGCTCATGGGCCATAGGGAATCACAAGTATCAATCAAGTCAGCTTATTATTATGGTCTCTTGGTTAAATTGTTGAAAGGATTACTTATGAACAGACTTAGGCTAAATGTGTAATGGTAAAATCCTTAATCAATTTTTGAAAATCGAGTCAGGTTAGAACCAAACATGCCCACTGAAGACCCAGGTCATCACCTATTGAGAACATTTGAAGGTAGCCAATCTGTTTGGCTAATTGTAATATGTAGTTGATGTATTATAAGCACAAAATACTTTAACTATGTTACAATCTGAGACAAAACAAATGCTATTACCAAACTTGAGATTTTCACACTAATTGATCATGTATTTTTGCGACCTAGCACTTAAGATCACATGCATATTTATGAATAGTGAACTTTCTATAGTTGTTTATCAAAAATGGTTGATAGTCTTTTTTCCTGTGTGAATAGTAATTTGATCATCATTACTGTCCATCCAACTCTTGAATCTAACTCTCTAAATCTTGTCTTGTGAAGGTTAAATGTGAGCCCTTTATCTTTAATGTTGATCCGATGTTACCACTCTATTTGCTTAATTGGATGGTAGTTGCACCATCATCTCTATCTACTACTACTAGTTGTTATGAAAAGTAGATTTTAGGTGTTGTGTGAGTTATTTTTGTAGTTTTTTTTTGAATTATAAATAAGGATTATTTACTAGATCCTAAAACTATTGAATCAAACTTGAAAATTTTTATACAAATCTAAGTGAAGTTCAAAATGTGAGCAACACATTTCTACATAATTATAAGAGTTATAGATTTTTATTGGTGTCCATTTCTCCTACTTTCCTTCATAATAATTTTTGTATTTCTTGGTAACATTTCTTCATTTGTTATTAGTACTACTCTTGGTTAAAATATTAATAGTGTATGGAGTTTTTGAGCAAAAATTACAAAGTTTCAAATTTTTTTGTAAAGCCTTCTAAGATTTTGGCATCTAATTAGAGCACTGTTTTATATTTGTTTAAATACTACCAGCTTTGACAAAAGTGACTGTTTAGTTGAAGCCTGAACGGGGATCAGAGTTGGATGTAGGCACAAATTTTCGTCAAAACATTTAAAAATCTTTTGTACATTTTGTTTATCATTTCGGAATTTTATTTTTTTTATAAGTTTTATAAAAATGCTTTATTTTAAGCTCAGACATCTTTCTTCTAATTTTCAGAATAAAAAATTAGTTAAACACGCAATTCATCTTTATCTTATCATTCATTTATCCTCCCATGTTTTATAACAAGAAAACACTTAGTTTCTTGGCCATGTCAAAATCAATTCCATGGGACCAATAACCTCTTTTTGTTTTATGATGGCTACCATATAAGTTCATGATAGTGTAATTAATTGTAGTACAAGAAAGATTTGCTAGATATTACCAAGTCAAGCTAGATTTGGAAGTAGTTAAAGCACACAGTTGAGCTCCCTTTCACTCAAGAAACTTCTCTTATAAGAAAGATTAATTGCTCACCCTTTTGTCATCATAAAAGTGACTTCTAATACTATGGAACAAATCTTAAATAAGAAGCTTTGTTAAGGTGCTAACTTGTTGCATGCTATTAGCAACAAAAAGAATGTCTACCATATTTCATTCTACATGGTCCATGATGAAATGGTGCATAAAATCAATTTGTTAAATGTTTTCGTACTTTACAAGGCTTTGAGTTAAGAAAAAAGCATTCAAATTGTCAATTATTTTAGAAATTGTTTTTAGATGTAGTCCCATATTATTTAATTTCCCTTCGAACAAAAACCTTTTTTTTATAGAAATCCTCCTAATGTTATATATTGTGGTTCATGTTTTTCTAAAAAAATAGTTCCATATTATTTTGCTAGATCATTTAGTTTAACTGTTGCTAAAAAATGATTAAATAGCTAAAGTGTTTTTCTTATGTATTCAAGTACCTACATAATCTTTGTGGCTGTATCCTAGGAGATCATGACTTGACACAATTTTTGGATACCACAACCTTAATACCTTTGTTTCAAGAAATTATCAAAATGTTCTTTTTATAACCTCTAGATTGATGTCCTAAGCGCTTGATTAAAATTAATCAAAAAGTCCTACACTAAAACGATGTCAGGCCTTATAATATTCAAGTAAAGTATGTGTCATTTCTTGGTATGCCTTAAAATCTATTAGTTTTTTCTCATGTTTACTCAATAGCATGTGGGGACTCTAGAAAGTAGAATTTCATTTGTTGTTCTCAAGATCATAGAATTTTAATATGTCATTTTTTTACATCATTTAGGACACATCGATACCTTTCTTATCCAACTTAACTTTCATTCCAAGAAAATATGTAACCTCGCCCATTATGCTCAAGTCCAATCAATGACCCATAAGCTTACTAAATCATTCACATAAGTCCAAGTTGATTGATCCATAAATGATATCGTCTATACAACCTTCAGTTAGAAGAATTTCATTAGCATAGTTCATGATGAACAAAGTCCTATCTACATTCCAATCCTAAAATAATATTTGACTAGAAATCTACTAAGCATGTTCATAACGGGATCTTTGCTCTTGAAACCATTTATATGATTCTTTCATTAGCTTATGCACATTATTTTGATGAAGAAAATGTTGAATGCAATCCAACTATCCTGAATATTCTTTCTCCTAAACAAGAACATTTAGGAAGGTGCTCTTAACATCCATTTCGTGTAGTTTAAATAACTTTGTATTAAGAAAAAGGTAAAAATGACCTTGTTGCCTTCAACTTTACCATTGGTTCAAGTATTCCATCTAAGTATAGTCCTACTTGATTATAACCCTTTACCGACAGCGTTCCTTTGTTTTCAATGGTAACTACAGTATCACTTACTTTTTATATTTTAATACCAACGTTTTGCCACAATAATGTGGTCACCTAAAATGTCTATTAATTCTAAAACATTCTATCTCACAAACAAGTTGAAACCCTCTAACATGGAGAAATAAAAAAATTCTTTCCTTAAGACTTCACTTGTATTTGAGGTACAAATTTTGAAATAGATGCACACATATAATGTATTTTTAAAGACAGGCATTGGTTTGTACACCAAAAGTGAGGTCACTTAATATTACATCTCTAAGGTGATTTTCTTTCTATCCTAACTATATTGATGCAAAGATTTCCTTTTTTATGTTTTAACATCTCATTTATATACTTTATTGAAGATCAAGGATACATTTCTCATCCTACTTAAATAGTATTCAAGAGAATAGGAAACCCCATTGATTAAGCTCATCTCAGGTCCTACACCTACTTGATACCAAATCATTCACATAAGTCATAGTTGTTAATCGAAATATGGTATTGTTTAAATGATGTTGGACTAGAAGAAGTTAATCAACAAAATCTTTGATGAACAAAGTTCTATCAACATTCGTAGCCTAAAATAAAGTTTGAGTAGAAATCAATAAAGCTTGTCATTCTAGGATTTTTGTTTGTCTATTAGTTTTACTTTTCAAAAGTCTTCTATGTCTTCAAAATCTACCTCTTTATTTTGATGCATAATTTCATCAAACACCAGTGGCGTAGAATCCATTATAACATTGAGATTATAATTAGTTTGATAATAAATCTATTCAAACATTGGGATTATAAGAGTGGCTCAATTATTATGGCGTTATCATTTTGAGATCCTATATCACTAAAGAGATAATAAAATTTTCTACTAATGGTTAAATATGGTGATAAAAATTTTTAGATATATAACATAGATAAAGCTTCAAATAATTAAATAATATATGTTATATCCATATCAAATAGAATGAACTTTACCACATTTGTCATTGTGGTGTATTGATAGCATGAAGTTATTGTTTTATGTTAGCTTGGTGAAGTGTAGAAGATTAAAAGAAAAATATTTTTAGGCATTGATGGAAAAAAATTGATAAAAGAAAATAGTAAGGCTCATGTGGTATTGAAAAAAAATTACATTACCTTAGGATTTCAAACACAATCATTCTTTTTTAAAAAGTTTTGTGATGCATATTATAAGAAACTAATGTTTAACAAAACATTCTAGGCTACAATAGAAGTCAATGAAGGAGAATATTAAAAATAATTAAAAAATTCATTAAGCTTATGAAAATTAGATTTCTGATGTAGTTATGAGAAGTACTTGACCTTTAATTAATTCGCTTACAACAAAATTGTTAATCAAGCATAGAGATGTTTAGTTTTAATAGAATTTGTTGCTAGTACTAATATATTTAAACAAGGTAAAAGTAGCATGATGTTGCATCCTTGATTATTTAATGAGGGAAGGCCAAAAGGGTTCATAACATGGGAATTCCAAAAAACAGAGGAGAGCATCCCATGTTGAATGTAAAATGCATAAGATAAACTAAGTAGTGGTTACTTCAAATGTAGAGGAAGAGTTTTTATTGAGGCATCCTAATATTTTTAGAATTTGCATAATTAGATTTTTATATGAAGGAAAGTTTACAAAATATTCAATAGACTTCAAGTTTTTTTAAACATTTGTTGAATAATTATAAATACATTTAATTTGTTTTAGTGTGATTAAATAAAATTTCCATATGTATATGTTTTTATAATATCACAACGACTGTTATTTGAAAGAATTAATAATATAGATGAGAAGTCAAATATCATAGAAAAAATGAAAATGAATCATAACTAATAATTCTTCCTCAAATTGAAATGGACATGTCATAAACAATACAAATACTTTTTTTTAAAAAATATTAATTTAATTCTAATGGAATTTTTAGGTAAAAATAATAAAAGTGTCGAAGATAATTTTTTAAATATATGAATTACTTTTCTAAATAAATAACACTTGGTGTAATTTTTGAAATTTGCAAAAAAAATTTTAGAAGTCATTCGCAATAGAACCTGCAAGAAATATTAATCTTTATAAGGTTTTGGTCGCAATGGATGTCCAATAAAATAAATATTATTTACCAAAAGAGGAGAATAACGAGAGGAATGCAATTAAAAACGAAGATATTACACCTGGGACTAAAATGGTTAACACTTGTAAAGGTTTGGAAGAGGTAGAGAAATAAGATAATTATGAAGGTGCCATTATACAAGGAGAAGGAACAAGTTTCATGACATGATTATATGATGCTTTTTAATGAAGAAAGGTTAGTGACCTCTTGAAGGTGGATTTAATGTCCTAAAAAATTAGTAATGATCCAAGTGAATATGTATGTCACACAAGGCATTTAATATTCTTAACAATACTTTCACTAGTCTTAAGGGGAGTTTTGGAATGGCAAAGACATGAAGCAGATGAAACAATATAGCAAGTTGGTACCAAATGGACCCATAAATGGATAGAATGGTCCAAAAGTGCTGTTGAATGGAGACTCTGTGTATCAAATGATAATCGATAGTTTTATTAATTTCATGGAGTACTTGATGGTTTAATGTATTACGTTATTGAGCTTTAGTCATGATACTTTATTTGATGATAACAATTGCTAAGAACTCTTAATTAATTTATTAAAAAGAACTTGTAAATTTTAGAAAACTGATGCTTATATTGTTTATAAGAGAATACAAAAAAAGATGAGTTATAGTTTGAATTTAACCAAAAATATTTATTTAACATTTAATTTTAGATGTTTTAATTTTATTTTTATTAGATGTTTAGATTGATTGACATGTCGCATACATGGCACAAAAATTTAGTCTTATTTCAATTAATCATCTTTAAAAAGTATAAGGATTCCAAAGTCTTGATCTTATCTTTACCATCCATGAATCACTTTATTCTTATGATACCTTACAAATTTCCCTTTCCAAAAAATGTTGGAAAAGTCTATTTTAATTGTAATAATTAATTTGTAAAAAAATAATAATATGTTCAAAACAACAAAAAGACAAACTAGTAAATAGGGCTAAAAATCCCAGTTACAGCACAATGATTAAATACAACTAATAACGTTTTTAATGTCGATAAAATAACTCTCAAACTTATGGAACAATTTTGATTCATTCATAACTCAAGAATCCAAACATAACTAACATCTCGAGCATAGCAGAGGGGTAGAGAAACCCAAAAAAAGTAAAATATGCAATGTAGGAAACCTCTAATATAGCCATAATAAACCATCATTTATTCAACGTAAGACTAAAAAAACCTTTTCCCATTTCACATGATTGTACTAAAAATTGTGGGAGTGTTTTTGCTATCCAATCACACAATTATGTGATTGAATGTTTTTAATCTCATTAATTTTTAAAAACACTTGTTTAGATCCTTTATCCATTCGCATAAATTTTAAATCTCAAAGTAATGTTTTACCTGCATGTAAGACCTAAATATAACAATCAAATCATGATGTAGATTCAGTGGTACAAATAAAGTAATAATTTCTAAGTAATTATTTTAATTTTATTCATCATATCGAGAAGTTTTTCGCCATCAAATTGTCTATGAACCTTCCAATCGATTGGCTCTTATGTAGTGAGTCTTTTAGTAATTTTTTATTTTTATAATTTATTAATTAAAAAATATGGTGCATTTTTAAATTCAAATAATAATTAGTAGTTGGCTAAATTGTTAGGTGCTTTTTCGTTAAAAATGTTTGTAAACAAGTGAATTATTGAACAAGATAGACTAATAAAAGTTTTGCAAAATCTGAAGAAAACTTTTCGAGTAATTGTTTTCAAACAATTAGTTGTCGATGTTCATAGACATTTTCATATGGTACATGCTTCAATCATCAAACTAGTAATCTCTACTTTCTTCCCAAACAAGCTAAGTTCTCAATTATCTTTAATTATAATTGATTTAATTAAAACACTAATTTCTCAATAAGCTTTCATCATGCATAAGATTTTTTTTCATTAATCTACATTGGATGTCATCGAATTATTTTATTTTATTACAAAGTTTATTATGTTGTATGATCATAGTAGTCTTTTTCTATTATTTTTTTATGATGATTTAGAATTTTTCGAAAAATGCTTCATATGAATAACAATGGTATCTCAATTTGAGTTAAATGTGTTAGACCTAAAATAGTTTGCGATCTCAAATCTAATAGTTAAAATAACATATTATATATTAAAATATTGATCAATTATTTTTGAGAAAAATAGTATATATATATATTGTACAATGGGCATGGACATATTTCCCATGATGATTCAATGGCTTGAATGTTTCCACAAAGTGGTACACTGACGGGAGCGGCGGGAAGGAGCGGAAGGGAGCGACGGGAAGGAGCTAATGGAAGCAACGGGAAGTGATAGCGTTCAGTAATAGGCAGTGGGTTGGGTGCTTCTGGTCCGAGCGCAAGGGTAAGGCCACCTCGCGGGGCCTGAGATCTTGTGTGGGCGCCGCTTGCTTGGGACCAATGGTGTGGGATCGCCGTCTTCTGATCAGGAGAGATGGTGCTGACAGTGGTGCGTCTGGGCTGAGGTGTGATGGTAGCTTGCGCAAAGTAGTCAAAGACCAAAGACCAATGGTCGCACGTGCATTGGCCTCGTATCAGTCATGACCGTTGTGTTTTTGCTGAGGGTGGGTCTGGGAAATTTTAATTTGAACTTCACTCGGTAAGCGTGGGTGTGCTTGAACAGGATTAATAGCTCTTCTATCTTACAGAGCACCATACCACTTCACCCTCGAGCTCAGGCTGTGCCACATGCAGCCCTAGCGATACAGGAAATGGCAGGGAGCAAGAGATAGAGGAGCACTAGGAAGTCTCAGACCTCTAGAAGCAACTCTCCTATACTGGAGGGGTCCTCCTTAACGTCTGAGGGTGGCATGCTGGCTGTTGGTGGAATGCTTCATAACCCCAAGGTTCTGACATTCATGTGGGATATGCTCCTGGGCCAACTTGGTGCACAGGAGGAGGGAGACACCATGGGGCCAATGACAGAGCTTGCTACCTCAGGGATTGCGTCTACCCCTCAGGAATAGGGAATCACTGTTGTGGAAGCTCTGGAGGGTGGCTCTGTGAGCTAGGATCTACAGGTGCCACTGGAATCAAAGTACAAGGAGGAGGTGGATGCCAGGTACAATCCTAGCGACTGGAAACCTGAGGCCGAGAATCACGCAGCAATAGCAACCAAGGGGAGCTTCAGGGAAGCCTTAACTGCAAACAAAATCGGAGTTACAGAAGTCTGGTGACCTCACATGTGTGGCCGGCGAACATCGATGACAAGGAGCGCGCTGCGGGATATCCCGACTATTTGGAAGGAGGCGACGTTCTCATGTCTTGGACGCTTGCTAGTGCCGCATCAAATTTCATAAATTCGATCTAATAGGTCGAATCTACGGGAATACTCTCCCCTTTCCCATCATTGTGCATGTATTGCTTAAGCGATGGGGCCACTACAAGGACTTCAAGGTCTTCGATCTATCCCTACCTGCTTCTGCTTGCATTTTGAATCCATCAATAGTCGGAACGACGTTTGCTTTTGCTGCCCGTGGCAGATCGCCGGCAAAGCAATGGGGCTCGATATTTTGATGCATGAGTTCAGTCCTAAGTTCGCCTCTTTGATGCTCACACCGGCCTGGGTATGGTTCTCGGGTCCTCTGCTTATCTACTGGGACGTTGACAACATTCTACGTATAGGCAAGGCGATTGGCGAATCCTTCTTTCTTGATGGCTGGACGGCCGATTTGGAGCACTCTTCTTACGCGTGGGTGTGCCTTCGAATGGATTTTTCGAAGTCACTGAAGTTGGGAATATGGCCCAATGGAGAATTCGGGAGATCCTATTAGAGCTTTGAGTACGAGGGGCTACTGTAGATTTGCTTCACCTGCACCCATGGTGGACATTTGGAGAGCCACTCTAAGCAAGAGGTGGCGGGGTCTGCATGTCCTGGTGTTCCCTTGAATACGGTCGAGCGGCAGGTGTATCGCACGAGGGAGGTAGAGAAGGCCCTTGGCAAGGATAACCTAGAGGTGTCAGAGGATACCTTGGATTATCGTAAGCAGGAAGAGTACGTAAATGTTATACGTGGAGAGGAGCAAGGGCTGGGGCCTTAGATGATTGTGCAAGACAGGAGACCTCGCCACAAAGGCCCTGCTGTAATTGCTAGCTTGCCTCCCAGGAAAGACGCCAGCCGCAGATCTCGTGACCGCCATATTGCCTGCACGTCTCGGGAACCAGGAGCCCGTCCAGAGAACATGGTAGAAGCAGTGTAAAGTGGTCTCCAGAGTCTGGGCATAGTAAGGTTCGGTTGTGGAATAGCGTAGAGAGCAACTCCTTGATAGCAATGAGAACGAGCCATGTGGCCCGAGGAGATGGGCGTACAGTGACTCTACACTTGCCACAGGTTGAACAAGCAGGAGATAAGTTCACCAACCCTGATGGGTTTTGGCACTTAATATGAGACTCTCTACTGGTTGTGCTTCATCGAACAGAGCGGCCATCGAGGTGGTTGATGGCGGGAGCTGGATTGTTCGCTAATGCACGAGTGCATGGAAGATATTAACCTATACCAGCATCAATGTGCGAGTTATCATCTCAAATATCAGAGGAGCTAAGAAGGGCAAGTCAAGGAGCGATTTGCAATGTCTAGCTCGCGAGGGAAACGTGGATGTCGTGGTGCTGATGGAAACGAAGGCACAGACCTTCTCCCGACGTGACGCGAATTGGATTTTTGGAAGGAACTGGGAGTTTCCGTTCCAACCCTCCTATGGAATGTCCCCTGGCATCACTCTTTTGTGGATGAAGGGGGTTCAGCTTTTGATTGTGGCGGCCCTCGCTCAAATGGCACAATGCTCAATCACCCCTCGTGCGGATTGCATTCTTAAATGTTTTTTCATGTATGGATTAAGAGATCACCATAAATGGCAGGAGATATGGGATGCTATTCGGCTCGCTCATTGTGGTAAATACCGCCTCATTGTTATAGGGGATCTAAATTTTTTAATGGCCTAGGAGGAGAAACACGGAGTGAGTCGATTTTTTTACGGTAGAGGTCAACAAGATTTCGCCGACTTCCTACAGGACCTTCAACTTGCTGACCTGGGATTCTCCAGCAACCGGTTCACATGGTGTAACAGGAAGAAGGGTGGCGTGCGTATCCTGGAGCATCTTGACCATGTTCTAATGAATCCTACTGGTCTGCTTACGTTCCCTAAGAGCTCTGTGAATCATCTTTGACGGCTCGGGTCGAACCACTGTCCATTGTTGCTCAACTTGGGAGGCAGCAACTCGTGGCTGAAGTCCTGCAGGTTACTTTTCGAGAGCGAATGGCTTAGCTACCCACAATCTTTTCAAGTAGCACATCAGGCTTGGCACAGGCAGGCGAAGGGAAATCCTATGGAGATTGTCACGACGAAGTTTAAGCACTCCTTGAAGGCGTTGCGCAGATGGTGTTGGGAGGAGGTGGGGAATCTGGTTAATCAGAATAAGGAGCTGGTGCATGGCTATGAGGAGCTGCAGTCCAAAGAGTCAAGGGAGGGCCTTTCTTAGGAGGACCAAGTGCGGCTCGGGAATTGTGTTACCGCCATCCAACGTGGCTGTGCTCACGAAGAGCTTGGGGACAACAACACGAGATTCTTTTATGATGTGGATACGTCTCGGGCTAGGACGAATTGAATCACCATGCTGTGAGGTGATGACAACAGGGTGGTGGACTCTCCAGATAGTATTGGGCGTGTTGTAATGCATTATTTTGAACACAAATGGAGGTGCGGGGACCCCGTGAACTTGTCGCAAATTACCTGGCTTCCAAGCATTGTGGACGTGGAGGGGGCTTCCAACCTAGGCGGCAGGATTACTGAGGACGAAATTATTGTGGCATTCGAGGAATTAAAAGGAACAGAGCCCTGGGTAGCGATGCGTTTACGGTGGAGTTCTTGCATGGCTACTAGACCATCACTCGCGATGATGTTATCAGTGCCATGTTGGCATTCTTCGAGGAATGCAGGCTTCTGGATGGCTGGAAGGATACTCTCAATATGCTGATTCTGAAGAAGCCGGGGGCGTGTAGGCCGGAGCATTACCAGCCAATCAGCCTCTACAACATCGTCTATAAGGTAGTGGTGTTTGTCCTCGTTGGGAGGCTGAAGCCGTTAATGCCGGGATTTATTTTTCTGATCCAGCCCCGTTCATCCCCGAGCGTAGTATCTTCGACAACATTAGCATTGCGCAGGAGATGGCTGCGAAGATGGACACCTACCCTGCCACATCGGGCCTCATGGCAGTGAAGCTTGACATGGAGTAGGCTTATGGCTGCGTTCGCTGGGAGTTCCTTCTGGAGATGATGCTGGCTACGGGCTTCCCTCCCAGTTGGTGTGATCAGATTGCTGCATGCATCAGGAGCCTGAGATTTCGTATCTTCATTAAAGGTGCTCGCCTCCCATGGGTGGTTGCAAACCAGGGCCTCCGGTAGGGCTGCCCGCTTTCGCCCTATCACTATGTCCTGGCCACCTAGTATCTTTCTTGCTTAGTGAGGAATTATGAATCTTGGCAGCTTCTTGAGTTCAGGCTTGGGCAGCACGTCCAGCGTATATCGCATCTCCTATTTGCGGATGATGTCCTGCTCTTTGCTCCCGCTACCCGCGTCGTTGTGCGCACTGTTCGGAGCATTATGCATGTTTTCAGGGAAGGCACTCGGCTGCGGGTCAACCTTACGTAGTCCAAGGTCTTCTTCAGCTCTAAATTTAGAAGAAAGAAATCCAAGCTGATCCTTAAGAAGCTCCACATGGAGCACGGCAGGATGCTCACCTACTTGCAGATCCCCATCGCCGCAAGGCATAAGTCCAAGGATGACCTCAGCTTCTTGGTCCAGAGATTTGGTGCTATAATGGTCAACTGGCACGTCCGACCACTCTCGCTTGATGGCGGGGCCGTCTTGGCCTCCTCGGTCCTCAGCACGATCCCCTATCATGTTCTGAGACGCTGTGCGGTGCCGACAGGGATCATAGATGATATGAAGAGACGCATCACGTGGCCTGGGATCGCATTTATGATGCCGAAAGTTGCGGGCGGGCTTGGCCTCCGTCACCTCTGGGTTTGGCACCGGGTGCTCCAAATGGACAACTGCAGACGCATCCTCAACAAGGAACACAGTCTCTGGGTTGACATTATGAAGAGGAAATACTCCACGAATAACCCGCTCATGAAGGTCCCCCGCAATTCGTCCTCTGTGTGCAAAACGTTGATGGGGGCGATGCCGGAGGCAAACTCCTTTGTTTGGTGCATCGACGGCAGGCGGTCGGTGAGGTTCTCGGAGGACAACGGCCTGGGTGTCCTCCCTCTACGTTGCTGCCTGGCCTTCATCGATATGGATTCTCAATGACCGCCCAGCGTCGCAAAATGCATCATGCCTGCCAGGAACTGGAACATGGATGACATCCACACCTGGGCGAACGGGGAGCACAAGGTCCGGGTCTTGCGCCTTCCAAGATCCCTACGGTCTTCTCCGGTTGTTTTCCACCAGATGCATACCGAGAAGACATGGGTTGATTGTGGCCTGATTTACTTGAGCATTGTCTGCAATGCTTGGAAGTTCAGCAAGCGTGATGGCAGTCGGCCCATGGAGGAACTTCGTGGCATCTGGAATATCTAGGCTACGCCCAGGGTTCGCTTTTTTATGTGGAGGGTCGCCGGCAACTTCCTCCCAATGGCGTTGTGGCTGCCCGACAGGGGTTATGTGGGGACCTCATCTGCCAGCAGTGCTGCGTTGCGGAGGAGACCATGCAACACCTATTTTGGCATTGCCCACGTGCCCAAATTTGTGCTGATCGCCAGGCTCGCGTGGCACTAACTGAGCTGGGCTAGTCAATGGGCGCTAGCTCATTGTTCATCGATCGCTTTCTTTGGTTCGTTCGCTCACCTAGTGTGTGTCATGGTGATAGGGAGTGGCATGCTGCCATTCTTGCCACTACGATGTACTACCTTTCGATTTGGAGGAAAGGCCACCAGACATAACAACCTTGTTCCTTTACCCTGCTCACTCATCCAGATTATCAAGATCGACGTAAAATCTGTTCTCAACTGGCATACCTTCCTTTCCTCTCTGTCCAGCAGAATCCTGGCAATTCTTCAAACTTGCTGGTTGCGAATGGTTGGCTTCCCCACAATAGGATGGATAAAAGTGAATTGCGATGCTGCGGTTGGTGACTACTGCTGAGTTGGGCATGATCTTAAGGGATTGCATGGGCAGACCCCTCCTAGAAGCTGGCAAGAGGATGTTCTCCCAGGCGGAGGACATGTTGGAGGCCCAGGCTTTACTTATGGCCCTTGTTATGCTGAGGGAATCTCTTCCCCTGTACTATGCTGTGGAATTCCAAACTGACTCGATGTCGACACTACAGGTGGTGCGTGAGATGATCCCCCACCCTCCTGTCGTAGGTGATTTTACTGCGCCATTCAGTTTGCTAGGGGTCTAGAGGTTGTCCGGTTCACCCACAACCTTAGAGATGGGAACGCACCTACCGATTGGGTTGCATGGGCTGCTTGCCTTAAGGAGTTTATTTGGGTCCCTAGAGACTCTCCCTAAGCCCCTGCTCAAGCTTATGTTGTCTGACTTCACGTTCGATCCTCTTGGAGGATCCTGCTTGTAACTCATGTATGACATGACAATTTTGATATAATATATATTAAATCTACTTCAAAAAAAATATATATTGTACAAATAGGATTTGAAGAAAATATGTTTGGAAAATTCAAATAAAATAAATAAATAAATAAAAATATTTAAAGAAAATCACAAAACCTAATGTTTTAGTTAGAATCTTCCAAATGAATAAGTTATAGGTGAAATTATGATTGGTGTTAAACCTTAATCTTTCATTTTAAAAAATTTTAAGTCATCAATTAAAAAAGATAGCCAAAATACTAAATTTTGGTGATTTTCAGAAAAAAAGAATTAAAACTTTTTTAAAGAAGTTATGCAAGTCATAGATCATTAGATATAGGTGTGATTTGAACATAATAGACTTAATGAAATTTATTAATTGGCTCATCATTTCAAAAAGTTCTAAATTTGAGAACAATTTACTAAATATAGATTAACTCTCTCAAAGTGATGAAAAAGAGGGAGAGAATAGAAATTAAAACACTTAAATGAGCATAAATTATAGAGGAATAATAATCTACTCTAATGTACAAGTAGTGGAGCTTATCTTTAATTGTTATGCATTTTAGTTTTATAAATAATTTATGTTTTAATGAATTTATTAAAATATTTGTTATCATCAGAAAGAGAGAATGTTGTTTTGACCCCTTGTTGGGATGTTTTTTTTGATGATATAAATTCTAAGTATTACTAATGAATTTATTTAAACAAATTTATAAATTTTAGATTGATAATAATTATATTCGATGTAAACTTTCAGAAGAAAGAAGAACAAAGTTGAAATTTTTTTATGATCATTTTGGTTGGATTAACAAACAATTAAGAGAAATATTTTAAATTTAATTTTAGATATTATAATTTTCTTTTGATTAGAATTTTAAGCTTGATTAAAATCACATTTTGAAGACACAATAACCTCAATTTTTATTTAAATTATTCAGTTTTGAAAAACTATTTTAATTCTATAATCTAGATCAAAAGCCAACCATCTCAAGAACAATTTTATTCTTAATCATATCATTAGAAATTTTATATCAATAATAAGTTTCAAAGAGTGTATTACAATTATAATAATTTATTTGTAAAAACTTACAAAATAATTAAAATAATAAAAGAGAAAAACATTTCACTAATAATAATCAAAAGTGTCTAGTTAGAGCATGTCTCATCAAATAATTTTGGTTCAATACATAACTCACATATCAAAATTTGATAGAGTAGAGAGCATTATCAATAAGCGAAATCACTAAAGAGTGAACCATGGGTTTCTAAGCCCAAACAATACACTTATTATGTGGCATAAGAAAATTGTTATAAAGCAATAACAATCCATCATTCATGCAATGTAGAACTAAAGTGTGCAACCATTTTGCATGACTGTACTAAAAATTATTGGAGTGATTCCATCATCTATTCATGCAATTATGTGAAAAACAACTTATTAGATTCTTTGTTAGATAAAGTTATTTCATAATCGAACACATCTTGTTTTGTTCGTGCATAAGAGATAAATCTTCTTACAAGTTAGATCTACTGGTCAAGGTCAAATAGTCCTTGTTTACTCCAAGCCATCTAATCATGTTTTGTTTCATGATTAAATGATCTAGGAGCCTTTAGATCAAGTGGTTCTTGTATAGTGGTTCTTTTTGCCATTATTTCAACACATTTGGATTTTCAAAATTGATCCATATTGACTAATTGATCAGATTGTTAGGTGATTTTTTGTAATTAGAAAAATGTTTATAAATAATTTAATTCCTGAAAAATGTTTACAAAATTTAAAGAAAAATTTTCAAGTGATGACACTTATGACGTTAGCACCTAGTACTCATCATCTCATGCTTATGCTTTGCCCTTCACATATCAAACTCACAATCTTTACTTTCTTATAAAATGAAAGAAGTTCTTAATTTTCTTTAATTAATTCATTTAAAAAACTTGTGCCTCATTCAATAATGGTAAGTATAAAGCTTTTGTATTATTTTTATTTTGTGTTACTAAATTATTTTATTTTTTTCCTAGTTTGTTAGCTTGTGAGGTCGTTGTAGTAATTTTTTTTGTTTTGCTATTGTAAGTTAAAACCAACTTATCATTTGTCAAAAGTGTGAAATTAGTAACATTGGTTTTTGTTATATCTTGTTAGGAGTAGATAAACACTTCATTTTAAGCTAAATAACCTAAAAATAATTTACCTGTCAGCTTTTATTTATACAATTTTTTTCTTTTTTAAAAAAAATTATTATGAAAAGAAAATAAACATATATTAAAATATAATTAATTTTCCTCAAAAAATTTAAATATTTACTAGAACATAATTTTGAAGACATACTTATGTTTTTTAAAAAAATATATAAACGCATCCTTTTAAATATTCGCTTAGAAAAAAATTTATTCCAAATAATTCACCCTTCTCTTATTGAATAACAATTCATGACGACATATGTGGAAGTTAAGATCATTAACATGGAGATTAATTATTATGAATAAAAATTAAAGTTTTGCACAAAAATATTTAAATAAATTTTTTAAAAGTATTATATAAAAATTTTAAATTTAACATAAAAATATTAAGTTTTTGTAAATAATAATTTATAAAATAAAGTGAATGAGAGAAATAAATAACAACTAAAATGTACGAAAAAAATTTTTTAATAACCATCTCCCAAAAGACGTGTAGGCTTAACCCTCGTAAAAGAAACCCGTTAGTACTACTTTACAAAAAATAAAATGACAATAGTGGAAAAATATTTTGTGGCATAAAGTCAAAATCAATACAACTAAAATTTTGTTATTGATTTAATGATTGAAGAGGCACAACTATATTAGTTAAATTAATTATAAATAGAGAAAACTAATAACTTTGCCAACTTATCAAGCAAGGTGTAATTAAGAGTTTGACAATTAAAGGAAGTTCCCATAGTAGTGACAATTATCATGGCTTACAAATGGCTTTAAACATTTTGTTCATATTCCATAAGCATTCATCAACCCATTTTGTTCAAAACTTCTGTTATTTATAGATTTTTCCTAATAGCTAAAAGCATTTATTGAATAAGAAAATAAGCATTATTGTCTCGTTTATTTTTTTAAAATTTATTTTGTTAAAAAAATAATACTTAAATAAAACATTCTGAAGGATTAAAAGAGCTAAAATAAATGTTACACAAGACGCATTTAATTAGAACTAATTGAGACTATTTGTTCAAGAAAACTGCATATTGGGCAAACGAGATTTGATGAGGATGTTTAGAAAAAGAATTTGCTCAAAATAGTTTAATCTTTCTTGATTTGACGGCTAGATTTATTAGGCATTATAAAAAGATGGAGAAGATCAAGATCGTTTGATCATGAAATTACATGACGAGAAGGTTCTAGTTGGTCCTGTAATTTGGAAGCATGTTGTGTAAAAGGAAGGCTTTGTTTTAGTCCCACATTATAAAAGTGAAAAAACGTGTTTTGTATATAAGGCTTACACGTTCCTAAAATTTAGCTTATGTGGGGTTCACTACCCACTATTTTGCTTGAAAGTTCATTTCTCGAACTGTCAATGATGATTTTGAAATAGTATATGTTGATACGAGAGTACTAACCCATTTTAAGACCCTAAAAACTATGTTTGCAGTTGTATTAGTTTTGCAATTGACCGAAGAGCTTTGGGACTTGCATTCTAGACCTCCTAATGATAGCTAGTATTTTTTAATTTAACACTTTTGGTTCTTTTATTAATAATTATTATTATATTAATTATTAGTATTTGTTAGAAGTAATTATTATAATTATTATTTACATTTTAGAAAAGCTATTGAATAAATACTAAGATATAATAAAAAAATAACATAAATTCAAGGTAATAAAAGAAGAATAATTAAGCTTTTTAAGAACAACTATGTTTTAGAACATTAAGTTTAATGAAATTTAATTTTTAAGTTTTGTGAAAAATATTTGAATCAAGCTTAACATTTTAATCAAAGTAAAATAAAAATAGCTAAAATTTAATTCAAAATGTATCTTTTGAAAGTTTGTTTGTTCTACTAAAATAATTTTCATGGGATTTCATTTATGATACGCATCTTCAAGTTTTCCTATTAATACAAACATTGTCTATCTTAAATTTAAAAATTAACTTTACAGAATTATGAAAGTACTTAGAGTTTATTATCAAGATACAAAATATCATGTCATGAGGTCAATAACACAATATCTTTTTATTTAGATCATAATAAAATCTTTAATATAATTGATAAAGGTATAAATTGTTTGTAAAAGGAATTTATAAATATTTAAAAATAAAGACCTCCTATATGTATTCCATTACTTGATTATTACTTAAAGTGAATTAATCTAAATTTTTTAAATTACAGATAACCTAAAATTTTTTGAAATTTTTAAGAAATTATTAAAGTAGTTAATTTTTGAAAAAAATCACTTTACTCCAAATACTCATTATTGAGTAGCCTAGCTCACATTATTTTATTAAATTATTTATATTTAATTTATAAAAAAAATTATGCTACTTCTAAGTTGTGCTAGAATGCAAAGTTATGGGGCTAAGCTTAAGCCTAAGAAGCTATTTGTAATCATTATTTTCTTGGGTAAATTATACTCTTATATTTCTCACAAATTTTAAATTAGATTGATTGTTAAAAATTAATTAAATCAAAGTAATTCAATTAAATTTTTCATAATTATCTTACTAAAAAATCAGGCTACATCTTAGTTATGCAAAAATGTAGAGCTTCTTGCTTAAGATTAATCTAAAACAAGCATTTACAAGTGTTTGACCAGGAACTCATAAAGTCGAGTTAGGGCAGTCTGCTGTAGTCTTTGATCTAGTTGAGCTAAATAAGAATCAAAATTGACATGTAATTCTATAACCATAAGAGTTAATCAGGTGATTAAATTGCTTGCCAACAATAGAAAGCCAGCCCGTTTTCAGCTCACAAAATATCATCGTGCAAAAGCTTATAAAGAGCACATCCCTTTTGTACATTGCAATGTGGGACTATTCTTTGTTATTTGTGTACTTCCAAAATTGAGAGTGCTCAATTCCATTCGATCGCACATTTTTGTGATGGCGCAGAGGAGATCACCTCTCCCTTTAAGTAATGATCTTAAGTGATCCAACACTTAATTTGATGAGCTGATTAGAGGGTTACTATATCATCTACTATAAGTTCTTGATCATTACTGGACATGCAATGGTCATGAACTCGTTTGCCTTCGTTAGATGAGTTTTGTTGTGAAAAATATATTCTGGAACCATGTGGCTTTAAATAATCAATTTTGAACCCTATTGATAAGATCATTCTCAATATTATTATTGATTAATTAAAATATCAAAATCTCAACTAACATGATTGAATAGCCAAGATCGAATCAAACTTGATCCAACTACTCAAAACTCATCCAACATTATTGATTAGATGGTTGTAATATCCTCTAAGCAAATCTAACGACTCCAGCTAATCATGCTTAATGTTTCAATAACGTTTTATTATTAATGTCATTGAAGTATTCATTTTAGAATTTTGACCTATTTGGACAAGCATGTTAGGATGTTTGGTAGGAGCTTTTCAAATATCTTTTGCTTATTTGTTTAATGGTTATGACAAACATTTTCTATAAATATCTGATTATTGTTGATAAAATCACTACAGAATATGAAAAAGATTTTAACACCGTAAAGAAGGCTTGAATTATGTTCTATTGACATAAATTTCTCCTACTAGCACCCACAGACTATAAATTTTTTAAGGTAAGCCTAATTCTTATAAGCTTTTATTTTCCCAATTCTTCTTATAATTTTGAGTTTTTTTAGTTTTTTTATATTCATAAATGAGCTTACAAAAATTTTTAAATTTTTATAAAAAATTTATTTATTGCAATATTCGTGTTTTTCCTTTGGGTTGGGTGATCGAGAATTTTTGAAAGCCTAAGTTTAATTTGATCTAAAAAAATTGAGTTGGGGTTGAGCTTGTAAATGCCTGGTTTATAATTGAACTCCCCAAAACTAGTATGTTACACGTGAATCATTAAGAAAAAGATCTCAAATAGATTTGAGGTGAATCATAAAAAAATATCAAGTTTAATCTCTTTTACTTGTAGAGTTCTTATCAACCTCGATTAGGGGTGAATAAAGGATCTAATTTACACCAAGCTACTAAAACTTTTTCTATACCATTTCAACTTTTATATTTATTTTTTATAAAAATTTAAAAAATGATATATTTATAAATACCAATTTTAATCCAATATAAAGTTGTTTATATAAAATGTATTTGAAAAATAAGTGCATTATTTATTAGAAAAAATATTTTAAAATCCTCTTTTTATGGGACCAGACTGGAAAGGAAAGGCTTCGTACATTAGTTTTCACGTTAATGATAAAAATAAATTATAAAACCAATCAAAATTTCTTGTTTTATTATTTCTTCATGATGATCCTAAATATGTTTTAAAGTTTTAAGATTTGATTTAGTTACATCATTTTTCTCTATTTATTTTATTTGAATATTTTAAAACTTTCACAAATATTATTTTTCCATTATTTATGTTCATATTAATTTTTTTTAAATTAATTAACCAAATTTTGACATGCAAAATGCTTGATTTTAATTATTAGGTTTTAGAGCCCATATGTTGTGTTGTGTTTAACATGTTCGTCTATAACTATTCCGCCATTTGTTTCACTCTCAATGTAAAAGTTAGAAATTTCAATTAAATATTATCTATAATCTTACATGCATGTGATATATGACCATCTTGCATGCAATTGTGTCATTTAATATCATCATATCATGTAAACTACCAACATGTGTGTATATATAATATCTTCTAACATGTGTAACAAAAATTACACTACAAATTATTTTTTGTTTTTGAAAATGATTAAGTAGTGCATTAGTATTTAAAATCACCCAATTCCTTAACTAATGATGCATGATTATTAATGTTTTGTTTTAAAACGTAGGCCTTTTGATATTCTCAAAATGAATGTCGACCTTTTCTCTAATCTTTTTTAATAATGAATTAGATATTCATTAAATTCTTCTTTTAAATTGCTTTATTTTAAATTAAATCTTTCTTAACTTTTTCAAACATAAAGTAGTTGTTTAGCATCTTATTTTGTGTTAAATTTTCTCCTCACTTCAAGATACACCCTCTTCTTTTTCTTCTCAAACCATAATACAAAAGAGTCCTTCATTGTCTTCTTCCTTTGTAGTTGTGATAATCACCCTTAAATCATTTAAAGCTATTTGCAATAGAAAAAGGTTACCAAAGGCTCTTCATTAACATGAAAACATAAATGGTACTCATCAGAATGAGTAATGTACTCGTTGATGTATTTTTCTCCTAATTTTAGGCAAGTCATTGGTCATGTAAGTAATAGTTTAGCAAAGTTATATGAATTTCTATGAGTGGTGATGCTCCTGTTTATAGTGGGTTTCTATTTATAGCTCATTTCATTAAAAATCTTCATTCAAGAAAATGACACTTCTGTTCTTAATCATGTTTGAACCATTTGAAGTGATTGTCTAATGAAACGTTCCGCTCTATGTAGTCTTTAAGGTTTATATTACATTCAAAGATGTTAGTGTCATATTTTATGGACTTCAAGAGTTTTGCATCATCGTTTTCTTAGTTACAACCCCACAAAGGGTTGTTGGCAATATTAGGTTTGGATAAAGTAAGCTATTTTTGAGCTTATTCTAAGGCAATCCTAAAACCATATTCCTTTTATTTAGCTTCAATAATTTATATTCTAATTAGGAGATCATGAAGGGTCATTTGTGATTTGTTGTTATGTGGGTGCTCCATGTTGTAAGTTCTACAAAATATCATGTGCACATATCGTACCAATTAGAAAAAAGAAAAGAAACCCCCTAAGCTTTCTCTCTTTTTTCAAATTTGGTGCCAACAAAAGAAAATTCAAAAGAAGGCTTAGTGTTGCTTTACCTTTTTTTCCATATTGCAAACATTGGCATAACTAAGCTCTAAAGCAAGGTCTAATGCATATCAAGATACCTTGAAAAGAAACACACATAAGACAACTGTCTAAGGAAGCTTTAGTAATGAGGGAACCAAGAACAACATTTGTGGCATTCCATTACTTAAGCTTACGACCATGCTAATAGCACAAAGAAAGGCTATTTGAAACATTGTTTGATAAAACAAATTTTGTGATAAAAAAAATAAAAAATCTAATTTCACAAGGGTGTAGATTAAAGGCATAAAAAATATTAGTAAGCGTTATGAAAACCCCAAATTAATGAATTAACTTCACACAAATTTTGTTCACTCACTTTAGAAAATACAATTAAGAAAAAGAAGGAAGGAAACAACAAATAGAAGTGACAATCCAAGAAAACTTTCTATAATTAAGTGAAAGGAGAGGCATATTGTATGGGAAATAATATAAAAAAAAGAAATCAATGATGTGAAAGAACATCAAAAGTAAAGGGAACCATTTTTCAGTAATGAGAAGAAAGCATTGTAATAGAGTTACAGGTAACAACTTTTGCAATGCCATGATTTAATACATTGTAGTTCTCATTATGATTAATCTTAAACCTCAACAAGGATAATGGAAAATATTGACTTTTAGATATGAAAAGATAATCCTTTTTAAAGAGTATATGATGCAAAGTAGATTAAGAGTTCCACTAAGGTCCAAATTAGATCTTATAATATTGAAGTTGTTTAATAAAGTATTAGAGAATATCACAAACGTACCATGTAATAATTAAAATTTTGAGATACATGTGATATTTTAAAACTTTTTGAAGATTGGCATTCTAAAACTATTGCATTGATTATTTAGTTTAGTAAGAACCCATTTTTTAAAAATTAAGAAAAAATCCAACAAATGATAAATTTATTACATCTAATTTCACACATATAAAATAAAGAATTTAGAGATACTTTGTCAGAAGTACTCTAGTAGAAAGAAGAACTTTAACTTTAGCAGAAGTGAGAATTTGTTTGGTTATCTACTCTCTTGATGGATGATCTCTCATCTTTAATCATTATTTCTCTTAACAGATTTGATTAGTGGTTCTCCTAGTAGAAACTTTTTTACCTTTAATCCTTGTCTCTTATGGATGAAGTTGTAATATCTCAAACTAGGATTGAGTGTACATACTTTTTTCTCAAAGCTGGAAGCATACAAACAAAATAAATTTTATTTTATTAATTTTTCTAATATAATGAATATCCCTATTTACTGAGTTTATAAAATATTCATCATTAATTTAAAAAATAAAAAATAAATAAAAAACATTGAAATTAATTGAATTAAACATGTCCCAAATAGATTATGAGTCTCAGGTGACGATCATCTCAGGTGGCAAAATGGCCGAGTAAATATGCTGCTATATTGGCAGAGGACTCAACTTGTTCGTTTTTAGTTTTGTGTAGGGGTAGGTCTTGCCAAAAGAACTTGTTGGTGGGACTAAAGGGTTGACCTACATCGTTGTAGGTAGGTGCAGGTTGAACATTGCTTAGCTTGTGTTCTTGTTAAAATTCAAGTCACACAGGAGCATGGGCCTGCTCAGGCCGAGAAAGTGGTGCTAATAGTGGCAGACGATAGTGTTGATGAAAACAAATGGTGATGAACAATGGTAGGAAGAAACTTTTGTGAAAACCTTTAATTTTATGCAATTTTTAAAGTAATTTTAAACCACTATTTTAAATGAAGAACTTATAAAACTAATGCGAGTCCAACAAATGCATATTTGTGAACTAATTTTAAACACTACTAGATTGTCCTCCCTAGGTGAAAGAGAGCTTGCTCAATCATATCAAGGTGATGGGTACATTAATGCTCTAATAAGTATTGTGTGATATGGTGTAAGGCATCACAAGTATGCCAAGAGTTATTGATCGGAAGTTTGCCCTTCCAATAAATAAAAATTTTCGTAATTTTAAAATCTTTGGCAAAAATTATCTCTTGATATATAATTTTCTCCACATTATCCTCACTTATTCTAAAGGCTAATGTAGTGCTAGGAATTGGTTTACTTAACATTGTTGAATCAAACAACAATGGCTGACTAGGCATTGGATGTCACAATTTATAAGAAACTAAATTCTTAATGTAAAAGTTTGCACTAATCTCATACTCTTCTAACAAATCCAACACATGCATTAGTTTCTTATAAACTCCAAAAGGGAACTATTCTGAGCTAATTGTAATTATAACAAAGTCCCTTTCATGAAAGTTTATAATATTTCTTTGAGAATTTGGTAGTTCTTTATATCTATTTTTATCTAAATTAATTTTTTAAGATATTATTTTATGAGAGGCAAAAGAAAAAAGAAAAAAGAAGTTTAAAAGTCTACTAGTAAATGAATTAGATTAATGAAAGATATTAGCTTATTATCTTGAGCATGTATAATAGGTGATGGATTTGTTAAGGTGGTGGCTAACTTAGTTGCATGAAACAAAAATAACTCTCTTTGATCAAGGAACTTTCTAAGATAAGATGACCTATTTGCATAGGCATGAAATCACATAAAACTTAGTCGCTATATCTACCTACTTTTAAGAGTACATAACATTATTGATTAATAAGTATAAAGGTTTTATCTATCCAAGATATAAAGTAAGGGTTTTGGTGTTTTAATAAGGAAGCTCTTATTTTCTTAGTGGAACTAGTGGATATTATATTGATGCAACGATCATTATTTATGATCATCATATTTGATTGCTCCATAATTTTTATGTTGGTGCTAAAGATATTTGTCTACTTCTAGTAATCTTATGGTTATCGAGTTGTAGGGGGTGTAGTTTATTACTTAATTTCTGTGTTTTCTAATTCTTACTCAATTTTCTTATCAAGAATTATGTTTTTCTCCTGATTTGTGTTTTCTTATTCATTAGCACTTTCTTTAAGTTCAGAGCCATGAATCTCTTTAGGTTGTTTGTAGTTACACATCCCTTTTCATGGCACACCAAATCAGCAATTCTAGATTATGTGACTTGGCTTAAAGAAGGTTATGAACGAGTGGGTGGCAATATGAGTTTGGGAGGTTTACAAGCTACAATAGATAGGGTAGATGAAGTGTGGGTATTAGAGTGTTGAGAAATTATGCGATGGGCCTTTAAAGGGTTTGGACCATCATTCTTTTAAAATAAGAAGTTCTATTATGTTTCACATTTCTAGTTATGTAATAAGCTTTCTTTAATGTAGTAACATTTCTCAAGTTAAGCTCAACATTTATGTATTGCTTTAAACTTATCCTAAAATGAGATACTACTACACACTCAGGTTCATCTATATCACTTTTAGGTTTATAATCCTTAAATTTATTAATGTACTCATAATTAGATCCACCACCATATAAAATAATTTGTCATTTATCTAATATTTCAATACTATAATCTATTAGAGCAAACTTGTTGTACAAGCTAGCCATAAGTTTTCTCAATGTTTGGGATACCAATTTGTTAGTGATAACGTATTGTCATTCTAAGTGTCTAAAGAAACTACTGTAGTACCAATACTTCAGTCTTAATAAATTGATATTTTTTACTTACTCATTTGATGTCAATTAAAGTAATCATCCACACTAGTCTATCAATCAATAAAAACTTTAAACTCATAGCTATCATAAAACATTAAGGCATATAATTTCACATTAGAGATGTGTAATCCATCTCAATGCCTCTTAAATCTTTCATCTTCACTATATATATATATATATATATATATATATATATATATATATATATATATATATCATCATTTTGGTTTCACTCATCTGAATGTTTATTTCTTCTTCTATGATCATTATCGCCTCTATGGATATGTTGACCGGAGTCATCGAAAGGATTATCTTATAGTTTCTACATCTCCAAGGATAACTTTCTTCTAAATCATTATGTGTGACACTTGTTTATTATCTCATTTTCTCTTAGGAATTTGATGATGTTGTTGTTTTTAAGAGGATTTGACCAACTATCTTGGTTTAAATTTTTTCTTTGCTTTGAACTAATTTTTATTTTGATTTACTATTTGATAAGACCAACAAAATCTCATGATAATTCAAAGATTTATCACACAAGAGATTTGAAGGAAACAAAATGATTTGGGATATTTACTCCCATTTTTAATAAAAAAAAATATGAAAGCAAAATAATCACAGTTATAAACTAGCGAAGTTGAGATGGGATGTGCTTTTAGGAAAATATCAAATGATTGAGGTCCCTACTTTTCCCTGACCACCTTTTACATAAAATTAGATAGTTTTTAGGAAAGATGGTAGGCAATGGTATCACTATTTTTTACCACCTCCTAAAAAGAAGTTTATCCAAAATAAGCTAAGAGTTTCTTAATGGATAAACTAAGAAAAAAAGAAAAAAATCAATAGAAATTTTTTTGTGGAAAAACAATTTAAAAAGTTTTAATTAGAAAATAAAGAGACTTTTTTAAATAAAATAATGATAATATTTTTTAATATTTAAAAATTAATTGAAACCAGTGTTGATTTATTAAGTAGAAGAATTTTCTTAGTAGAAAACTTTATGTCTAATAATAAAGTTTTTGCAATAAATTAAAGAAAAAAGCTTCTTTAGTTGAAAATCATTCTTTGATAGCAAAGTGCATGCATGGCACATTTAAACATCTATCACGATCTAAATTGGATCCTTCAATATTCAAGATAATAAAAAGATTATTAGAAAATATAAAGAAGGTTCTACATAATAATCAGGGTAGGATGACATATGTGGTATTTAAGAACTATTCAAATATTGGCATCCTAAAATTGTACCACTGATTATTAAGTTGAGTAGACTACTTCTTAAGCATTAAGCATAAAATCCAACAAAAATAATTTCTGTAACGTTCAATTATAGACATATAAAATAAAGAATTTAGACAAACTCGATGTGAAATATTTTAATAAAAAAGTGTAAATTTACCATTAAATTATTATCTAGAAAAAACAAATTGCTTAATGGTTAAAGCTTTTGATGTTTATGTGAATATTTAGAGAAATGAGAGTTTATTTTTTTGTCGACTCTCTTACTGGATGGTCACTTACAATCCTTGTCTGTCAGAAGGGATTTGGTTGTGGGCTTTATGAGTGGAAGGATTTCACATCCATTCCTTATCTCTCAAAAGAGAAATTGGAGTCTCTCCAGCTAGGATTAGGCATGCACACTTTGTTCACAAATGTGGAAGCACATAAAAAATTAATTTGATGGATTTTTTTCTAACATAATGAACATCCTTATTTATAAGGATTTTCAAATATCCATCAATTATTTAAAAAAATTGACTGAAATAAAAAACTATGAAATTATTTGGATTAGATAGCTTGCAAAAAAATTCTATGTTTTGGGTGACGATAATTGTGGGTGGCAAAATAATGGGTGGAAAAATAGCCATGTGAAATCAAAGCAGTGTAGATGGAGGCCCAGTGCATCTGTTCCAGGTTTAGAGTGGTACACTTCATGCAGAAAGAAAGGGTTGACAGGATTTGTGCTACTTGCGAGTTGGCACTGGCCTAAATTGGTCGGCGCAAAACGAGTCAATGCTAGTCAAATGCTTCTCAATTAGTGATCATGCGTTAACAGACGACAATGTTGTGGACCACAAATGTTGGCAGATGATGGAAGCAATGAAATCAATAGAAAATTAATTATTTTTAGAATAATTTTCAAATAAAGTTTGAGTTTGTTGACTTGTGAAACTAGTGTAACACCATCAAATGCGTGTTTGTGAGCTAATTTTAGGTGCTCCGACAATAGTATACCTCCAATTTTATAGAGTTCCTAGCAAAAAAAAACATAAAATTCATCTTAAAATGCTTTTACCAAAAAAAAATTTCAAAATTCACCATTTTAGTTTTGAATATCTATTTTCTAAAAAGTGGTTGCCAAAGCTTTTGTCAGAAAGTTGTTTTCTTAGGTAAAAAATTTCTTTGGCCTTAATAGTTGCAAAATAGCTTTCTAATCATCTATATGTTTTGTTCTTTATTAGGTGAGTTTGCACAAGGTTTGCAAGTGAAGTTCGGATTTGATTTTTGTGGACCTTGTTAGTGAGATGGTATCTCAACTCTAGTGTTGTAAGTTAGATCTATGTTTGTGTGTTGTGGATCGAGTCGTGGGGTCAAAGCAATATCTGTGGTTCTTATGTTATATCCAAGTTAGTGTGTCATAGATCATGCGAATGGGTCAACATGACAACAATTGTGTCGTCAATCAGATCCTCCTTAAAGAATGGTCGAATGGGATGATGGGTCAGCATTGGTTGGTAGATCTATGTTTGTTTGAGGGTTCTATAGGCTATTTTGCTTTTTAGTTGTTAGCACTAGTAAACTTGGTATAGAAAATCAAGATGTGCTTGTAGGTCATCTTAAATTGTGATCTAGATTAGACCTAGAATCTCTATTTATTGATCTTTTTCAGGAAGACGTGGTCCATGTAATCTAAGGTGTAGTCAGGCTCACGATGAGCAACATTTGAAGGCATAGAAAAAAAATGGGCTCAATAGGCCATTTTTTTGGCCTTTTTTCCATTTTGATATGAATTTTGAGCATATTATAAATGTGTAGGTTCTATTTTAACTTTGTATAAGAAGAATAGAAAAGATGATTGTCTATAAGTTTGACAAATGTTTGATTCGTATCTTGGTGTAAAAAATTCTAATTGATCTCCCTACTAGGAATCCTACAAAGATTGTTTGGTTGTATTGTATCACAAGACTATAGCTTATAGAAAAAAATGTGTGTTCTATGTTGCAAAGATCTTACTTTACATGTTTTAAAAGCTTAATAAATTATTTACGATAATAATTGTTGGTCCCAAATGACCCAACTTGTAGTAGCACTAGTAATCACATTCTCGACAAGTGAAAAGAGAAAGGAACAACAATAGTGTTGAAAGCACATCCAGAGCACTTTTGTTGGACTTTCAACCCAAGTGAACCATTGACAAATCAAGGATAGAAAACATCATTAGCCCTTTTTCTAAGGTATACACACAACCTCACTTTGAGTATCCTAATGCTAGTACATAAAACCTTGTACTTGTTGCAAATTGAAAAAAAATTCCAGTTTGTCTATTGTTATGCTAAAGAAAACTTTTGTTGGATTTTTGTGAAT
The DNA here is from genome assembly GCA_023846275.1 of Vanilla planifolia. Taxonomy (NCBI): domain Eukaryota; kingdom Viridiplantae; phylum Streptophyta; class Magnoliopsida; order Asparagales; family Orchidaceae; genus Vanilla; species Vanilla planifolia. Next base: position 2,808,350 of record JAIUJO010000041.1, read on the forward strand.
TAAACTCAATCTTCACAAAACCTGCTATTTCGGTAACTAAAACAAAATCAAGTTATAATTCTCAAAAGAAACATTCATTTCTTAATCCTATAAAATGTGGCTCATGTGCAAAACTCATTGAAAATAAAAAAGCATTCCCACAAACTTGTTGATGCTTTAGGTTTAAGAGGAAATTATGTACAACATTGTACATTGCTTCTTCAACATGACTTCAAATAAGTAGCTGAAAGCTTTTGTAGTTTACAAGCATTTTAAAATTGTTTAAGATAATAAAATTAATTTATTAAAAGCATAGTAGAATTGGATTTCATTAAGAAATTGTAGGTAGCATTATTTCCAAAATATCTTTGCTTAACTATACTAATGAAAACATTAGAATAGTTTTGCATTCATAAAATTAATTTATTCATTTCCAATGCAAATTTATTATTAAGCTTTCATAGATATTATTAGGAGTACCATATGGAAATCAACAAGTGATCACTAATGGCTATGCAAATTTATCATTAACTTAATTTATCATATTAACTAATGGATAGTAATTTCTAGTGAACTACATATACTTTATGTTACGAATTTTATCTATATGCATTTGTCTTGTTTATATGCATTACTTTTGACATTCCACACATATCTAGCAATGTACTATCCTTTTTTGCATTATAGGTGTGGAGCATTATTACACCAAATGTTGTTTTATTCTACGCAAGGTTTAGGAACATCTACTAGATATACCTTGTATTTTTTCTTATTAACAAATACTAGAAGTACCTTCGATGTGTGTATGTTGTAAATTTTCTTCAAGTCTATGCATGCAGCCGTTGTACTAGTTATATTTTAAAATATTTTCAAACCATTTTATGAGTGAGGGGTGGATACATTAAAATGACATCTTTTGACATATTTTTAGAGACATATTGAATGCAAATTGAATCATATAAGGTCAATTTTAACGAATATCCACATGTAAAAGTTTTCCCAAAATTGGTCTTTATTCTTTGACATTACGAAGGAATTTTCTTTGTTGCATGCCTTCATAGTTCTTCTTAACTTCAGTTTGCATTTGCCATTTGATGTCGACGTTGTGGATCTCCAGTTTGCACATAGAATTAAATAGTGGAGGGCATAAGCTACAGTTCCTTCCCTTATCTATTTTCTTCCTTCGTTACTCTTCTTATTCTGGAATTAGAGCTTAATTCAATTCTAACTATAGGATTCCTACCATATATATCTTCATTATTAATTATTTTCTTATCAAAGAAAATTTTGTGTAGTTCAAATGATCATGATTATCCATAACCACTACTTGTTGCATTATCACAATTGGATGCACTTTCCTTAATTTTAGCAATTTTTTTTACTCTCATCATGGCTCTAAATCATTGCATTTTGCATCACATACATGATTTCAACACATTGTTATGAGCTTTCCTCAAATTATTCCTCATCAATAGAACTTCAAGAACTACACTCACAACTTTGCTATTATGTTTGTGTGGCATAATCTTATTGTGTATCATATTGACCAAGTAGCTTGCAAGAGAGTAATTGTTGTAATAGACCAAGTAGCTTTCCTAATTTTTAACATTTAGCTATTTCAACATAAGTTAAAATTAAAAATGTCTTACCAAAGGTCAAATCCTCTTTCTAGATCATTTCTAGGTTAGTTTGAAAGCAAGATTTAAAACAATTTATCATTGAACTTTTACCATATTTTGATGTAATTCTTATGCTACTAGTGGTATGTTTTTTATTTTGCATTAGGCTTTTTTCGTTGACATTAGATTTACACTTATACTTGTCAAATTAGGTTACAAAATTCTTGTCCATTTTAGTGTTATCTTATGTAAATTTATCATTCTTGAAAAATACAATCCCTTCTACTCAATATCATAAAAATATGGTTCCATAACTATGTTTAAGTTACATGCATTTCAATTAAACTCAAAACATAAAATGATTCTTTTTACACATTTATTGTATTATATTAGTTAATCTACTATCAGTATCCATTTGATCGTTGTGTAAATCTCTCAATATGTTTAATATTTAAATTTTTTTAAGAAGTTATAATTTTTATTAATGAGAATATTATAATTTATTATGGATTTTCATGTTTACTTACATCTACAATATTAATCATATCAACCTTCTTTTACCCATTTTAATGAACATTGATAATTCCATTCAACTTTGAGACACTAAAACATACTATATCGTTATCAACTTAGTAAATTTCTGACTTAATATTTCATGTGATTGATTTATATGGCAACATTTACATTATACTTGAAAGAACTTAGTTTTCTTAGTGGGTGCTTGACACTTTGATCAGGTAATTTCTATAACTTAAAATATCAATCTTATTGTTAAACACTTCATGTTTACATTTTATCGATGATAATCAATAAAGTGAAGTTTTGACTTTATTTGATCCAAATTCAAATTTGAAAAGAACATTAAAAAATTTAACCACCTAACTCATCTCCAAACAAAACATATCAACATCTTAATAATGCCCACTTAATTTTAGTTCTTATTATAATAATAAAACTTTTAAGCATAACACTTCTAAAACACATCAACCTGAGCTTATTTGTCTTAAGATTGTTATAGATAGAGGGTGTAAATGTAAATAAGTTTAATTTATGTTCTTCCAAAAATTTTCGTGTACCGAATTTAGAATAAAAAACAAAGCATAAAACTTCATTTGCATATTTATAATATCTTTTTGGACAAAATGATTAGTCACACTTTTAAAATAAATGTTGAACACAATGAATGCTCTAATACTATGAATATATATTGTATATAGCCTCTTTATTTGTATAACTAATATAGGACAAGTTGTAATAGGAGACTTACTAATGATCATATAAGGATTTAGTTTTCATGATTCCAACTATATAATTTATTTTTTTGCAATAGTTTATGCATTTGGAAATTTTTTCATGCGTAGTAATTAATCTTTTGATAGATGAGTTCTATAAACAATATAAATACATTTATAAAAGGAAATATGAAATTGGAATTATAATATTTCATATCTCCATCATTGAGATTTTGGACCGAAGCATGCAATTATAGTAGAGGGCATATATTGGCCTTCCTTCCATTGCTTTACTCATCGACCACCTTTCTTTATCTTTGTGGCATAAAGGAAAGACCTAAATCTAGTTGTTAAATTCTCATTCTACATTCTTCTACTATCAATCTTCTTTTTTTCTTTACTTGCAATAAAATATTTATCATATTTTTATTTATTGTATATTTTTTAACTAATATAAAATTAAATTATTATTGATAACATACATGTTTTGTTTTCTCATTATTTTTTGTTTATCTTTTTTAAATTTTTATTTTTCTTAATGTATGAGTTATATTTTATGACAAAGTTTACATTATATTTTGATTATTTTTAGATATTTTTTAGATTCTATTATTTTTATTTTTTGACTTTTAAAATGCATTCGGACCATCTTTTTTGATAAAAGATGTTTTCTTGTCACTTTATATTGAAGTTGTGCTCCAAATATTTTTGTAGTATTACCTAATTTTTGTTCATATTTACCTATTATTTCCTTTAATTTTTTTACCTTTGTTAACTTTGCTTATTTCATATGTTTGAAATTTAATGTTAATTTCTTTTTTATATGTTTTATAATTTGAATTGCTATATGTTATTAATAACCTATATACTTTTTAGTTTTTGTAGTTTTTACTATTTTAAATATTTGTAAATTTAACAATAAATTCATTTTTTCTAGTTTTATGTAAAAAATTAATTACCATTTGTTTATTATTTTGATTAGTTTACACATTTTGGTGTTAAAATAATTTTATTCATTGCCTGAGAAATCTCTTTATGTTAGGACAACCAGTGGCTTGCCTAACTAGCAAATGAACCAATAAAAAAATTAAATAGAGCAAACGCTAGAGTCATTTAATTATTATAATGGTATTTTATTAATTTTGTTTAAGTTATATTTTCGTTTCCTTTCCATATTCCATAACATTTAAATAAAATAATAATTATTAATTAATAAAATAGAAACAAATCTTTGGATATTTGAAATATTGAATTTCATTTTACATTAAAAATTAAAACTATTTCAATTTTAATAAAAATATAAAATTATGAAAAAATTTGATTGAAACTTTAAAATATTCAAAGTGATTTCTAACAATAAAATAAATTTATTTTTCAAAGATACGTTTAAGGAAAGTGTGCTAATGTAACCAATGATGTACAAAAAATATTTAAGAAAATTAAACGAATAAGTTACGAAAATAGTGTTAAAATGAAAAAATCTTGAAATAATACAAAGAAATATGAAAATTTGAATAATTCAATAATTTAATATTTCATCATTATGTTCAATACATTAGTTCGTGGAAACAAAAATTTAATAAAATATAATCCAAAAACTTTTTAATGAATAAAAAAATAAAATTATAATTTTCGTAACTTTGGGAAAAATGTTTAATAGGAATTGCTAAAGAATAGAAAGATTATAATTGAGTATTGCTGATAAATAAACAACATTGAAAATATGCAATACTATTGACAATAAATTTTGATAAAAATTTTCAGGTTAATCACAAATTAGTTTTCATTTTATGAAATTAAAAACTATAAAGAAAAAAAAATCTTAGTAAGCAATTTCCATTTATTGGAAACAATATTGATAATATCTAAAGAAAATAATATACTAAAATATACATTTTTATTATAAAAATTTAAATTTTATTTTAATATTTTCAAGTATTAAAAATACTAAAATATAAAAAATTTCACAAAATTTACATACGTTCCAAAAGGCCAATTTTTCTTTATAGTTAAATATTAGACATTAAAAAAATTAATGCATTTTTAATGAATATGTTTTTGCAAATGAAAAAGTCATAGATTTTAAAAACAAAAATATCACATGAAAAACAATTATTTCAAATATAACTTTCATAAGCATGTAAAAATATAAAAACATAACAATGTACCACTAATATATCAAAGTACTATAAGTAATTCTAATATTTATAAACGCAATAAAACAATTCCTCTAAAAATAAGTAACAAAAATTTCTAGTTGCAAATAAAAAAATCATAGAATTGATAAATATATGAAAATCAATAATTCAAAAAAATACTTAACCACATGTAATTTATATGCTTAATATTTTTGCAAAAGCTATTTTCCATATTGATTGCTAGCAAAATTTTGACATATAAAAGAAATGAGCAATACTTTTTGGCACACGATTTCCTATAACTTTTTTTTAAAAAATTGTAATTATGAAATAATTAAATTTTTAATTAAAAAAAGAAAATAAAGTGAAAAATATTCAGTTTTAGTAATCTTTTTTTTTAATTTATAAAAAATATGAAAATTATAATTTTAATTTTAAATATTTAAATAAGAAAGCCTTATTGATTCAATACATTGATATTGTGTGATGTAGACCAAGAAATATAAGAAATTGAATATGTGAACATTAATGTTATAATATAAATTGAATAATTACATGTTATTTGAAATCATTTTCGTTGGAACAAAAACATCATTGATGTTTAACAGTATTTAAATTATTGGTAAAAAATATGGAAAGGATTTTTATCATAAAAAAATTACACAAAGATAACTATTTTTATATAATTAAAATAATCATTAAGAATATGACCTTAACAAAGAGTTTTCTAATTGATAAAATATAATAACTAACCAATCATTATTAAAATATTTACATATTAAAAAAATTAACTAAAATTGTAGGTTAAATAGGACATGCTACATTAAATAAAAAAGGTAAAAAAAAATACATGACAAGTATTTATTATTAATTATTTTATATATTATTTATTTATAAGAACTTATTTTCCTTGATTTATGACATTTTATATAGTTAATGCTTTTTATATCCTCAATGATTCTTAATTACACTACTTTGATGGCTATATTTGTAGTTATGATGCCTCAAAAAAACTTTGACAGCATTTTCTGTAATGCCATAGGCTTTTTATCATTTTAAATTGTTTTACAATATTTTAAAATTTAGTCCTTTTCTTAACATTGGCATATTTTGTATGCTTGAGTTGCACAAGTTATTTTTGACAACATTTATAAATAAATTTAATTTGTTAAATTTTTTAACACGTTTTTTGGATTTTTTTTTCTCTTGGTATAACCTTCTAGTTTCATTCATTTCTGTTTTTTAGTTTTTATAATAAAGTTTTCTTTCAAATAACTCCAAATTTTTATTTGGTTAAAAATTTTACACTAATCATTCAATGTCAAAAGAAATGTTAAGTAAACAATACCATAATTACAAATATCATTGAGGACAAGGAAAATATGTAGAAAAATAAAATAATTCATGAGATGTTATACCATCTATAATATGATACATAAATATTATGTAGAAAATATGTAAGTAGAAAAATTTGTATTGCAAAAAAAATTCATAAAATAAAATATTTTGTCAAAATAATTAAAATTTTAAATTTTGTAAAAATATTTCAAAGTAATAACTAGTAAAGTTAATTATTGATAATGTTTTAGTGAAAGAAAAAACTTATAAAAAAATAATTTATGAATAAAGGGTATTTAATACCTTCATCGAACAGATAATAAAAAAATTAATATAAATTAGAATATAAATTTAATATGCTGAAAAAAAATTAAATAAATATAAAACATTAAAAGGTATTTAATAATAAGTAAGTTTATGTTGTTAAAAACTAGATGCAAAGTATTCTAAATAAAATATTTTGTTAATTTAATGATGAGAAATAAGTAATTTTAAAAAATAATGAAAAGAACTAAATTACTGTGGTAATAAAATATTTTAAAAAATATATGGAATATGCATTATATAGTAGTAGAATTTTTTTCGTGACACCACGATGAAAATGTAATTGCAAAAATCTAAGTTCTTATGCAAATATTTTAACTAAAAGATAAAATAATAAGTTTGATTTAAAAAAAATGAATAACATGAATGCTATGATTTGTAGGTATAATTATGAAAATACAAACAAAGCTAAAAATTTTAGTGGTAAAGCTTGATGACTATTATCAATAGAAATTTTTTGAAGAACATAAAATAGTCATGATTAATAATTCTTGCTTAAGTGAATATTTATAAAAAAATTATTAAGTAGAAAATAAATATTTTGATTATTGAAGGATATGATTAGCGCATATAGAAGATAATAATCTATCATTTATTAAAAATTATTAAAAATACAAGAAGATCTTCCTCTAAATGACTTGATGACTTATTTAAAATGCTTAACCATATTTCTACTTAAAGTCAATCGAAAAGATTTTTAATAAAATAAGCTTGTTAAAAACATTTGTAATAATAGATAATAAAAATAATAGAATATGATAAATAGAATTCATTAGCATTAAAAAATTTGACCAATAAAATTGAAGATTATCAAATATCAAAAAATCATCATAATAAAGTAATAATGCTTATTATCTCATTTGTAGAAGAAAATTAAAGTGATAAAAAAGTACAATACAATATTAAGATGCTAGTGCAACTAAAATAGGGTAAAAGATTCACAAATTATGTAATTATTAAGACAATAAAAAAACTATTCACCTGAAACAAAATGTATGCAATTGAAATAAACAAAAATTATAATGAAAACCTAAAAGTAATCTTCAATATATGGACAACAAGATAATAAAACTTCTCTATTACACAATTATAAAAAGTAAGGAAGTCTCATACACAAAAGGAACACTTTGATGGTTGACCATATAGAAATCCTTTCCAGTCTTTTTCCACACATGTTTATATCAATATATTTAGTTAATTGACTTATTCTTCCAACATTAGTCTTCTTCCATCATTGTTAGCATATCATATCTACAAGCAAAGCTACATAACTAATTAGTATGATACTTTGATTATTAACATGAAAATATCTTAGAGTATTTCTCAAGGAGCTAAGAACCCCTTTTTACTATTAGTTACAATCTAAGTTTATGATAATGTAATTAAATGTTCTACAAGAAAACATTTGCTGGATAATATTAAGTGAAGTAAGATTTGAAAGTAATTGAAGCAAACGAATGAGCTCCCATTCACTCAAGTAACTTCTCTTAAAATCAAGTTTAATTTCTCCTTATTTTGTCATCATAAAAGAGTAACAAATTCTATGGAATAAATCTTTGCTAAGCAGCTTTGTTAAACTGCCAACTTGTTGCATGTTGCTATCATCAAATTGAATGTCTACCATATTTTAGTTTGCAAGGTCCATATTGAAATGGTGCCTAAAGTTAATTTTTTTTAATCTTATAGTATTTAATTGGGTTTTGAGTGGGAAAAAGGACATTAAAATTGACATATTTTTGGATGATTTTTTGTAAAAGTAATCCAATATAATCTAATTGCCTTTTCAAACCCAAAACTTTTACTAAAATACTCCCAATGCTGTATATTATTGTTAATTTGTTTCTAAAGTAATAATTCCTTTTTTCTAAGTCATGAATTTAAGAGCTATCAAAAAATAAATTAAATTCCTACGATATTTTCTTATGTATTTGAGAACCTACATAATGTTTGTAATGATGTCAAGTTAAATCATGACATAATTGAAATTTTGCATACGAAAACCTTAATACCTTTGTGTTAAGTAAGCACAAAAACATTCTATTTATAGCTTCTAGATGGAAGTCCTTCAAGCCTAATTAAAACTAATAAAAAAACTCTAACAGTAAATTCAATGTTAGGTCGTCATATAATTAAGGAACATTTCATCCCTTGGTATACACAAAAATCTATATGTTTTTCTTTCTGATGTTTAGTAAATAGCATGGTGGGGACTCTTGAAAGTAGAACTACTTTTTATTTTCTTATGATCTAGAAATTTTAACAACTCATTTATATATTTTCTTAAGATAAAAGGATACCTTCCTTATCCTGCTAAACTTTTAATCTATGAAAATAGATGACATATCCCATATGTTAATCTCTAATCCGGCACCCATAAAAATACAAAGTCATTCACATGAGACAAAGTTTGTTGTTCCAAATGTGACATTGTCTACATAATATTGGATTAGAAGAAGCTCATTAGCATAACTCTTGATGAACAAAGTTATATCTAAATTCCTATCCTAAAATAATGTTTGAGTAGATATCTACAAAGTATGTAATACCACGATCTTTGATCATGCTACAATTCATATAATTCTCTCAATAGCTTAAGCACATGATTTTTATGAAGATAATGTTGAATATAGTCCAATTATTCCATATACGCTTTCTACTAAATAACAAGATCTAAGAATGTTTTCTTAACATCAATTTGGTACAGTTTAAGTAACTTGTAATAAGAAAAAGTTAAAAAATGACCTGTTGCATTAAACCTTACCATTGGTTTAAGTAGTCTGTCTAACTTTAATCCTTACACTAAATTATAACAATTTGCTACTAGACTTCCATTATTTTGAATGAAAAATGCATGATCATTTAATTTTTATTTTTGGGTACCCAATTTTTCCCACAACAATGTGGTCACTTCGCCTAACTTTTAATTCAAAAACCTTAACTCTCAAAAACAAGTTGAAACCATCGAGCATTGACAAAAAAATTCTTTCCTCAAAGCATCACTTGTATTTTTTAATACAAATTTTAAAATAGACAAAATCTTATATAATTCATTTTTAAAGAAAGGCATTGGTCTCTACTCCAAAGGAGAGGTCATTTAAGGTTACATCTCTAAGGTGATTTTCATTTTATATCCTTTGATGCAATTATTTCCTTTTTTTTGAATTTTGAACATCTCATTCTTTACTTTATGTAAGATCAAAAGATAACTTTCTTATCGTACTTAACATGTAATTTGAGAAACTATAAAAACTCAGTAATTATGTTAATTTCAATTCCCACACCCACATGCTTACAAAGTCATTTAAATAAGCCATAGTTTATTGATCAAAAAATATCAAACTAGAAGAAGTTAATTATTACAATCCTTGATGAACAAAATCTAGTCTACATCCTCACACTAGAATAACGTTTAAATAGAAATCTAAAAAGTTTGTCATACCATGATCTTTGTTTGTCATTCAATTTTAGTTTTCCAAAGCCTTCCTTGTGTTCTAATTCTATCTCTTAGTTTTGATGCATAATTTGATGAAACACCACTTGAACATATTCCATTATGACTAAGAGTTTTTAATAAATTTCTAATTGGTTTATCTATTTGAAAAATATTCTGTTGAAATAGCTTGCATTAACTTCTGATTTCTAATTTCTATCTTGTTACTGATGTAACTCTATAATCAAAGTATGCATAAATTTTCATGCTTAAGCTTCTTATTATTGAAACATAGATATAATATTTTATTCATAATTGGTTTGATAATAAATCTATTTAGACATTGAGATCATTAGAACGTCTTTAATTACTATGGCATTATGGTTTTGGGATCATATATCATTAGTGGAAAAGTAAATATAGTTTTTATAACTTTAAGAAGGAGAGAAACATTGTATGATGTATAACATAGAGGATGCTCAATTAAGTATTTAGATGGATAATTTAAAAATATATGGTATAAGCATAAAGAATAAAATGAATTGTACTATATTAGTCATTGTGACATATTGATAGCAAGCTGTTATTGTCCTAAGCTAGCTTTGTGTTTTGAGGAAGATTAAAAGAAAATATTTGTATGTATCAATGTTAAATTAAGTTGAATTGAAGTTGAGGTTATCCACCCTAAAACTTCATATGTTGCTTATTAAGGAAACGTTTGTCTTGCAAAATAATAGGTCAAATACATCTTGACAAAATAGTAAGACTTATATGGCATGACTAAAAAAATTATATTACATAAGGATACCAAACATCATAAATTTTTAAAAGGATGCATGATGCATATTATCATCAAGTAATGTTTAACACAACATTGTAGGCTAAAAATAGAATTCAATTAAGGAGAATATTTAAATGAGTTAAGAATATCTTAAGGTTATGAAAATTAGGTTTTGATGTGGGCAGAATAAGTATTGACTTTTAATTAATATTCTCATACAATAATAATTATTTGTCTTGCATAGAGTTGACTCTTTACATAGTAATATATAAAATTTCTATTAATTATCGTTATACTTATATGAACAAATTAAGAATACGACTCTTTATATAGATATGAGTGTAGAAAATATTAAGAATATCCACATACTAAAAACATGAGTTAAAAAGAGTAGGTTTACTCCATGGAAATTTTGAAATGAAAATTAAGAAAGTAGACTTTTAAGAAGAGGATCACATATTCATAAAGGTATGCTAAATGAAATGCTTTATAATGTTTGGAAAATGAGGATAATTATAAACAATGAATTTTGTTCCTTTATAGATTATTGAAATAAATTGTTACATTACTTAAAAGATAGTTTTGCCATTACCATTAGCAAGAACACATCATGCATTTTGTCTTTCAATTTTAATAAAATTTGTTGCTAATACTACATATATAGAATAATGGTGCATCCAAGATTGTTTCATGATGAAAGGCCAATGGGGTTCTTAACATCAGAAATCAAGAAAAAAAAGAAAGAATAGCATGTCATTTTGATTGTATAATTGACAAGATATACTATCTAGTAGCTATTTGGAATGTAGAGGAAGATATTCTTTAAAGGCATCACAACATTTTTTGAATTTGAATGTTTAAATTCTTATATGCATGGAAATTTACAAAATATTAAAAAACTTTAAAATTTATTTAATATTTGTTAAATAAATGTAAGTTCATTTTAAAATTTATTTTGAATGTGATGAAATGAAATTTGCATATGGATATTTTTGTGTAATATTACAAATACTATAGTTTAAGTGAACTAATAATATGGATGAGAAGTCAAATATTGTTGAACAAATGAAAAGTAACCATAAATAATAATTCTACTGCAAATTGATGTGGACATGTCATAAAACATACCAGCACCTATTGAAAATAATTTTAATTTAATCCAAAGTGACTTTTCAAGTAAAAATAACAAAAGTGCCAAATGATGTTAGTGATATATGAATTATTTAAATAAAAAAATAGGACTTGGAGCAGTTTTTTATGAAATTTTTCAAAAAAAACTTACAAAAGTCATTTTGAATAGAATGTGTAAGACAACATACTCTTTAGAAGGTTTTTATCACAAATGATATCTGAAAAAGTAAAAATTATGTACCAAACATAGAGAATTGTGAGAGGAAACGAACTAACAACATAGATGTTATAGTTGGGAGTAAAATGAAAATTTCGTAAAAAGGATAGGAAGACAGACAGAAATCAGATAATTATGAAAGGACGTTTAAAGAGAACGAAGGAATAGGATTGATAAAGTGATTATATGATAATTTTTTAATGAAACTAAGGCAAGTCCCCTCTTAACAGTCAATTTAACTTTCTCAAAAAATTAATAATGTTCGAAGTCAATATGTATGTCGCACAAGACATTTAATATTCTTAAAAAACTTTCATTAGTAAAGTACATCGTAATTGTATTTTTGGAATGGTGAAACCTTCGGAAAGTGAGACATTATTTGATGTGGCAACCAAGTGGTCCCATAAATGTTTGAATTGTCCAAAACTATTGCAGCAGGGAGATAACGTCACTATCAAATGATAGTCGATATTTTATGATCGTTTCATAGAGTATTGGATTGTTTAATATGTTATGTTCTTGACATTTTATTATGGTATTTTGTTTGATAACAACAAAACCTAAGAAGTATTTATATATTATTTTGATTAAATTTGTAGATTTTAGAAAATTAATATTCGTGTTCATTGTAGGATTTAAAAAAGAAGAAGAGATGTTGTTTGAACTTTGCAAAGAGATTATTCTAAATTTAATTATAGTTGTTTCAAATTTTTATTAAATATTTAGTATGATTGAAATCACTCATACAATGAACAAAAATGAAATTTTCTTTGAATTAATCATCTTAGAAAAGTTTTAGGATTCTAAAATCTCAATCTTATCTTTACCATCAAAATAACCACTCAATTCTTATGATAATTTTGAAAGTCCTCTTCCAAAAACCTAATGCAAAAAGTGTACTTTAATTATAAAAATTAATTAGTAGAAACCTATTACTTAAAAAACATATTACTAAAAAAACCAAAAGCATCAAATAGAGCATAGTCCTTAAATACATTTTGTAGCGCTTATAATGTTGATAAAAAAACTCTTAAACCCGTCTCACAATTTTAGTTGTGATTTTTATAATTTATTAATTAAAAAGAATGGTAGAGTTTTTTAATTAAAAGAGAAATGACTAATTGGTCATTTGACAAGTTTTTTTAATCATCATAAAATATATATAAATAGATGAAATCTTTAATAAGATATACTAATAAAATTTTTTATTAAATCTTTTTTATGGCGTAGATTTCAATTGTCACATTAAAAACCTCTACTTTCTTCTGAAATAAGCTAAGTTCTTAATTTTCTATAATTATAATTCATTTAATTAAAACACTTGTGGTTCATTAAACCTTCATTTAAGCATAAGTCTTTTATGTGTAGTAATTTATTTTTTATATTATCAAATTATTTTATTTTGTTGCCAAGTTTATTTGTTTGTAAGGTCATTAAAGCATCCTTCTATTATTTCATTGTGAGGATTTACCTCTTTTAGAAAAATACTTTATATGATTCAAAATAGTACCTCAGTTATCTTAAAGATGTTAGAGCTAAAATAGCTTATGTTCATAAATTTAATAATTAAAATAAATTATTGTACATTATAGCTTTAATAAATAAATAAGATTTGAGAAATTAAATTCAAAAAATTAAAATAAAATAAGTAAGAAAAAAGAAAGTCATCGAAAAAAATTCTTAAAACTTTAAAATTTAGGACAGATCTTTCAAAACAATAAGTTATAAACAAAACTATGATTTGTTTTAAAACTTTAATCTTGACATAACCATTAAGCCTTTGCGAAAAGTTTGAAGTCATCCATAACACAAGATAAAATAAATAATAAATTATGGTAACAATTATCTAGAAATAGTTAAATCAATTTAAAAAGAATTGTGCACAAGACTACAAGAAAAAACTATAATTTGTAGAAAATAGACTTAAATAAAAAATAAGTTGGGTCATAGATTCCCAAATTTGTAAATTTATGGATAATATAGTAGATATAGATTGACTCTTTCTAAGTGTTGTAAAAGAGGGGGAGAATAGAAATTAAAAGATTAAAATAAGCATAAATTAAGTAGGAGCATTACTCTAGTCATGATATACATATAGGTACAGCATTAACTATCATGCATATTACCTTTATAAATAGTTTACATTTTTATAAATTTCTTTAAAACTTTTGTTATCAAGTGGGATAGATTATTGTGTTGATTCCTCCTCAAGCTGCTTTCTTTGATTATCATAAGCCCTAATCATTACTAATGAATTAGTCTAAGTAAATTTTAAGATTTTACATAGATGATACTTGTGTTTTTGGGAAAACTTAAAAAGATGAAGCAAAGAAGAAATTTTGTCAGAATTGTCTTGTTTAGATTAACAAATAACGGAGACAAGTATGTTCAATATAGTTTTAGTTATTACAAATTTTTTTATTAAAATATTAAGCTCAAATAAAATCACTCTTTGAAGGCACAAATTTTTTTAGTTTAAATTAGTTATTTTAGTAAAAAATGTTAAGATTCTAAAATCTTTATCGTTTGTTAATCATCTAATGAAGTATTTTATTCTTGATCAAATCTTCGAAAATATTATATCAATCACTTATTTTAAAAAGCATTATAATTATAACAATTAACTTTTAAAGCTAATAATTAATTAAAATAATAGAATAAGAAGAACCTAATACTAATAATATGGAAAATGCAAAATTAGAACATGGCTTCTTAATACGGTGAGTTTGGCTTATTGGATCAATAAAATAACTTCATAATTCATAAAATAATTTTTGTTCTATACATAAATCATCAAATAATAAGGTAATTCACTTTTGAGCAAACAACGGGGTTACAAACACGAAACAAAGCTCTTATTAGACGACATGAGAAAATTCTTATAAAGCAAAGATAATCCATTATTCTTGAATCTATAAGCAAAATTTCTAATCATTTTGTACAAATATACTCAAAATTTTTGAAGTGATTTTATGATTTGATCATGCAAATTTTCTATCAAATTATCATATTCTCATTATAAATTTGAAAACACCTTATTATATTCATTAATTGATAACAAATTTTTGTGATCGCACATTTCATTTTTTATCCATGCATAAGATCTAAATCTGGCAATTAGCTAACGATTTAGATCCTTTGGTTGAGGCCAAAAAATGCTTGCTTAATCTAAGCCATCTCATCGTGCATTTTTCATGATCAAATGGTATGGGAGCATTTTGATCAAGTTATTCTTGGGCAATGTCTCTTTTAGCCTTTATTTTAATACATTGGGATTTTTATAATTTATTTGTAATGACTAATGGATCATTTTTATAAGCACTTTTAACAATTAGAAAAATTTCTAAAAATTTGTGAATTCTTAAACAAAATTAATAGATAAAATTTTTATAAAATCTAAAGAAAAATTTTCAAGTTATGATATTCAAGCCATTAGCACCTAGTGATCATCGTCACATCCTTATGTTTTGTCCTTCGAATAAAGAACTTGTAATCTCTACTTCCTTAAAAAATTAGTAAAGTTCTCAATTTTTTTGTTTCTTATTGATTCATTTAAAAAACTTGTACCGCACCAAACATTTTTCGATCATAGTGCTTTTGTTTGCATTAATTTTTTAATTTTATGTAATTAGACTATTTCATTTTATTTCTAAGTTTGTTTGGTTGTAAGGCTATACTAGTAAAGTTTTATTGTTTTTTATTATACAACTTTAACCTACCTGTCATTTGGCAAAAAACATAAATTAGTTGTTTTTTTGCTAGTTTTTTTTGGGGGTAGAGGTATGCTTGATTTTAAGCTGAACCACTTGGAAAATATTCATCTATCATTTGCATCTTTGTTAATTGTTTATATAATTTTCTAAGAAAGTTTTATGAAAAGAAATGAACATATTTTAATGAGTTAACATATTTTAAGATAAAATTACTGTTTGCTAAAATTAACTTTTAAAGTTATACTCAATGTTTTTAAAAAATATATATTAAAGTATTTTTGTAAAATATTCTCTCGAAAAATAATTTTTATTTCTAACAATTCACTCCTCTCGTATTAAATAGTACTTCATAATATGCGTATGGTAAAGTTTGGATCTTCAATGGTAAATTATAAGGAATAAAAATTTAAGTTTCTTACAAAAATATTTAAAGAAATAGTTTAAAAGTATTTAGTAAAATTATCATATAATTTAAAATGATTTAATTTTTTAAATAAATTTTTTTATAAAATAAGGTAAAATAATAAAATCAATAGGAACTAAAATATACACCAACAATATTTAGGTGCTTAGCTTAAAAAAAGCCTACATTCAACCCTAACAATATCTATGAAAAAAAATACTAAATGTAAAACATTTGTAGAAAGACACGTAGGCCAAAACCTCATAATGAAAATTAATACAACTAAAATCTTATACTCAATGAAATAATTAATGACACAAAAATATCTTAATTAAATCAGTTATAAATAAAAAATAATAACATAGCTGACTTCAGAAGAAAGTTATGATTAATAGTTTGGCGAATAAAGGAAGTAGCTATAGTAGCAACAATTATTATGAGCTACTAATGACATGAATAACATGGCTTTAAAAGTTTATTTAACTCAAATGAATATTCATCAATACGTTTTATTAAAAAATTATCTTATTTAAAAATATTTTTTATGACTTAAAGTACTTACCAAAAAAGCCAGAGAGCTATTATTTTTTCACCTATTTTTTATTTTTAGTTGAAAAATTTCTATTTTAAAAAAATATTCTAAAGGCTCAAAATGTAGCAAAAAAAGATGTTGTGCTTGACTCACTTGAAGAAAAAGAACTGAGACTAATTGTTTGGGAAAACTGTATGATCGAGCAAGTGGGATTTGATGGGAAAGTTTAAAAAGAAGTATTTCATCAAAACCATTAGATCTAATTCTTGGCCTGATGATTAAATTTAGATCTTACACAAGGAATAACAATTGATCAAATGATTATTAAATGGTATTAGGCTTTATAAAAAGACTAATAAGATGAAGGTCTTCCGATCATGAAATTGCATGATCGGATGGTTATAGTAAGCCCCACAATTTTGAAACTTGTGAGAAATGTAGGATTTGCTTTAGTCCTATACCGTGTAGGTGAACAAAGATGTTTTGTATATAAACCTTTACTTGTTCCTCAAAGTCAACTTATTTCGGGTGTGTTGCCCTCTGATTTGCTTGAGAAGTCATTACCAATGTTGTTAGTATTACTTTTATGCATTGTATATGTGAATACGAGAGTACTAACCAATTGTAAGAGTCAACTAAACTATATTTGCTGTTGTATTTAGTACACCAACTTGTAGATGAGTTTAGGGACTTGCACTCAAGACCTCTTAACCATAGTTAATGTGTTTTAAGCACAGTAAAGAAATTTTTTTATTACTAATAATTAGCATTATTTAGTATTATTTTTCTTTTAATTATTATAACTAAAATCTATATTTCACAAAGTTTTTGATTAATTCTAACATTTGATAAAAAAATATAAAGATTTTAGAGATAATAAAAGAGAAAGGATTAAGTTTTTGAGAACCTAATAATTGCTTTAATTTTTGCATCTCATCATAAGTAGTACTTCAATGAAACTTAATATTTTTATTAAAATGAAATTAAAATACCTAAATTTGAATTTAAAATATATCTCTTAGTGGTTTGTCACTCCAACTAATATGATCTTAATGAGATTTTCCTTTCGTCCACTTCTTCAAATTTTCTCATGAATAAAAATATGGATTTTTGAAAATCTAAAAATTAATTTCAACAAATTTATTAACAATTCTTAGAATTTGTTATAAAAAAGTTACTATGTCTGGAGGTTAATTCAAAATAAATACCTCAATTTTGATCATAACAAAACTTTTAATAAATTTAATTAAAAAACATAAGTTAATTTGTGAAAAAATAACTAAAATAATTAAAGATAAACACTACTTACATGTATGTCATGAATAGATTAACAATCCTTCTTAATTTATACTTATTTCTTTCAATTTCTATTCTCTTTCCTTTTCTATTATCTCTCATAGTTGCTCAAACTAATTTTTATAAATTTTTATTAAACTTCAAATTTTATGAATTTTTCAAGTAATTAATGAACTAGTTTATTTTTTTTAAGAAAATCATTCCATCCAATTACACTTTAATGGATAGCTTAGGGACAACTCACACAATTCCTTTCAAATTGTTTTAGCTCTTTTTTATAGTAATCACAAAAAAATAATATTTAAGCTGCATTGTATAGTTTTTTATTTTAATTTTCAAAAAAAGTTAATTACTTGGTAAAATTAATTCTAAAATCAATCAAAATTTCATATTTGACCTGTTTATCATAATCCTAAAAAACGTTTTAAAGTTTAAGATTTTTTTAACCTACATCCCTTTTCCTATTTATTTCTTTTGAATATTTTAAATTTTATTTCTTAAATCCTATTTAAAAGAATTAAGAAAATGTTAAGGTTATGAAAATAAGGTTTTCGTTGTGGCTTTGATAAATATTTGACTTTTAGTTAATTTTCTTATATAATAATAATTATTAGTCTAGCATGCAGGTGACACTTTACAAAATATTATATAATAACTATGATTAATTACTGTTATACTAATACGAACAATTTATGAGTACTAAACTTCATATATATATATATATATATATATATATATATATATCATTTTAGAAAGAATTTATTTTCTTATTTTAATTTTGCTATTTTATTTTCAAATTATAAAATACAATATGTTTTTCCAAAACTTATCGAAGTGATGTTCATGGCAATTTTGAAATATTATATATTTTTTGTTATATTATTTATTTTCTAACGATCAATTTTTAATTTAATTTTTTGATAGTGTATTTTCATTGTCCTTAGTAGTATAACAATTTCTTTGATATGTGACTCAAATTTTACAATATCAACTATTTCTCATTTTAAGTGTATATAAATAACGTTTATGAATTTTTAATATTTTATGTTTTGTTTGCTTTTCCTATTATTTAATTTAAATTACGAAATTGTTTTTTTTTAGTTAATGTTTTAGGAGTAAAATACTGTTCAAATTCATTTCTAAGAGGTTATGCACATAATAATATTATGAATTATAAATCATCTACGAACTGAAATAACTTATAATATATATAAATAAATATAATATAACACATTATTTCATATTATTTGAAGAATTTTTTTAATAAATAATAATTATTAAATAGTTAACGTGTTAAATTAAATAGTGAAGCAAAGCAATAAGGCACTAAATGATCTACAATATTCAATTATATAATAACAAAAATATTTAGGTAATTTGAAACCATCTCAAAGCAGGTTCTCTAATACAAAAAAGTAAATTAAAAATCAGGAAACTAAAATTTTTTAATTGTATACACGTCATTTCAATAAACTTATGTCATTTAACATAAAATAAATTTCATAAAAAAACAAATAAAAAAGTTTAACAATTAAAATAATTTTTTTAAGTCAACCATTGTAATAAAAACAAATCACAGCAGTCAAAGGGCAAAATTCAAATTAAAAATGAAATAAAAAGAAAAAAATTCGAAAGCTTAAAATTTATAATTAAAAATGTAACAACTCATGTATGAAACAATGTAGTATAAAAAAATAAAAATAATATAAAAATTAAGAAATAAAAGCAATCTAATAAAAAGTACTGATAACTTTTCAAAATCATTGTTATAATATAATTTATTTACAATTTTAATTATATAATCATTGAGAAATAGTTAGTTTATGTTTTGAGTATTTAAAATAATTAAGCAATAATTATTTTTTTGAAGTATTAATCAAGATATTTTATTTTAATTATAAATTTCTATAATAATCAAAATATATTAAAAAAAATAACGCTAATAAAAGCATCAAAAAACAGTGGTAAACGACATATATAAAATAAAAGAAATCTAAACATTCCAAATGTTATAAGATCATGCAGTGGAACGTTTTGTTTTAAATGTGCCATGCCTTGTTCAAAATTGCCTTAAACAATTTATCTATATAAATTGAATATTAAAACTTTTTATTTATTTAAATATTATTAATATTTTTTAAAGGTGAACAATTATTACATTTTCTGGATTTTTTATTGTCAAATTATGAATAAAAAGTTTGACAAATTTAAATTTATGAATTTTTATATATAGAAAATTTAATATTTTATAATTTAAAAAACATTAAAAAATTATGAAGGAATAAAAAATAACTTAAGTGAAATAATATTTAAAATGTTAAAAAAACTTTTAAAAAGTATATATAATATTAAAAAAGTTTATGACAAATTAATTATTAAAATTGTATTTAAATTCATAAAAAATATTTATTTATATTACCATGATATATATATGCTAAACTACAAAACAAATTCGTACAAAATTTAAAAATTTAAAAGTATAACACACTATGTTACTAGCAATTTTTAAATATATTTGCAAATGTGTTATGAGATTAATGTACAAGCTATGCAAAGTTGCAAGAGTTGATAAATTAACAAATCATAAAAAGCATAACATCAAAAAACATATTATAAATAACAAAACAAAAGTTTGAGATTTTTTGACAAGCATATTTGTAAACTATTTTTGAATAATTTAGTTATTTATAATATGCTTTGGAAAAATTATAAAGAAACAATAGTTAAAGTAGTGAACATCATTGAATATTTACATTTAATAAAAGTTTGTAAAGAACTAGAAAAATTTGTCCTAATAATTATTGCAAATTATTCTTGCCAAACAAAATAGTAGAATGGACTATTGTATATAATTGTTCCATAATATACACATTGAATATAATAATTTCTTAAAATAGTTTTATAATCATGATTATGAAAAAAGGAAAGAAGTATAAAAATAATAAAATTTTCAAATAAACAAGAAACTAATAAGAATTAAAATTATATGTATCACCAATATATGTTTTTTTACATTTATAGTGATTACAAATAAGTTTGTACACCTCCATATAATTAAAACAATTATATAGTTGTCAATAAAACTAAATTATAAATATTGATATAAAGAATCTTTAAACATTCTTAATTTTATTCATAATAAAAAGGTAACATTAACTATGTTTTATGTTGAACTTCATATTGTAAACGAATCCAAAATGTATAAAAAAACAATGAGATTAGATATATGAAAAGCTACAAGCTATTACGTAGAAAATAAAATGTGATGATGAAGACTTTTTAAAAATATTAGTCACATATAAAAAACTTAGAAATCATAAATTCGATGAAGGATTCATAATATTAAATATTAAAAAGTGATCTTCATAATATATAAATAAAATATTTTAAGAAAAGACTTTTTAAAAACCATATTGAAAACTTGAGATATAAATGATTCTGATTTAAATAAAAACCTCACTTAAGAAATATTTAAAAAATTAAATAATTGTATTGTTCTATGCATCTCTTCAAATTGGAAGAGAACTGCAAAGCACACTTATGTCATTTCATCAGCTAGTAGTGATACTCTTTAGACAATGTATAAGATAAATTCATTATATATAAGACACACTAGTCACATCAGACAAATACACTTGTTGATGTCTTTATTATTCATAATTAGAAATATTCATACGACGATGATAGCCATCACTTCTGCAATTGACACATGCACTATGTGAGTATAACATTAGTAATATCGTATTGCCTTTAACTATATCTCAACAAAATGACAAATTATGTTAGGTATCACATGATAACTTTTTGTACTCACCACCTAAATTTTGTTAGATTAAATCATCTAAAAAATATGTTATATTATGCCAAATATTGGATGTAACACACATAGATTGTTTTAATATTTAGAATGATATAAATTTTATTCTATAAAAAAATTACTTTTAGTATTGTAAAGAAATATCATTTTCATATAAAATAATGTATGGGGTCAAAAAATAAAAATCTTTTACACAAATAAATCAAAACTTTCTTATTTTAAAACTTTTGAATCTTAAAAAAATTAGTTTATTATAAATATTAAATATTTTGTAACATTAAAGATTTTTATGTTTCAATGTAATTTGTGAAAAAAGTTACTTTTTTACATAAAAGTCATAACATAGAAAATTATAATTTTGACAAATAATTACATTTAAAATATAGATATGATAATTAAAAATATATTAAAATAAAAATAATATCATCAATATAACTCCATACTTATGCACTAAAAAATAAAATTAATTTACAAAATAGAAGAATAATAAATATTCTCTTAGTTCATGCCAAAAAGACTCAATAAAAATAAAAGATGTTCAAAATTAAATAGTATACAAAGCAATAGTAATTATTTAAGATGCTAAATGTGATGATTGTTAAATGTGTGCAAAACTTTTAATAAAGACAAATAAAAATATAAATTCAATTAAAAATATAAAATAATAAAAAAAATGTTCATTGAAAAAATAAAAAAAATATGGCAAATTAAAAACGGTTGTCTAATACAATCAGTCAATGTTATGTGTTTTGATAAGGGAAAGATTCTTGACTATGATAATTAGTATTTTCGATTAATATTGACCGTATTTTACATTACTAGTGACTATTTCGAAGTAATGTTAATAGTCAAATTAGACTCTATGTAAATATAATTTAAGATTGGCATGTCACTTCTATCATATTTTTTAATCACTCAAGAAATAAAGATTTTATTGTAATATTTAATTGAAATGTCATGTTGTCATTCTTTATACTATTTATGTTTTTTTAATATAACAAAACCTTATTCTTTATATTTCAAATATTTGAGTTTATTTGTTATTGTAAATTTTTTTATTACCTTGTAATATTTAATATTTCATAAATTTTAATGTATTTTATGAAAAATGCTTGTTCTTTTAAGTAGTTTTAATATTTCGAGTTGTTAATCATTTTTTCTCAAACCAAAAAATACTTTTTTGTCATATTTACTAGAACAAAAAACATATCACTATAATTGTTTATCAATAGAATGTGGAAAATAATTTTGAATATTTTTATGCTATTTATCAATACAACTGTCATTTAGTTCCTTTAAATTTTTAATTTATTTTGCCATATTTTCATTATTTAGAACAATAAATAAATTTTTTAAAAAACTGTAATATTTAAAATTTAAACCATTTAATCATTTAATAACAATGATATCTAATTTTTATTTTTTTTAAATGCTCCATATAATGGAATTACATGAACAATAAATTCTCAAGATTGTTTAGCAAGTAATTTACATATTTTTAACCTAAGAAATTTTTATGTTAGGATATTTTTTTATTGGCAATTTAATATCCCAATAACTAAATTACAGAAGAAGTTGGGTCACAACTTACTTCGCATTATAAGTGGTATCACAAGTGAATCCTGAAGTGGAAAATATATTAAATATTTTAATGACAACATAATTTTGTAAAATGTTTTGCATTTTTGGTAAATGTTAGATACTTCGTTGACACATTTCGAAATTTTAACAACTTTAGAAAATGAGTAGTGTCCTTTACAGATTGAAGATGTTTCCATGTTTTGATTAAGTTCTACATAAATGTTTTATTGCTATTGGTGAGAATTGATCAATCAAAGCTTGATTCTCAAAGTATTAATCCAATATTTTCTAAACTAGTTTGCCATTTCCTTTCTATGTCCATGTTATTAAAGGCATTATGATTAGGTGTTCTCCAATGTACCATTGATTAATTTTATCATCGAATTCATCAAATACTTTCTACGTAGGATTGGAGGAACCCTTGTATTAATCAACTGCAATGTTTATATTAAAGTCACTTATTACTAACAACGAAGCTTTAGTTTTCATTATTATTTGACTTAACTTATACTAGAATGCCTTTTCTTTAGCCATTGAATTTATTATACATGGAGGTATAATAGTCGCTATTTTACTTCACCGAATTTAGAATACAATAAATGCTTTTCATTCACAATACCTTGATCTTACTCGATATATTCCTAAGCTGTGCTTAAATTCTAATCTCTTATATAGTTTATGCAATTAGTAATTATCAACAAAAGGTTCCATGATAGGAATAAGAGTTTTTTTGTGTTGAGGGGATCAAAGAGCTTATAATGCTCTTATTCGTTGTAACACTTATATTCCAGACTAAGATGTTATCCAAAATAGTTATTGGTTATGCAATTTGAGAGAATTAGGAACTTCTATAAATGTTGGTCAAATTGAGCTGGTTCTTTTAACCATTTCAAGTCTCCCTTTTAGTGTCTATTTTAAAATAGGTTGACATCTTTCTCTTGAAATTACATTGGACAAGAATTTGTAGTCCTTTTGAGTTTGGCATTAGTGAAAACTTTAATTAACTGTTAAGTCATATTACAAAGAAGCTTTATCCTAAGATGCTATTAAATAAAAAACTAAACATAGTTGTTTATTCTACCTTTGGGTTTTTTAAATAAAATTTAATTTTCAGTAATCTGGATTAAAATTTCATTTTGTTCCATGTCAACTGATTGGCAACCATTGTTTTCCTTTAGCATGTGCTAGTTATTTTACCTATTTTTACAGCACAATCATTTGTGGCTTTTATATACTCCTTCATTGGGTTGCAATAATGTGGTTGTGCCTTATTGTTTTTTCATAAGCACCCTTACCTAACATTTGACTATTGGATTGAAACGACTTTTCATTTACCATATTATCTTATTGAGTTCATTGCCATGATCCATTTGAGTTTTAATCTTTTTTTTGTTATGTAGATGAAACTAGTTAATTCCATTACTAGATCCACATCAATACATATCCTTCCTATGCTTGATCTTGTTAGGCTTATACTAGCTATTGTTACTTGTATATGTTTTTTTAACTACCAAAACCAAGAAGTAAAATGCTACCTTACTAAAAAAATGTGTCAAAAGATATTGAAATGAAACCAAAAATAGAGCTAATGATGAATCAACATCTAAGTGAATCTTAGGATGCTACTTAAAGATTGTTTGCTTAAAGTCATTGATGTTCTATGCCTAGTGAACATGACATCATAAATGATTTAGCTAATTTAATTAGTGCATGTTAGTTATCAAAAGATTAAACCATAAAAAATTTTAAAAAATTGATAATCTCAAATACCACTAGTTTTTTACAAATTTGGGAATTTTGTGAAAATTTAATAATCAATTCAAGCTTGAGTACTATGGCCATTTTACAAATTTCTTCTTCGTTGAAAATAACATTTAGTTGACCATTTGTCATTCTCTTTCATTGATATAGACAAGTGAAAGCTTAGATATGTAACCAAGAACATCAACAAATGAATAGTTGTTTGAGGTGAGGACTGCTTAATCTATAATGAAGACTTACTATCCAATTGGCTTGGTTTCATTAAAATAAGATCTAGTGCTCACATAGAAGTGTTTTTTTCACACCACTTTATATGGAAATTAAGGTATTCATTTATACTATTGCCACTTACTTATCATAAACATTGATAATTTTAGTTTTGGTAATATAATCTTGTTATTCATGTATTTAATGTAAATATAAATATGACTGGGGACATGCAACATTCATTAATAATCCCTCAATATCAAAACTATTATGTGAATCTTAAGTTAATATCATTAGCCACTATATAATGTAGAAAAATCAAGAATTCTTACATGATAGCTTGATGTGACTAAACACTAATTATTATATAATTTTAGTTTCATAACAAATTAGTGCACAATAATGGGTTGAGATATAAAAATTGAAGGTTGCCTTAAATAATTATGAATTTAGAATATTAACAATTTGAACTTGTCACAAATCATATGTATTTAATGATTTAGAATTCTAGTACATCTAGATTCCTTATTTAACATAGGTTTATTCACAATGGATAATTCCTTATCAATTTGTTGTAGCTTAATTCCTAGTGAATCAAAATTAATAGAATAATTGAATTATATTCAAAAAATACTTATCATTATTGATTATGTTCTTGAAATCCAAAATCGTTATTCTTAGTTTAAATATTTATCGTTTGATGTTAGGAGTTGTATAAATGCTTAATTGATGAAGCTAATCATTATGAACATAATTTCACTAATTTTTATGACACATGACAAAAAATTGGGAAAAAAAATATTGAAATAAAACTTATATTTAAAATAGATTTTAGAATTGGCTTATAATGTAAAGCATCAAGATGGGATAATATTATCTACTCACATAGAAAAAATCTAGAATGAAATAATTCAAGATGTTAATCTTAATAAGAAAAATGGTTTGTCATTTTGAAGCAAACAAATTTAAGATTAATCTTTATAAGAGCTTAAAATTGAAGAACTACACAATTACCTAAGCTTTGTATTTATGAATCAAAATAAACTTGGGATTCACTATAAATTGTTGTGCGTGATGAATGAAGAATTTCAAGTCACATCCAAAACAATGTCAGCTAGGAATCCAAACATATTTACATGTAATTCAAAAGGTGGTTTTCCTCAAAGAGTTGTCTAATAAAATATGACTTAGTCTGTAGCATTAGTTGGGTATTAGATTTGATGATACATATGTAAGGCATGAAAATTTGTCCTAGATGATAAGACATTTGCATTGATAAACTTCCTTTACATTCAATGTTAGCCAAAGTTTATGATGATGCAAGCATATGCCAGTACGATATGTAAACTAAAAGTATTTCCTTCAAAGAATAGATTTCATACAAATCAAACAGTAGAAGTTTTTATTCTTCTAATCGAAATTTTCATTTCCAAGCAAGTTATTTTCAACTATCAAATAATTGGAAGTAGAATCAAGTTCTAAAAGAACAATGCCATGGTTGTCCTTTTCTTAGTGTAATTCACTAATGGAACAAATGTTCAAATAATCATCAATGATAATGGTTCATGTTTTTCTTAAGCTTGTTACATTTCATTTATGGATCATTAATTCTATTTTCGTGAAATGCACAATATTCCTTCGCAAAACAATATTTCTTTCTATGTTTTCCAAATTTGTAATGCCATTCCACATTTGAGGAAGATGATTTATCATAAAATAAAGCATTTTAATCAACTTTATTATATAAAGAACATTCATCTTGATCATGAGCTATTTTCTAAGAAAGGGACAATGTACTTTTGAGGCTTCTTTTTCTCTTCTTTTATTCTCTTTCTTCTTCTTTCTTTTCTTCTTGTTTCCTTATTTCTTGCTTTTCTATATTACCCATTTAACACACACAGCCTTAAAGAAAGTGCTTTGCGTTAACATTTTAATGCAAATTCTTGTGATATAGCACACAAAAAGTTATTTATACCATTTGAATAATGTTTTTCATTACGTTTATGGGAAATATTCGTAAAAATGACATGAGTTATTCAAATACTTTTGTCAATTTTAAATCAACATTTTGAATAAAATAGTTGAAAAGAATATCTCCAAAAAGAAAATTGATGACTTATGAACATTTGCAGGTAGTTAAGCATGCTCCCAAATGAGATTTTGCAAAATTTTAAAGAAGAATTGTAATATGCCTATAGCAAATCTACTCAACAATGTTAAGCATATGGAATAGATAACTTCTCTACACAAAGCAATAGCCTACTTTGATACAACTTGTTCGACCTCAAGGATAAACAAAGATGGACAAATTTGATAAATCAAATTTTTTGATAATTCAAAATCATACTTGATTTTCAATTTTAGTATCTAGGTTCATAAAAAATATGAAGAAAAATACAAGAAAGTAAGTCAAACTAAGCTTTTTAAGATATTCAACAACTAGGCTTTATTATACATCCCCTTAGAATTTTAGAGCCTTGTTCTCTTCTTTACATAACTTGAGAATAACGAAAAGGCATCACAAAAACTTTGATTTATTTAAATAATTTATGCCTAATCTTCAAAAAAAAGAATACAAGATTATTTATGTCAATAACAAAGAAGGCCTTACTTTCACACTCAATGCTATGCAAATAGAATGATTCTATGTAATGTTGCTAGTCTTCCCCTAATTTGAAGGACTTGATTTAGGATCTTTCCTTACTCCCAAGTAAAGCCAAGGGAATTTTTAAGAATGTTGTTAAAATAATATTTGGAAAATTATAACCCCATCTAAGTTTCATGGATATGTAATAAATGACACTTGTTCATTAATATTAGAATTTTTAAAAGAAAATAATATTTGGAAAACGATAAACCCATCTAAGTTTCATGGATATGTAATAAATAACACTTGTTCATTAATATTAGAATTTTTAAAAGAAAATCATGAGGTTTGTCTGATTACGAATATATGAAAGTGCCATGTTGTAGTAGTAGAAGAATATACTTGAACATTATTCGAAATTACTATTTCAATTAAACCTACAATAAAAGAGCACCCTTTAAATTAAATGATGCTAGATGATTGAATATGATTCAAATTGGCCAAATTTTTCTTAACCACAATATGTAAGAAAAGTGAGTCCTTTTTATAAGAACATGAGAACTTGTAATTTCCTTCAAATTATTGTATTGTAACTAAGAAAAAAATTATCATCCCTCATAATTCGTAAAATTCTTCATAGATTTGATATTCTAAACATATTATTGCATAACCTAAGCATACCTTACATCACTAAGACTTAACCCAAATGAATGTCGACTTACCCTATAGAAGTTAAATTTAGAAGAATATTTAGCACTCCAATGCCACTAACATATGAGACCACTCATCACGCAACTCCTATGCAATCTAATAGTGCTCACCTGCACATTGCTTTCCCACATGATTGAATCTACCTACATAATGGATGTTGGTATCTAACACCATGAAATTTTAGGTTTGACACTAACTATTATGTATCTTTCCAACCATGTATATTTTATAACACTATGCCAATTTGATGGTCATTTTGGCTTACTTTTAGTCAACTCAAAAAAGTGACAAAATCAGCTAAGTGACAATTAATATGTGATATGTTTGAATTGTGATATAGTAATATTTTTTTAACTCTGCTACAGAAGTTATGCATAATTCAATAGAAGTGAACCTATGAATAGCATCATCTAATAATAACATGAATCATTTATGTAAATAACCTCATAATTGATATGATGAACAGTAAAGATATAATTATTTTTTTCCTCATGCAATTCATGAACAAGGTCATTTAACAACATAGTTTATAAATAAAGAGTTGTCCTATAAAAAATTATTTCATATTGATACATGCATTTAAATATAATGCTCATTCTATTACAAGCATGAAGGATTCAACATACGTATATTGATGTGCATTTATAAGCTCTTAATTTCGACAAGATAAGAATTTGTACAAAAGTTATAATTCACACTCCATTAGATCTCATAGGATTCTTTTATAAAAACTTTTAGAAGTTTTAGGTTATTATGTTACTTATTGTAAGGTTTGGAGTTCTACTCACTAGATGTCCTATAACTAAACCGATAATGGGAATAAATTTGGAGTTATTCGAGTTTTTTAATCTTTTTTAAAGAATTACAATGGATCAATGAGTGTTGCATCTCATCATTAAAAGATTTGAAAAGAATCAATAAGTAAAAAAGATAAATATATACTACAGAAAAGCACTAACAAAAAATTACATGGTTCTCCCAACAAAACTATGGACTTCATGACTCCCTAAGTTGTAATGCTTAAGCCTATCACTACCTAACCAATCCTTCATAAGTAGAGAACTTTTCTCAATTGCTATTTACATAGGCTAAAGCATAAAGTCCTCTCAACCTTTTCATGAGCCCAAATATTACCCTTATTACCTTTTGGTTACAAGAACCTACCTTCAGTACATTCCTGTAGGGATAAGCATAACTCTAATAGACCACAAAAATAAGCTCTAACAAAGTTCTTCCTTTCTTGAAATAGAGTACTAGATTGATCTATTAATCAAAGCTAAGAAGAAAAAAACATAAGAATTATAATACTAAAATAAAGGAAAATAAAAAAATTTAAGGTATCTTTTTTGAGATACAAAATAATAAGTCATAACATCATCATTGAATCACTACTACCAAAGAATACTTAATAATTATTGCATAATGAATGTTGTGATATAGCTCTTCTAAGGCCTTCCAAAGTGAACATCTATGCACTTTCAAGAAAACAAAATATTAAGAAAGTGATGTAAAGTTGTAAGCCAAAAAAAGAACAACAGGCAAAGAAAAATAATATTTCTTTTTCAAATTTTAATGACTGAAAAAAATTTTCAGGTAAGGAATTAAACTATAAAAATTTTATTTTAGCTTAAGTAGTATTCATTATTGCAGCAAGTATATTAACTCTTCCATAGAATCAAATTCCTATTTCCATGTTTCTATAATGTTTACATCAAAGTTTGCACATAATCAAATAATTTCTAAACTATTTGCTATGCTAAATGTTATACCTCTCTATTGGTCTATTGACCTTATGAGGTAATCCATTAATGTACAAAAAATTGAACTTTTACCATGGTCTAATTTAGAGACTAAAATATTGAAGATTCTTGACAAATTATTAAGGAATGATGAAGGATATCACACACTAATCAAGGTTAGGTTGTATGTGCATCATGTTACAATTATTCAAAGATTAGCCTCCAAATTTATAGCATGAATTTTTAAGTTGAGTGGGTGGTAACTTGTTAAGGGTTAAGCATAAAGTTCTACTAAGAAATTTTATCATAACCAATTTCACAAAAAAATAAAAACTTAAGCCAAACCTATGTAGAGAAGCTTAATAAAAAAAGAACAACTCTAATGTTAGATTATCACTTAGAAAATAAAAATTATAAAAAGAGTATACCTTTTTAGTAATGGTGGCTTATAGTTTCCTTTGGAATTAACATGTGGAGCACTAAAGATGAAAAAGGGCGATAAGGTAGAAATTTTCGTTAGTGAGGAAGCTTAGTTGAAAGGATAACAAGATGGTAGGCTAGGATATGGTGTCTGATTTAGGTGGGTGAAGTTTTATTGTTTGGATCAGAAGAGTTAAAAAGGCAGGTTAAGAAAAATAGGTGTTTGCAAAAGTAGAAATTTGTTTGATTGCTTGCACTCCTAGAGGAAGGTTTCTCACCTTCGATCCTTGTCTCTCATATATGATGGAAAGTTGCAATTACTCCAACTAGAGTTAGGCATGCACGTTTTGATTACAAAGGTGGAAATTAATATGAGAAATTTTATTTGTCAATAATTATAGTACAATTGAAGAACCAATCCTATTTATAGATAAAAGAGAGCCCAATGCATGAAAAAAATTAAAAAAGTAAAATTAAGCTTTAGAAAATATCATAAGCATGGAAGAAAAAAGAAAAGATAAGTTCAAAGTTAAATCACTAATGAATCTAAAAAGGATATTGAGAATTTTATGAAATCAACTCTTAATTATAAAATATGTGGGAAAGATAATTTATTACTTAAATCACTTGTGAATCTAAAAAAATCATTAGAATTTTATGACATATGCTCCAAGTGGTTCAACCAAATTAAATATAAAACATAAAATAGTATAAACAATTTTTGATAGAAAACATTATGTAATTTTACAAATGATGATCAAATGTTATTGATGACATGACCAAGATATCAATTGTAGACAACATAGAAGATGATGATTGATAGCTACCAGAAAATGTTATAGGCAACTAGCCAATGGTGGGTAGCAAGGGAACAATGTGCAATATAGTGATGATGGGCACCTAGGACATATTGGGCAACAAGATATTACAGATCAAAAGAAATTAATGATCAGAAAATGGTGAATGACTAATTACACCAAGTAATACATGTACAAGAAGTGATATCAATGATGACAAATTTTACTGTAAAATATGATTGGACAAATAGAGCAAAAATAGTGAAGATAATCATAGAAAAAACAAGAGTACTATAGTTGACAAAGATGACTAATCAAAATCAGATTTAGTTTGACTATGACTTTGAGTTCGAAAGGGTCTACCGTGATGCCAATGAATGCATGTTTGTGAGCTAACACATGCTTTTGCTCAAATTTCATTCTCATACATTAGACGAAATATTCCATATTAAAAAATGACATCAGATTAAACATAAAATTTCTACTAATGGTTTGATGGCCATCTTATAGAAAGTGAAGTTAATGATCAACTTTGTTTATTCTATTGGATTTAAAGATTGAATGATCTGTCATGCATTAGATTATTGATCAAGTTGTTTAATGGGCCTTCAAGAAATCTCCATCTTAGAGTTTCACCATTATCTTTTATTTCAAGCCTAACTAAAGGGTTTATTACTTATAATGCATTAGTTAAGATAACTAATTGTATGAAAAAAAGGACAATTAAAAAGAAGTTTTTTCAATAATTTTTATTTACAAAAGTTTATTTTGTACTAATTGCTTTCTAAAGAAATTTTTTTGACAAGATCATGAATTTTTCTTTATGTAATATATCCATTAATATGAAGATATTTTTTTAGCTAAAAATTTAATATTTGCATTTAACAAAATTCAAGTCCTATCTAAGCATCTTCTAAGACATTTTGTTATTGTTTAAATTTAAATCTTTCATTTCGTACTAATTCCTTTCTTGAGGTACATTTTGGCTTGAACGTCACTATCTTTATGAGATTGTGGCAATGCTCAAAACCAACCTAATGTAGAGTCATATGCCAAACCAATTGTTAGGTCATAAATTATTGAAAACTATTTAGGTTCAAATAATATATTTGAATAAGTGCCGACTTAATGATTCTATTAATTCAAAATTGGAAATCATTGGATCACAAGACAAGTACATTTTAAAAAGCCAAAGACATAAATTGATCTTTGACACGAGGGATTTTAACGTAAAAGAAAAGTGATTTAATAATCTACGCACAAAATACTAATGTTGGTGGAGAATAGGCAAGATGATTTCCCACTACAACTAAGAAGATTTTCATGTGATTTTATCTTACTCCTCTTCTTTAAGTTCATCCATACAACAAAGCATATATTATCAAAATTCTAGAAATTTACTTAAACAAAATTAATAAAAAAATTTTTGTTTGTTATCATCAAACAAAGTACTATAAATAGGAGTTAATAACATAATAACTACTATATCACACTCTCTAGGTGAGAATGAGCTCAACTCCATTGAGTCATATTGAAATCTCTAATATTGCTTTAACATCTCTAAATTTAGGGGGTGAAGCTCCTCCTTAGTAATCCTAGTATCTTTAGGGACTTGATGGTCCTATCAACCCACCAAAAAACTTTGTTATATGTGATTCAATGTTAAGATTGTTTCATCATCTAAGACTAGCTCCACTTGATCTCAATGCTCACAAGATGTGGCTAAATGTATTGTTGGGATATTTTTACTTGGCAATGATGGTGAAAACTCAAAGTCTCACTAGGTATTTGGCATAGTTTTATAAATGAAACAAGTTATTTAATATTAAAGGTAGCTCTAAATTCATAATCTTTACAAAAATCAAAATATAAATGTTCATGCTTATCCTTTATAAAATTCTAAATGCTCCAATATTATAGGCTTGTACTATTTTAATGACTCCAGTTAGTGTCTCTCTAACCTAAAATAAATCATTATGTAATCACTTTCAACAAACTTTCTTAGTTATCAATGAGAATTTCCTTGTTATTTATATATTTAATTATTTCAATTAATTTATTTAGTAATATATTTATGTAATAACTAAATATGATGCATGAAAGGCTTAACAAACTAAGAAGTGCTAAAATTATAAGGTCAAAGAATAAAATAATTTGGGTGCTGACGATGATTTTAAGGACTCAAAAATATTGTTTTATTAATTGAATCATTTGAATTGGAATGTGTAGAATGCTATAAATGATTCTAGGTTTCAACATGTTCCATTACTAGGCTACAAAAAAAGATACCTAAACTTTGATTGACAACATCTATCTGCCCCTCCATTTTATGGATAATAAGTACAAAAAAACTTAAGTTTTGGCTAATTTAGGCACCAATGTATTTTTCAAAAGTACGTAGTAAATCTGATATGATGATCTAAAATAATTATTAGAGGTAAGCCATGAAGTTTCACAATTTCATTAAGAAATCACATCATAATACGAGAGGTATTTGATGTCTTATGGTAAGATATGGCATGAGCCATTTTAGAAAACTCGTCAATATGAATATTGAGTCATTATTTCTAATGATTTTGAAAGCAATTAATTCTAAGTACAAACATACATTTTTCCATGATTGTTGTGCTATAAATAATGGTGTATATTCGCTTTGATTATAATTACCTAAATTAGTTGTGACACATGTTTGACATTAAGAATCTATCATTACAACTTTTTTGGTAAAATTGCCCACGAAATCAAACAATCACACATCTTAATTTTTTAACTCAACCAAAATGCCTAGTGAGACCTCCAGTATGTATTTATCAGATAAAAAATTCCTTAAGAGATGTGTTGGGTATGTAAATTCAGGATATGCAAAACAAAAACCACCTTTCAAACAATAATCATCAAAAACTTGATTAGGTATTGACTTAATGACAAGTACGACCTAGATCTATGCAATCACTATATAAATTCTTGATGAGTGTGACCATAATTCCACTACTATAGAAGCATCATGTTGAATGTATTTAATGTTAAACTTTAAGGCAAAGTGGTTTCATAAGTTAGTAATTTAAATTCAACTGTCTCAAAAAGTTAGAAAATGGAAATTAATTATTTAAGTGCTGCCACATTAGTAAGTAATTTTTGAAACGCTGGCAAGTACTCTACATTATGCTTCTAACTTATGAATAAGAGATTTACTTATAAGCTTGTATCATGCTCAACTGATAGTGAATTGCATCCACTCATATTTATTTGGTTCCATGTTTGTAAATAATGAGAATGATTTTGTTTACATCATTCCAAGTTAGGAGCATGCTCCATAACAATTTTTGTTGAAGTAATTACCACTTAGGTTTCTGGTCGAGATAGTCGTTGAGGTGTAGACCTTCCAGTAAAGCCTTGCATTACATGCATCCTTAAAATATTTCAATTTCTTAATAACTTATCCATAGTTTTCCTAGAGGAACCAAATTTATTTGTAATTGGCCAAATTCTTCTTACTCACCTAATCATTATTAGCATGTAGGAAAGAATTTGTCACACTTTCTAGTATGTTAAAAATCTTGTTAGGAAGATATGGTATCATTAGAGTGTAAAGTAGTATTAATTAGAGGACATGACTAACCATTGCTAACTCCCTTTAAGATAAATTTCTCCTTGTAATTATTATTAATCTAGTATTGGAGGTGAACCACATATTTCTTAGCTTTAAATAATGTGCTTTCAAGTTAAGGGATTTGAAGGTAGCATCATTTAAGTCCCAGGAGTTCTTAGATGATGTTCTCAAGCTTCTGTTTGATGTTTTTAAATCAAATAAACAAGTGCTTTTTCGTATTAATCTAAAAACTTGATGTCCTCTTGAGCTTAGAGAAAAATAACTTGATAGTTTTAATGGGCCATTTGTCACCACTTGAGAAAATGATGTAGCCATCTACGAAGCACAATTGGGAGTTTGTTTTACAATTTCTTTGGTGGACTCATGATTCACTTTTTCTCATTAATAATGACAAACAAACAGCATCTATTATTAATACTCATCTTTAAATTAATAAACTAAATATTGAAGTTAAAGTTGTGTAGTATGTGTTTAAAAAAGCCCTAAGATATACTACTGAATACTTTCCTAAATTTTAGCTTGATAATAGAGTTATTGCCTTGGCTCTTGTGATTGAAATCATTAAGTAGTTCTTATGCAAGTAAGATATTTTTAGTGAATTCTCGTTAGTAAAAGTTGATTACTCCATCAAGATAATAGTGAGTAGGAAACACTGTAAGCTAACTACTAAAAACGTAGTATTTTTTAAAAGAAACTATAGAAAAAAATTGTTCTAAAATCTTCAAAAGATTTACTATAATAAGTCTTTGGAAGGAAGATTATATTAGTACTAGTGAATACTTTAAGTGATGGGCTATCAACAAGAAAAACAATCATAGCATCATAAATGTCATCTTGAATTATGGTCAAATAATGCTTGTAAATGAAACCATTAAACCCATACAATCCATGAGAACTTAAAGAATTCTTGCAAAAATTAATTGGTTATATTTCCTCCATTGTAACACGCTGAATCAGTATCATAGCACTATTTAGTGAGTTTAAAAACAAAGCAAAGCACCTGTTAGTGGGACTAGTTAGAGGTTAAGCAATCCATCACATATTTGGCAATTGAATCCTCTTTTAAGACCCAAGTCGCAGTTGAATCTTTAAGTCATGTATTAAGATCCATTTTCACATTATTGACCATTGTGTGGAAGACATTAGTGCTTTTATCACCATCCTTGAGTCACACAGTAGATTTCTTCTGGCTCTAATACATCACCTCTATTTTAGCAACAATGATTAGCTGATCGAAAGCACTATTATTTCCAACCGTGATAACTCATCTATAATTCTTTTAATTTGTTTTCCTTCGTCATAACATGCTAATTTTATAATTGAATCTTATAAGATATATTACCAAATTAAGGTTTAGTTTATTCTTGCAAGCGATTTTTAACTCTCATTAGCTTGTAAGGTATGGCCATTATTCCCGATGAAGCAGTTGGAAGAATCCAATTCTAAGCCACCATGAGATAGAATTTTTCAACCCAAGTTCTTAAGAAACTAAGTTTTTAGTATTATATTTTATTATTGATGGAGAAATAATCGATATGGAAGTCGCCTGATGAGATATTGTTCATATGTTGTACCATTATAGTGGGACAATCTATGAACCAATCATGATTCAATAGGTAACACATCATTTACATATCATGCACTATAACCATGTCAAGCCATTTGTCTTCATTTTAATTTTTTGGCATTGTATGAACTACAACTACAACACCCATATTTTGTTAGAAATCTTCCCCTAAAAATAATGAAACAATTATATCATCTAACAATGTCCATTTGTCTATCACTTGTAAAGGCTTCCCATAATCCAATTAACTTAATTTTGTGGATTTTGATCATGTTATTAAGACATCAAGACACTACAAGACTAACTACACCCTTGATGTAAATAATGAAGAAGTCGATAGTCATAATATGTGATATTTACATTATGAGATTCCTAAAAGTTTTTTTAGGTTGTTTTCTTGAAAACCAATTTTTTACATTCCATTTAGTTGCTTTTCTTGTTTAACTTGTATTTGGTAACCACTATAAATCCATTATGGTCTATCTCGAAATGCTTAAGAGGTTTTGCTTTTTCCTGGAGATCCTTATTAATCATTTTGAGAGATTGAGCCTTCACTAATTGTTTATGCTACACAACCTTCCTTTGTTTCAAGTTAGATATAAATGTTTTACTTTTACTTTACAATTTCTCATTGAAGTTAATAATAAAAATGAACAAATAGATGATTCATCATACAATTAGTTTCTTTTAATAAGTGTTAATGATCTTTGATGTAGTGGGGGAGTTTTTTCTTTCAATTATGGGGGCAAGGGTGTTTTAAGCATTTTAAGAACCTATCATACCCTTATCAATTTCTATACCCATATTTTGGCTCATCTATTTTCATTCATTATTCAACCTTTCAGTGTCTGCATTGATGACTAACAAAGTTGGACGTTTCACATTACTAACTGGTTAACTTACTGGGATTTTATGAACTTCACCATATCTTACAAACAAGGGTCAAACCTTTTGGCTTCTTATGTTTGACCGTTGAGAAACCATGTTTAAAATTACATAGATAGTATTTCAAAAAATTTTAAATACTTAATTTTTTTTCCAAAATCCATTTTTTCTCTCAATCTTTCTACTGATTCTAATATCTAAAAGATCTTTAACAAGTTTGACAAATACATACGCTGCACTTCCATGGTGCCTTCTTAAGATGATTTGTGTAGAATCTACTTTTAATGAGTTGTTGACTGTTGACAAGATTGAGAATAGGTACTACTTGTTCACAAGGTGGACTTGAAGGTTCTCCAATAACATGCACACTGGAGCTTTCAAAGGTTCTATATTAAGCCAAAACATTAGGAAATAATTTAAGTTTCCGATTTGAAAGACTATTATTTTCCAAATATTGTACATCTAATATTAAATGTTGTCTAATTTTAGTGAAAATATTAAGAGCACAAATTTACCACATCATGCCTAATCCAAAGTAAGCAATTTTTTTGGATTCTTAGTCTTATTAATTCGGTCATCCAAGTGAAAACATACGCTATTAGAGTGAGTTTGAAGGGAGAATTCTATTTGGAAGCAAAGTAATAGTTGAACATTGCCTTTTTTCAAGGATATTGGCATGATTGTGTTTATCAAGGATGGAGGACTTTTCTAGATTCACCATAAAAGAGAGGCACTAAGGAAGTTGCACTCATAATGCCAAAAATAATGGAATAACCCTATAACGATGTTGCAAATTTCATCATGCTCACAACAAACTTGAAAAAGGTTATCGACTCATTATCACTTAGATGTTTATGTTTGTTGTTTTTTTGAAATGTCATGTAAAAATGTACGATTTTTTTATCAATTTGAATATCAATAATGCTTAAAAAAATTGAATAAATACCTACAAACTTTCAATTTACAAAATTATGAAATAAAAACTTTCTCTCAAAATTGTTCATTTTCTTTTATTAGTCCTTAAGTTTGGTCAGATGTCCTCTACGCTATCAACTTGAAATTGAAAATATCGACTTGCTTCCTTATGCTTCACGATGCTCCTTTCTTTTGATATTCAATTTACAATTCATTTGAGGTTCCAGCATTAATCTTAATCTAATGAGCTTCTTGCATCATGTTAAATGTGGTTTATGAAAAGGGATCAAGAATTAATATTAAAAAAATTTATTTTTTATATAAATATTTTAAAAAATATTTTAAAGTATTTTTAATAAGCTTGAACAAATTCCTAAAAGTAATTTTAGACATATTTTAATTTTTCTTTTTAAATACTTTAATATTTATTTGATAATAAATTTTTAGGGAAATTATTAAAACAAAAGACAACAATAATTTTAAAGTATACACAAGGTATTTTTTGGTAGTTTTACCTAAAATCAATCCTATGTTTACCCAAGGAAAAGTCCAAGAATACAATAACACTTATATAAAAACTTACAAAATCCTAGATAGGCTAAACCCTTAGAATAATTAAATAGAAAAAACACGCCACAAATGGTTTACAATAAAAAAGGATATATAAAATGATGAAAGGAAAACAACAATAAGAATCTATGGAGACTAATTCTTATGCTTAATGAAATGCTCAAGAAGGTACAAATATTTTAATTTTATCAATTAGAAAATGAGAGCTTAATTGATCTTAAGCAGTAATTTGAGTTTGATGATAAATGACACCACAAATGGAAGTGACGATGAGCACCACCTGTTAATGGCTTTAATACCATTACTAAAAGCATTTTCTTTATAGTCTTGTAAAAATTTCATCGATCTTTTGGTTTATTGATAATCATATTTATAAACATTTTATATCAACTAATATTACTTACCGAACTGATTGATTAACCATTAGGATTTGAAGAATGACTTTTAATTGGAAGCATAGAATTATTTGAACAAGAGTTATAAGGGAAAATAAATAATAGTTCTCATAGATCAATGTAATGAAAAGTATCTTGGACCATTCGATAGTCAAACTTGCATAAAGTGATAGTTTTGAATAAACTGGAGAAATTTTAAAATTATGATTTCATCTAGACCATTAGATCTAAATGATGATATGATAGTTGGATTTAATTTTATTTGTGGACTAAATGTTGACCATGCAATCACAAGATTGCGTGATCGAATTACTGACGAAATTATTGCTTTAAAAATGGTAAACGAGTTGGAAACCATTTGATTACAAAATTGTATCACCAGACAACTCACATCATTAATTAAATTGGAAAGTTTGCGATGTAGAAAAAGAATTACATTTTAGTCAAACATGATGTACTTGCTCTTCTTTTTGGTCATTATAGAACATATGGTGTTCTTTAAAAATAGTCTAATTTTAGTGTTGCTACTCTTAAGTTTTTGCTTTAGAATTTATTCAAATTTGTTAATGGTAACATGATTAATTTATTTATGAATATACTGTGTTGTGCCTTGATTCAATATACTTCCATCCATGTTCTTGAGTGATGCCTCGATCTGATTGTAGTAGCGAGCATGTTTAGAATTAATAGACCAAACATTTGCTAAGTAGATTTAGGTTAGTTAATTCAATTAGAATCATTTTATTAATTTTTAGATTTAATTAATTTTTTTTAAATATTAATTTTGAAAGATAGGAAAATGAGTCGTATGATGGTCAACATATGATGATAAAAGATATTAAAAACTAAAATATTTTCTAATGTAGATAATACAAATTTTAATTTCATTTTTGTAGCTTGCATTAATGGTTAAATTAACCTTATCATTGTAATAAAAAATAAAATTAAAAATGCATAAAATTAAATTCAAGATGTATCACTTGATGTTTACTATTCTAATTAAGATGATCTTCATGAGATTTGATTTTCGCTCGTTTTTTTCTTTAATTTCTTTCTTGAAAAACCATACCAACCCTTTAACATCTAAAAATTTAGTCAACCAAATCTTATATTAATACATTAATTTTGTTATGATCAAACTAACAACCATGGCTAGGTGTGGCTAGGTTTCAACAACATAACATCCTACTTGCAAAAGTTTTTTATGTCTCAATGAAGGTGCTCTCTGTCACTTATTTAGATTAAATATATTCATGCTTTATGACTATGTTAAACATCAGTTATTTGGCTATTATCATCAAAACCGCTTTAATCCTCCATAAGTTTATGGTGATAGTAATTTTTATCATTTTCTTATAACCAAAATTAAACCATTTAAAAAATGAACATACTAAATAATCAATAATTAATGTTATTAGTTTTTCTTAATAAAGTGATTCAATTGTACTCGCACACATAATTATATATATATATATATAATCATTTTGCCTTATCCTAACTCTTAGACGATCTTACACCATCATGCATAACATGTTTCTATTAAAGCTATTAGTGTAACAAAATCTAAAGAATCACATTATCATATCAAGAAATAACTCTTGACCTTTCAAGAAACCGTATCAAGTCACAAAATCACTCTTCTACTATTATAGACTTAGTAGCTGGAAAGGGTGGCGATCTCCTAAATGTATTAGGTGGCCCCATATGTTTGACAAATTTTATGCGCACTTATAAACAATGATGGAGAGCTATCTTGTGCAGAAATAAGCATTATCAGACTACACTTCTGAATTCTTTTTTCATATATCACTTCGAAAATGTGAATGTAAGTATGGTGTTAAATCTATTAGTAAATTGAATAGTTAAAAAATTATATGTCTATCCAAATCATGTAGATCCAAACCTAGTGGTTCGATCACATGGTTTTCATGATCAAATGTTTGAGAACTCATTCTTCTTTCTAAACCAATAATTTATTTCAAATCATTTGATCACATAAGTTTCATGATCCGATGGTCTAAATTTCCTCCAACTTTCTAATTTGTATAAAATTTAAATTTATTTATTTCATTATGAAGCTATTGTGATATAATGGTCTAAGTTAAAGTTAATCATGTAGCTCACATTTAGTTGTATTCTACCATGCATTTTTTTGATTTAGAAGTCAAAAGAAAAATCAATAATGTGTCTATCATTTACCTTGGTTTGATCATGCCATTTTTGATCTAACAATCCATATAAAAATCAATCATGTGACAGCAATTTATTATGATATACTCTAGATTCTAAATGTCGTAATAATGTTTGATAAGGACTTCTTTATAAAAACTATTGAGCTAGCCAACAATTTCTTTTGCACAAAGGACTACATTTCAATAATTTCTATTAAATTAGTGTCATTTGACCCATAATAGCAAATTGGGAAGTTTGGTTTCTACTTTTAATATGTCTATATTTTGTACATTTTTAACATAAAAATATTGGTGAAATGTTTATGAATTTTTTAAAGCTAGTAAATTGAAATATTATTTGTAGGTGTCTTTTTATTTATTACTTTATTCAGGAAAAGCATAATACATTTATTCTTTGTTAAATATTATGTCAAACATAATATTATTTTATGCATCAAATTTGAATTGTGCCATTATAGTTTTTCTTCTTCTATTTGTTTTATTTCTTTGAAAGACTATTATTGACCTTTTATTTTATTTCAATCTTGTGATGGTTGTTTTTTTTGCAAAAGGACTATGTTAATTGGTTTTTCATTTGTTTGGCTTTTATTTGAGGTGAATGTATGCTTGGAATTAAAAGTTTCACTTAATTATGCAAATGAAATATAAAGTTTGATGTATTGTTTAATAAAGCCATTGTACCTAATTGTTGCCATTGAACTAGTCCTTACATTGGGTTGATTAAGAGGATGAATAGGCAAAAGAATCAAGACATACCATTGATGAGCTTCTAAAAAATTGCCATGTGATTGAATTAATAAATAGTTTCATTTTCTATTGGATCAAATAAGCAACACATTACTAACAAAGTGAAGGTCTTTCTCATTCTTTACCCATCCAAATTCTACAGTGAAAAATAATTTCATAGGTAGCTTCCTAATTTAAGGTATTAATAGTATCGAAAACATTTTTAATATAATTTTAATACAATTTATACTCAATTTACATCAGCAAAAGTAGTCAAAATTTTATGTCTTTGCATTTTGGTTAAAACCAAGTTCATGTTTGACCAAAAAAAATCTTGAAATGGGTTTGATTAGTGTTCTTTTGGAAAGATCTTGAAATGGGTTTCCCTTGAATGAGATGAGCAAATGTAAATAGGTTCATTCCATTAGCCAAAAATATGACCTATTTGGCATGAGCTATAAAGCCCTAGATAGTTTATTGGAATTTAATTGTATTAAAAGAGCTAAAAATATGATAAAATTTTGTGGTTGGATTTCCAAGAATTTTTTGCTTCTTTTTCAACCCCAACTTCATAGTGATTTCCAAAAGAAGGATCCAAGACAACCCAATGAACTTATTAAGGAATTTCACAAGTTTGATTATGGAAGGATTCATTAGATGACTTTCATTATGATTACTCAATAATATATGGACATCTCTTCTTATCATTTTAAATTAAATATTTAAAACTTTTTAGAATTTTTTTATGAATCTAGAATGTTTAAATGAATATGATTGCTAGCGAGTTAAGCTAATTGGTTTACTACTACATACCTTCTCATAATATGTGCTAGAATCAAACCACATTACACTAAAATGAATTTATGTCATTCGAAAAGGTTAACATATGCCAAGGGATTGCAATTCTTTAGCAAATCATTACAAGGATTGATTTACTATTGGATTCTACAATAATGCTCTATAGCCTATATTGTCCCTTAAGTTTAAAACAAATAATACTATCATGGCTTATCTTCTATATTTATATTAGATCCTTCATAAATTGACAATGCATTGATTATTTCACCCAAGTGGTCTCCGATCACATGACCACAAACAAACAATGCATTAGTTTCCTATACTCAATCAAACAGTGTATAATTTGACAAAAGATTATGTTGGGGGAGTCCACTGAACTACCTTAAATGTTTTGCTTTCGCCCCTAAAAATTAGAGGAAGCAATGAATATTTTTACCAATTGAAGATTTATTGAGCTTCTCTACTTGCTTACACTACAATTGAAATTGGCATAGATATTATGTTGAACTCTATTTATAATAG
Source organism: Vanilla planifolia (assembly GCA_023846275.1). NCBI lineage: Eukaryota > Viridiplantae > Streptophyta > Magnoliopsida > Asparagales > Orchidaceae > Vanilla > Vanilla planifolia. The sequence goes on from JAIUJO010000041.1 coordinate 2,852,283, forward strand.
AATTTACTAAGATTTTTTTCTCTTCTTTAGTTTTAAATTTTTAACTTCCAAATGTTGCAAGATATGAGAGATGGAAGAAGTCAAGGCACATAAATAGATACAGAGTTTTTGAGACCACAATTCCACCAAGCTGGAAGAAATTGATGAACCATTTCATGTTTGTTTTGTTTAATGCCATGGATCACAGAAAAATGGTTCAATAAGTTTGTACACCTAGGAGAATCCATAAAATAAACAATTTGAGAGACACTATATGCATAGAAGGTCCATTTATCTTCAAATTAAAAATTCAAATTCCTATAATTGTTAGCAAACTGCAATAAATTAATAAGAGCCTTCCCATTATTAAGGGCATTTTGGATGGTAGATGACTATTCCTCTAAAGAAACTCATTCATTACTCTTCCTCTATCCAATTATCTTTATGCATGTTTTGTTATAGTATTTTTGTAAGTGAACAACCTACTTCTTACCTTTGAATAAGGTGCTTTCAAGTAAAGAGATTGGATGGTAGTATCTTTTGAATCTTAAGAGCTTCTTGATGTTATTCTCCTACTTGTGTTTTATTTATTTACTCTCAATAGAAAAATTATTTTACACAATAGTTTCCAAATGTGATTGTCATAGATCTTAAAGAAAAATATATTGATACTTCGAATGAACATTTTTACACCTATTGAGAAGAGGATAAAATTTAACTATTATGTCCAAATAGGAATCTGGTTTATAACCTCTCGAAGTTGCATAGTGATTCATTACACCTTATATATGTAGATTGCTTAAACCTCTTCTTAGTGCTTTAGTTATAAAAAGGAATAGGTTTAAAGATTTATGGTAACCTTGCTTTAGCAATGGGATGATTAAGAGCACCGTTGTCTCTGAAAATAATGAATAGTAGTCAATTTTTGTTATAGATACTTATGACTAGATTAATAAATTAACTATTAAAATTGAACTTATGTATTAATTTTTAAGAAACTTGCATGATATATGTTTGAATGAGTTTCTAAGTATGGTTTGATAATAGAGTTATTAATTTGACCTTGCAATTTAAAACATCAAAGTAGTTCTTATGCAAAAAGATATTTATTTGATTTCTCCTTTGTAAAAGTTGATTGTTCCATTGAGATGAGTGTGTGGACAAGAAAGATTGTAAGCTAACAAATAATAACTTCAAATTTTTTTTAAAATAATTTATAAGTGCAAATTAGTCTATAATCTTTAAAAGATTTAGTGCAACAGATCCTTGGAAGAAAGATTATATTGGCTCTAATAAATTATCTAAGTAATATGTTTCCAATAGGAGAGTCATTGATAGCTTCATAATTTTCACCTAAATCAAGAATGCTTGTAAAAGAAATTATTAAACCCATCTATTTTAAATGCACTTGCAAAATCCATAAAAAAATTATTTTTTATTTTTCCCCAGCACAAATTTGTTAAACTAGCATCATATTCCTTTTCAGTGAGTCTATGGATAATAAAGCAAAGCTCATCCCATTTTGCTTGGTAGAGACAATATATAAGTGAGAGGTGAAGCAACCCACAACATATTGGACAGTTAAAACCTCCTCTGAGAGCCAACTCTAACTTGCATTATTAATTCATTTTCTATTAAGCTTACTTTGCCTATTTTTGGCCATTATGTGGATGAAAGTTTTTCTTTTATTACCTTGCTTGATCCACATAGTACTTTCCTTCAAGCTTTTAATACATCTCCACCATTTTAGTAGCCATGAACAACTAATCCTAAGTTTGGTTACTTCAAAAGTTTATAATTCTTTTATAGCTTGTTAAGGACTCTTCTTTCTCCAAAAGTGGCTCTTCTAATTCTTGAATCATCTAGAATATATTACCAAGTTGATCTTTCTTCCTGGTGAGATTTATGTTTCCTTATTTTTAATTTAGGGCCCTCATTCCTAAATCAACAATTCAAAAAATCTTGTTCTAAGCAAGCATTGAATAGAATTCTATGGTTTCAATCCATGTGCTTTGGAATTTTTATTGTCTTTGAATAGATCTAATTGTTGGAGGAAGGATAAAAAAATGGAGTATTCTAATAGGATCTAGTTCATAAGTTAAACCACTATATTGGAATTGTCTTTAGCTAATCTTGATTCATTAAAGTTCTTTCTAGAAGAGTGATATTTAAAATCTTTAACCTTAGTAATGACAAAATTCTCCCTACCATCCAAGAAAGACAATTAGCCTCCATCATAAATCTTTAAACCCACCAAAGATCTCTTCTATTAATGAAATAGTTCTTGGCATACAAAAACAATTTCATTATTTGTCCTTGGATGCAATACAACTAAAACCCCAATACTTTGTTAGAGATGTTCTCACAATAGAAAAACTATAGCTCATTGAATGATATCCATTTGTTTGTTGCCTTCAAAATGTTCAAAAAATGAAGTTAATTTTATGAAATTTGATCATATTGTTAAGGCATGAATCTTTTGTAGAATTAACTACCCCATTAATATTCAATGTCAAGATATTATTCATTATAATCTATAATGTTTGTATTTTGAGAAGGCTAATGTCATTTTTATACCATTTTAAGGAAAATTACTTTTTGCATTCCATTTAGTAGCTTTTCATCTTGACAAGTGATTGATAGCCACTATAAAGCCATATTGGTCCAACTAAAAAAGTTTAAGTGCCTTTGCTTGTTCCTAAAGATCCTCGTTAAAGCTTTTGAGAAATTGGATGTCTATTTGTTACCACTTATCATGCCTCACCTACAAGCACGTTGTGCTTGGTGGCATGTGAAATCTATGCACATTCCATTAACGGATTGGATGACACAAAATCTACATTTTCGATGCTTGGGTCCATGGTCAAATGCGTCTAGTGAAAATTAAAATATTTCACTTTTTGAAATAAAATGTGTATCCAAACTTCGTATAAGGAGGCAAGAATGATGAACAAAAGAGGGAGAGGTTCTTTGGAGGGATCAATCTTCTTATGCAAGCACAAGTTACTTCATTAACACAATAATTAGAGGTGTTAATAGGGATGGTGTTAAAAAATCAATAGACTCCATCATAAATTTGAAAGAAAAGCCACCATACAAACAAAATGTTTCTAAATTAGGGACACTTAGGGTTACATTGAGGATGCCATCATTAATATTCCTATTCAATTCTTTAGAATTGATAAGGTGTGTTCAAGTTAGATATACCCTATTAATGATACCATTGATGCAAAAACATTAGATGCCTAATTAAATCAACTTGAGACCTATTTCTCCATATACAACTACTCTTTGTTTAACAAAGTAGCATATGCTTGATTGAAAATGTTGAGCCATGCATTGGCCGAGTAGAACGTAAATTTAAGAACTAATTTGGATATACATCTAATATGGAGTCTATTTAAGAAATTAATTTGAGAAAAAATTTATCCCATAGTTTGTGTATGAAATGTATAGGAAGTAGCTTTGTCTTTAATATCGACAACTGCAAGGAATCTAAGATTGCACCATTAAATTTCAAAGACATGCTATTGTATTAAGAATATCTATTGCAAAGATGTAGATTTTACTATTTATTTTTAATGTTTTTATTATCCTATTGCGACATAACTAACATTGTTCCCTACATAATCTTTGGTATAAGCAAGCACATTCACAATGGCCATTGATATAATGGCCATTGAAATGAAGAACAAAAATATGGAACTAAAGACATTACATTTCACACTTTAGGAGGATTAACACTAATATAATGAACAAACAAAAAAGGAGAGATTAATATCAAATAAGGTGGATGATAGCCACAATAATAACAATAGAATTTACAAGTGCGAGTCACAAAAATTGCACCCACTACAAAAAGCAAGGCCTATGAGAAAAATGTTGGATTCTTTACACTAATCTTTTCTCAGACACGTCTCAGAAAAGTAGGGAAAAATATCTTTCTTGCAACTAAAATTAAGACTATTATTGAGGTTTCACAATAAAATGATAACACTCTATGTCATTTGGTAAGGTCAATAGGGCTTATAATTAATGAAATCATTATAGGAAGAGTGGAACTCATTTCAATCTATATTCAAGTTGATGAGTTGGTTAATGCTATCATAGACACTAGTAGTTGGAAAAATTTTGATCTTTAAAGGCCTTGTGCAGAAGCTCTGCTTAAAAAGTGGTACTTATCCAAGCCCCATTCACATGGGTTGAGTCAAAAGGCCTCTAAAGCCAGAGTTTACAGAACATATAAGGTAAAATTTAAAATCACTTAAGAATATATTGATGAAGTTGTCCATGAAGCAGTACTATTAGATGTTTGCCATGTCATCTTTTGCTAGTGATACTTGTGGAATCAAGATGATATATACTATTGCTAAGCTGAAAAGTATCAAATCAGTAAGGATGGATATAAATTTAATATAATATGGAACAAAGGAAAGTTAATTGTAAATATTATTGCTGCTAGCCATGTAAAGTGATTAGAAAATAAATGTTTAAATTATAAGTTATTTTAATTACACCTAAGAAGTTGAATATTGGTTCCAAAAATATATTAATCTTCCTAAACAACTTAAGTAGATACTAAGAGAATATTCTACAAAATTTACTAGTGCAATTGCCAAATTGTGTTGTGAAGCATCGGATTAACTTTTATCAAATTAATACTTAAAAATATAGATATGTATCATAACATAATAGTAAAAAATGAAGTGATTAATAAGAAAGCTATAGAGTTATTGAAAAATGGAGTACTAAAGCCTACTAATTCACCATTTGCCTCTCTAGTGGAATTAGTGAAGAAAGGATGGAAGTTGGCACATTTGTGTGGATTGTGGAGCACTTAACAAAATCACTTATACAAATAGGTATATATTATGAAGAATTAATGATATATTAGACCAACTAAAGCATGCAAGAGCATTCTAAAAATTAGATGTCTAAGCAAGGTATAATCAAGTTCATATTGCAGAAGGACAAACTTTGAAAAAAACTTTAAAAACTCTACAAAGATTGTTTGAGTGGCTAGTAGTGGTGTTTGGTTTTTGCAATGCTCAAGCAACATTCATGTGACTAGTGAATGGCCCTCTACTCCCTTAGAAGGTTTTTTTCTTATCTACCTTGATGACATTCTCATTTATAGTAGTACACATGAAGGATAGATAAAGAATTTATGGAAGGTGTTCGACATATTATAATAGCATTATTTGTAGTTAAATGAGAAGTTGTGTGAGTATGCAATGGAAACTATTTTATATTTTGGATATTAAGTTGGAAAGGGTTAAATAAACATTGATAAGGACAAGATTAATGCAATTGAGAAATGGTGTAAACCTCGTGATGTTACCAGTGTCATGGGCTTTCATAAAGCTTGTCAATACCTAAGAAATTTCATCAAAGAATTCTTTGAAAGAATAGCACTGTTTCATGCACTAGCATGCCGACCTCTAAAATTTGAGTCGATAGAACTACATCAATAGACATTTTGATCTCTAAAGAGGTAATTTTTGAAGCACCAATTCTAGCTCTACCAATCCACAATATCCAATTGAGATTCAAGTAGATGCATCAGGGTGAGTTATTGATGTAGTTTTAAAGGAACACGGCAAGGTGCTATCATACTATTCTAAATTACTTCTAAGAGAATAAAAAAATCTAATCAGTGATAAAGAGCTGGTTTGTTTACATCAATCTATAAAGTAATAGAGGCCATATACTCCTAAAAAATAATTCACCGCACATTCAATTCATTAGCCACACCGATATTTGTAGACTTAATCATAGATAAAACATGTATGACACCTCTAGTTGTTGTCATACCTACAATAATTATGCCTAATTATTAAATATCAGAAAGGCACTTTGAACAAGCTTATAAATATGCTTCCTTGTCCTCCTTCAATCTTACAATGATTAACAACTGCTACGCAAACAAAACCTATAAAATTTAAAGAGTAAGTTATGAAGTCTTAAGATGACCCCAATTTTTGAAAATTTTACCAAGAGAAAAATGAGGTAAATACTCAAAGTACTTTATCATAAATAAAGTGTTGTACATCAAGATGGTGATAAAAAATGATGCATAAGTGTAGCTCACATTTGCAAGGCCTTGAGACACATTGGAGTTTCAAAGACCACCCTTAATTTTCAAAGCTATGTTAATATTGACCCCACATGATTTTAGATGTTAAGAAATTTATTGATGGTGAATGCTTTTTGTTGCAACAAAACCATCAGGTCATATATAACAACTATATATACTATTACCAGTACTGACAAGTCCTTGGAATAATATCTTAATGAATTTTATCAATTATCTATCAATGACTTCATGAGGACATAATTACCTATTTGTAGTGGTAGATAGAATTTCCAAGATGGTCAAAGTAATGTCATACAAATAAGGGATTAGAAGTGACCAAGTAATTATCTTTTTCATCCAAAAAAGTATGTGTACCATTGATGGTTAGGGTAATGTCATATTGTAGATTTGATTAAGCAATCATTTTACCTTTTTAAGTAGAAAATAAATTAAGAAATGAATAATTATATATTGTCAAGAAAAAATAATTGTTCATGATCCTTCAATCAAATCTTGAAAAAGTATTTTCAGCTTATTTTATATAATTGTTTTATACAAAATTTAGAAAATAAAAAATCACTTCTATCTTGAAATCAATCAATCAATCTTGAAAAAAATAATTAATTAATCTTGTAAAATTATTGTAGATTTTTTATGCTTAAATCAAAAAATTAAAAAAACTAAATTCTATATCTATACAACTATTTTTTTTATCATCAAAAACGTATCAAAATTTAATTGATCACTTTTGCAACCTCACTCTCCTAAACATTTTTCATCCAAAACATTTGAAACAAACAAAATTCTAAATTTCATGATGTAATGAAAAAAAACTGGTCATTTATTTAAAAAGATGAACAAACCCTAATTAAACAAAAGCCTTAACAAAAATGGAGAATGAAATAGTAAAAAATGCATACGTGGCCATACTAGTTTTGCAAAAAAAAAACTAAACCACCATAACACATTAATCCACAACATAGGAAACCACTATCTTTTTCAAACTAAAAACCCAATTCGAGTTATAACTTGAAGAAGAGGAAGAAGAAAGAAAGAAAGAAAGAAAGAAAGAAAGAAAGAAAGAAAGAAAATGAGAAGAAGAAGAAGAACTAATAGAAGATCAAGAAGGAGGTGGAGGAGGGGAACAAAGAAGTAAGAATGGAGAAGATAAAGAAGAAGAAGAAGAAGAAAGAAAGTAGACAATGAAAGTAAAAAAGAAGAAGAAGAAGAAGAAGAAAGAAAGTAAGAAAAGGAAGAAGATGAAGAAGAAAGAGAGAATGAATTGAAGAAAGAAAGAAAGAATAAGAAAGAGAAGAAGAAAAGAAAGAGAAGTCAAAGAAGAAAGGAACAAAGAATGAAAGGAAAACATAAATAAAGAAAGATGAAGAAGAAGATGAAGTAGAAGTACTAGAAGAAGAAGAAGAAAGAAAGACAGAAAGAAAGAATCAGTGAATGACAGAGAGACGAAGGAGAAGTAGAATAAGAATAATGATAAGAAGAAGATGATGATGATGGAGAAGAAGAAGAAGTGGAACAAGAAGAAGATGAAGGACAAGGGGAAGGAAGATAAGATAAAGAGGAAGAAGAAAAACAAGAAGAACAAGATGGAAAAGAAGAAGAAGAAGAAGAAGAAGAATTAGAGGAAGTATAGGACGAGGAAGAAGTAGAAGAAGAAGAGGAAGAAGTAAAAAAAGTGGAAGAAAATGAAGGAGAGGAAGAAGATAAAGAAGGAGAGGAAGAAGATAAAGAAGAAGAAGAAGAACAACAATAAGTCGGAGTAGAAGAAGAAGAAGAAGAAGGGAAATTCCCCATCCTTAACATATCAAATCATGATATTCAACTATTGAATAAATTTAAGTGAGCAATGTAGGAAATGAGCGATAGCACTTTTATAAAGAAGGGAAATTGCTTGAAATGAGCGTATTTTATTGTAGTAAGCAAAGTAGGAAATGATGGAAACCACTTTTTGCCAAGAAAACTTGGAGTTTATAATGTACAACATCCAAAAACATGGAAAGATAGTATTATATATGTGTAGGTTGCATACAATCATATTGTGCATGAATTGATAAATAAGAACTCTTTCAAGTCTTTTTTTTTGTTAATCCTACCCAAAGCTTGCTACACTTGAATTTCAAGATGAAAGAAATAGGAGAATTTAGAAGTGATATTGAGGAAAAAGCTCAAAACCTTCTAGATCCAATACATGAAATATGTTTCAATGCCAAAAGACAACTACTCAAGTCATAGAAAAAGTATAAGAGAAGACATGACCAACATAGAGTTTAAAAGATGCTCACAAAAGATAACCTTATTTGGCTTCATATTAGAAAGGAAAGACTTAAAGTACATGGAAAGCAGATAAAAGTAATATGATATAGTCATTTAAAGATAATATTAGGAATTAATGATAATACATATCTAGTTGATTGACTAGAATATATGGAAATGTTCTTAGTAGTTAATAAGGTTAACTTGAAGGCTTAATGAGCCATTTTTGTTTGATGATGAACATTAAAAACACTTACCACAAATGGATGGCTTTCTAAAGAAAGATGATAACATCTTAAATTAAGAGAACATCATCTAGAAAGGGATCATTACGATAACGAGCAAGGCCTAGACTTTATACCAAATTGTGAAGAAGGGAAAAAGACTTACTACTACAAAATGTATAGCTTGGAGAAAGGTTAGTCATTATTCCCTCATGTTTGTTTCGAGTAATAATGAAAAAATAAGGACTAGTGGATCTAGTCAAGTTGATTCAACGAAACTAAAGAAATTAGCCAAAACTAGAGGAAGGAGGCGTAAAAACATTACATGTTCTGTGCCTCACGTTGGAATGAACGGTTGTCTTTTGTATGCTTGACTTCATGAACCACATGTGCTACACTCCATATGTAGTGCTAACTAGGTTTATGTGCACCACATATGAATAGGAGATGGAGCAACCCCCACACATATATGAGCATGCTTTAGGTGGGTAGATATGTGGGTCATGTGCAAGACAAGTACCACTTACTATGCCTTGCTCATGTAGTTCTAAGTGGTGTATCAAATTGAAGTGCATCTTGGGCTTTGACATGCATGTATGGAGCCAATGATGCAAAATTTTGTCGACTTTAAACTTTTGATGAAAGGACAAAAGTGTCTTTTGGAAATTAAAATATTATACCTTTTGTAATAAAATTTTCCTTTATAAAGAAGAAAAAATAGAGAAAGAAGAAGAACTTCTTGTAGTATTCAATTTTCCTGTGACAAAATCTTTATTCCTTTTCTCTTGATTACTTAGTTTCTCAGCATTTTCATACTCAAATTTTTCTTTTTTTGACAAGGGAATAAGGTCTACTAGTGAGAGCTTATGGTGATAAATCCTCATAAAAAGATTAGTTGCTGATTGAATTTGTTGATATAGTTATTGAAGAGATGATTCATAGTACATTATGGTTCTTTTACTAAGTATTGAAGTTTTATGACATTGTTAAGGAAATTAATTTTTGACTTGTTGGGAGAGTAGAATTTCTCACATGTTAAGCTACTTATGACACCCTTATCAACTTTTATTCCCTTACATTTCCCTATGTATATACATTCATTATTCAAAAATTTGAGTGTCTACACTAAAGTCTACCAAAGTTTGGGGTTTCACACTGCTAATTGCTTGATGAATTGGAATTAACTCTTCTTCAACATTTCTTGCATACATCTAGAAATTTTTTCCTTGTTGCATTGGATAGTTAATTATTTTTTTTTTGCAATAATACAAATAATAGTTTGAAAGATTTTTGGAGCTTAATATTTTACTACACACTATTATTGTTGCTAATCTTTCTAAGGATTCTAATATGTGAAGAAATGTCTTTAGAAAGATTGAGCTCTATGTTGATTGGAGCCCCAAAATGGCTTGTTAAGAAAACTACTATAGCATTTACCTTTAATGTGTTGTTGACTATTGACATAATTGAGAGTAGGGCAAACTTTTTGACAAAGTGGATTGGAAGGCAGTCCAAAGAGATCCACACTAGAGCTTACATAGGTTAAATTTTGAGTGAAAAAAGTAAGAACCATTTGATGATTCTCATTTGAAAATCTAAAAGTTTACAATTTTTGTAAATGCAAGATAAATGTCATCTAATTCTAATGAAATTATTGTAAGCATATGCTTTATTTATCATAATAGATCTAAAGAGCCAAATTGTTTTGATTTCAAATCTCAAGAACTCAATGATGGGTCTTGAAAGTGAGAACATTGCCAATTATAGTGAGTTTGATGGGTGTGGTGTTTTCGTAGATATCATCATCATTGAACATGACCTCTAGTAAATACTTTATAAAAGACATTGGTATTATCATTATTAAAGACGATAGGAAACTCCCTGATTCACCATGAAAGAAGGGCCATTTCTCCAATGCGTACATGAAATCTACCTAATGAGAGACAGGAGCATGCCAACATGAATAATCCTAAAATCTCATTTGATATGTCTTCCAGCTTCCACCAAATTTGAAAAAGAACATATTAATGAAATGTTATTTTTCGTTGCCATTACATTCCATTTCAATCTAGATTTATGGTATATATATATATATAGTCATCATTTTTGTACCTTAGTTTATTATAAAGTGATCTTATATCCACTCCCAACTTTTTCTTTAATAATGAGTATAACAAAAATTAAATAAATCATCTTATCAAAACATGCCTATAGTTTCTAATATGACAACATACAAAATACTATCATGCTAGGAATCCAACAATTTTTCTCAATCACAAGACCAAAGTATAAAAAAAATATCCACAAATTTATTAAGTCATTCAATCCTAGTTTAGCATTATCAAAGCCTAATAAAAAAATATAATAAGCAACTATTAAGTCTGATAACATTGTTTGATACAATCCACATCTAATAAAAATATTATTTATGATAAATAAATATGAAATCTATAACTATTAAATGTGAAATAAGGAAGATGAATCGTATAAATATTGCACTAACTCTAACAATCTCCTATTTTTCTATTCTAACTCCTTGATCCTACAAAAATATAACAGGGTGACCTAGAAGACTCAATAGGGAATCCTTGAGTTATGCTAGTAAACTAACATGCGGTAGCTTAAAAATATGAATGAATCAATGGAGTAAATCTTATAAACTAACAACTATAATGACATCATCATTTACCAGAAAGTTAATATCTATTTTCTTATATTATGACTAATTGGTTGCTTATTGTCTACTTATTGATGTAACACTCTTTGTTATTCAAAAGAAACATGACAAGAGTTACACTTTTTTGACATCATGCAATCCAATACTCCATCAGGAAATGTTGATCACATGGGCCATCGCCTTAAGTTTCTATGGGACATTAACAACCATAAGTACTCCGATAAAAAGCATAGCACATTATGTAATTCCTTAATTGATTGAATGTGCAAATATTCTCTCCTTAAACTATTTACAAAATGGCTTCCTACTGATTCTAAAGATTTTTATCCCATAATATAACATTCTTGTTATAGGCTTAATAATTTATTCATAATTACTATACATCAAAGAAGTCAGGTAACTAAATTGTCTATCTCTTAAATGAGAATGGATTTATAAAGGTCTATTATGCCTAAATGTCTGATATTTTTCACAAAATCCCAAATGAACTAGTTAAAAAAGTTTTGCTCATTTTCCTTACCAATTATCTCTAAGAGTTTGCCTATAAAAGCTAACATAGTGTCTATATGGTCTTAATTTTTACCCACAGTTTATTAAATATTTAATTGATTACCCTTACAACTAAGTCTTGATTCGCACTTGTTTCACTAGTAATCTTTAAGATTCCAAAGTAACCCTTAATCATCATACCCCTCCTAAGGCCCCTTTAGAGCTATTATGATTTCCTTCGATCAGCAACTATTTTATCATCATATAACTTAAGAAGATAATAAAACACTTGTGGTGTTGCCTAAAGGCCATACTAAACAAAAAGCTGACTAAAATTAGTATCTTATTGCTTCTTTGATAAAACCTTGCACATCGCATTATCTTATAATAATGTGCAGAGAGGTTCATCGATGAAGTTTCCTTGCCAAATCAAAAGTACCTTCTGTTATATCTTCCTTTTCTATTGATTATTTTTATTCTGTACAGCTTGATTCCACGTCTAAGCTTACCAACATAATCATATCCAAAGTCATTAAATTTTCAATTTAACTTTACTAAGAATTGTTAATTATCCATAAAACATTTACTTTAATGTCTAACCTCATCCTTAACACTTATTTTAAGGCTTTAAACAAAGCTCTCCAAGGCTTCACAACTAGGAAGAAAGGGCTACACACACCTTAGAAGCTATTTGAGTTCTTGTATTGGTTGAGCCAATACCTCCAATGACTTAGCCATGAAGGGGCTCCATGCTTCCCAAGCAAACCCAAGAGAAGGGAAACATAGCTACAGCATTTTCTAAACTTTTTTGTTTTACTTCATCACACACATAAATAATTTATTAATTAAGTTAAGGTGCAAACTATATCACTTAGAATTTCAAATACGCACATTTTTCCTTTTAATGTTATCAACTAAGATTGTTAGTAATTTCAAATACCATCATAGTGGTGCACATCAAATTTACATTTCAAAAAATAAATTAATATAATAACATAAAATGAAGTCTCATTTTTTGCACATTCCTAGGTTTGTTATTCCTTGAAATTCTTTGTTTATGCATGCAATAATCAAGAAGTGAATTTTACACTAGATCCATATTATCAAGCATCAATTTTGTTGTGTTAGGAGAAGAATTTTAGAAGGGTTCTAAGCTTCTAGCAATATGTAGTAACAAAGCAAGACTATTTTTCTAGTTTTTGTATTACATTAAATAAAATTTTCTTCTAAATAGCTTTCCAATTTTCTAACATTTGTCATGATTATCCATGCTTAATGCACATACATGCTTAAAAATCTAACAAGACAAAAAAAGCGTGTTTTTTAATTTATTCCAAGTGATAATTTCTAAGCTAAGGAGGACTTTCCTTTAACAACTTTTTATTTTATATTCATCTTCTAAATATATTTGTAATTAAATAAAAGCATGAAACATAATTATGGAAACTACTTTGCATTCATAAGAAAAATACTAATATACATTTTTGTCATGGTTCTACTACAAATATTACTTAAGAAATAATGCTTATTGACCCATTTATTTATAGAAGAAATCTCCATTTGCCATGGGTTGAAGAAATTTTTGCATTCTTAAGTGAGTTTCTTTTAGAAGAACAACTAGTTTTTATTATAAAAATATTTTCATAGTTTCATAAGTATTAAAAAAATAATTCAACTTTCTATTGGCTTAGATTTTAGCTAAATATACAGTATTAACTCAAAGATCATTCTATCTTGAATAAGTATAGAGGGACTTCTCCTTAGTTGGATCTTTTATTGCATCAAAGGTTGTACTCTCCTCATTCTTTATTACTTAATTTGCTTTTCTAGTTGGCTTCTTCTCAATTGACTTCACTAAACTCCTCTTTTATGGTTAGAAATTCTCAAACCAATACAAACACATGTTAAGAGCTCACAAAAACATGGCCACAACTCCTTAAAATAGAGGCTTTAGTTTAAGATAATCAAATTTTAGGTTAAGGGAGCGACAATTTACCATTTTTAATTAACCCTGCTCTAATAGGATGTCTTAGGATTGATTTGTCAAGCTTTTAAGATTTATGAAACTCTACAAGATATTTCTAATAAATTCTTCTTTGTTTTATATATATAAATACATATATATATATATATATATATATATATATATGTATACGTATATATATGTATACTGTTTTTAATCATCTTAACTATTATTACCAGCTCCTAATTTTCAGGAATCCTATCCATATCTTATAATGCATTTATGGTTTGCTAATAATAAGGATGAGAGGAAAATCAAATTTGTAAATAAAATTACAAACACATTTTAAAGTATTAGGCATAATCATCATGTGATGTAACTCAAGTCTTGACATTCTACAATTCTTCCAATTTCAGAACTTCATGCATTAAAATTCAAAATTCAATATTAAACTTCCTTGTTTTCAAATTTTGAAATATTTAAATTTCAAGTTTTAATTCACAAGGAAGCATATATCTTAATGAACTAGATAATAATAATGTTTCTCAGAGTGCTGGTGTTAACAAAACATTTTTTAATTAAAGGTAATAACGACCAACAACTACTATTATCTAGTCCTTTGTTTTCATTAAATTAATTATAATGAAAACAGTTTTCCAATGTCAAGAACCCTTTTGATTGCTAATTCTACATGATCAATTTTTGGCCTTCGAACAAAATCATTGCTTTATATCTAAAGATAGCCTCGAGATAAAATGGATTGAAATTTGATCTAAATTAATAAGAACTTTTATTCTTTCTTTCTATGATAAATTAATATAAACATCAAGATCTTCAAAATGGACAAATTTCACTTTAACAATTAGGGCTTAGGTAGATAGATTTCTATTGATTAAAGAGATAGCTTGTGAGGTGAAAAAATCATATACTTCTCATAATGAAACGAATAAGCTAAAGAAAGATAGATTATTTTGTGAAATAAGTTTTTAGACTCATAAAAAATGGGATTGATTTTTTGGTAATTACCAAGAAATTGGGGCTAAAAAAAAGACCAAAAATCTTGTAAAGAATGGTGGTGTACTTTGTTGACTCTCAAATAAGAAGCTACAAAATTGGATAAATAAAACTCACAGGCTTATTGACTCATGTGTGCTACTGGAAATGTCTTTCTAGCTATACTATGAATTTGTAGACAAACTCATGAAAGAATTAAAAAATCTATTATATTGCTGTGTTTGATTTAATAAAAATTCCATTTTAAAGGCTCAAACTAAGAAACTATCATCATATTCAACTTAATTAAGATGTGTAGCTCTAGCATGAGTCCTTGAAGGAGAAACATGGAGCTCAAAATTATCCAATAAATACGTCAAAAGAATATTTATCCATTGTCTTGAAAGTAGAAACAAGAAACTAATAAAAAAAATTTAATTTTTTATGGTATTAAAAATTCCAATTTTGCATGGTTATTATCCTACATATCACAAATATGATGGTTATGTCGTGGTGTCACAAATATATAACAATAAAATATCAAAAAATAAATATATTATAGGACATTCTCGTCAGGTAATTAATCATTTAATTAGATGTAGACTGCTCATAATTTTTTACTTCCCATTTTATGGTAAAAAAGGGAAACAATAAAACAGTAAAAAGTACAAGAAGTAGAGCAAAAGAAAAACTTACAGAAATGAATCAATGAAAGGATGACATTTACTCATAACTTTAGAAAAGTGTAGTTTTTTGTAGGTTTCATAAAAAAAAGTTGTGTAACAAGAATAGATTACTTATTTATTTGGTGTAACTTAATGAGCCTAATGGGAGGAACCTTTCACATATGATTATGAGTGTGTATGTGTGTTGTGTTCGGTGTGAGGAATTCAATAGAAAACAATCTAAATTTTTAATGCTATCACAATAACCTAAAAAACCAATTTCTTACAATTATAAGATTCATGGCAATATGAAACAAAATCTTGGAAGTTCAACATCCCTCTTTTTGTACTATTCAAGCTTTCAAGAAATTTTGAAATTGAGAAATCATAAAGGGCTCAAGTTTAATTAGACATTAATCAAGTAATTTGGATTAGCAAACTATTATAAATGATTCATTAGTAAAATGGAAGGATTTAATAGACAAAAAACTTACCAAACTAAATATGAATGGAAGATAAAAAAAGAAGAAGAAAGGATGTTTTTTCTTGTTGCTTTGATTTAGTTAATATTTTATTCAGAAAAATATAGAATTAAAATAGATTGTTTTGTGCTTATTAACAATTTACCATTCAAAGTTGAAGCTAATCATTGAGATAGATAGGGGTAAATGAATGAATTTCAATCTTATGGAACAATATAGATGTGTCATCGATTGAAACAATACTATTATTAATGTATTAGTTACATGTAGATCCGCTTCTAGAGAATTAGTAATGTGTTAGGGGAGATTGGTGTAAGCAACCACGGAGACACTTCTTGATTATAGGATCCATGGACAACCTATGAGAGATTGTCACAATATGCCTTACCAGTCATTTTCTAAAGTGATTGAAAGTAAAGATGGAAGATTTCATGACATTGCATGGTAAATAGGTAGATTCATCCTGCCATTGTTATGGATACTTTTCTTTCATTACAACAATATGTATTACTTTGAGAAATAGCAATAGTGCTCTTCAAAATATTTTTAATTCTTTCTTTAATCTAACATGTCACTTCTGACATAGCTATTGCTAAAAGAAAAATTAAAGAAAAAGAAAACATTGAATGAGAAATACATTGTGAAGATATGTAAATGTGTCATGTATTGTTAAATAGAGTAACCACCCAATATATAATAGTCATATTGGCATTGCAACCCATTTTAGTGTGCATGCTATTTTTTTACACCCATTTGTTTTGTATGGGATTCAATGTGGAATTTAATAGGTATCAAATGGATCTTTATGTACCTTTACCATTACAAACTTAAGCAGAAGATAATTTACTTATGTTTTCTAACATGATTACCTTTTTCTAGTTATTAGGGATCTTGTTCATGTACTAACACAACATATGCTTATTAAATCTATGTACTGTTGATGAGGAATCCCTAAGGAATTTGTATAAATTGTTATAATGAATATAAGAGACTTGTACAAACGATAAGAGGGGACACAATCGATAATAAAGACTATTAGTATATAGAAGAGAAAAAGCCATAACTTTCTACTTCTTATGATGCACTTGGAGCTTATCAGTAAAAACGAATAAATTTGGACGATCATTTTTTGCTCTAGTGGAGACTAAATAAACGCATATTAAGATTGAGAAAAGTTCCAATGAACTTCTATATGAATCTTCTATAATCATAATAAGATTTATATACAATATCAAATAGTAAGAAGTATCAAAGAGATTCGTATTTTATATACATATAAATGACTATTGGTTTACCTTTTTTATTAAGAAATAGAGAAGGTGATATAGAGTTTATGGTCTTTTCCAGTCTACTCATAAGCTATCTAACTTAAAAATAAAAACTACAAAGAATTTATTAAATGAATTTTTATTCATGATGCCCATCCTTTTTGGAATTTGCATTTCTTTTTAAATTTTGTGAGAACAAAGATTAAGGGATTTTTTTGAATCACTAACCTAATCTCATTGTTGAATTTAACCTAGTGGAATAGGGAGGACGTTATTGGTAGAATGGGTATAATTGGCCTTTCAAATAAGATCATAAATTAAGCTACTACGAAAAGACTTATTAATAGATTAAAAAATCATTTTAGAATGCCACATACATCACATATCTTAGTTCAACTGAGAACTTTTGGTTTCTAACAGGCTATTACAATATCTATTCCATTTGGAGTTGATGATCATTTGACCATCACTATGCAGATTTGAATAGTTCAAAATTCTGGAAAAATGTTTAATTTTAGAGAAAACTATCATTAGGAGAATGTACAAGCTGTTGAAAAGTTGTGTCAATATATTAAGAAGTTCTATGCTAGAAGTGGATATTAGAGATGAAAAATGTATTCTTAGTTTTAGATGATTGATTGCTCTAAGCTAGTCCACTTAATTTCCTTCTCATGGGTTTGAGCAAATGCATCATAAGTACATAATGAGATGGTATATGAGGATTAATGTTAGATCCTCAACTACAAATGATTGGTTTTCCTTTTGAAAATTTACAAGAAGGGCTTCCTTTGATAGAATATGTAATTTCTTGTTGTAAGGCTTACAAAGGAATGGTATAAATCATGGTATGAACTTCAAATGCTCGATATCTCAGGCATAGACTTCTTAAAGTACTACAATATGGTATTTACATAAAACAAATTGTAATATTCAATGTATATCCATGAGTCCTTAAAATGTGATTAAAGAGAAAAGTTTTGACTACCTTAATGGGCTGAGCACTAGGTGATAATTCATATATTAGTCATCGATGAATTGCTACTTAAAATAAAGATATTGGAATTGAGCTTGTCAATTAATTAATAACATTTTGAATACACCCAATACATTTTATGACCCCTTTTACTTGCAAAAAATGTGTGATAGATCTGTCAATTATGTTATGATGGGGGTCCCACTCATGGGGACCTTATTGAGATGGGAGAATTTGTAAGCTTTATGTCTTTTTCAATTGGACAATCGTATACACATATAACATTAATAACTTTTCATATTAGTATAATATTCACAAAAGGTACTATAAAAAATGTACATGCTCTCTTTAATGGAAAATTCAAATTGATGAGTAAATTATTCATCCAACACATAAATGTCGTGCACAGCATTCTTTTATATTTTTTGTAGATTTGTATTAACTGGAGAATTGAAATACTCTTCATAATGTGAATATTCTAATTAAAAGTCTAATATTAGTTCAAAATGACCAATGTGTAAAATGAAAACAAATGATTACAATGTTTTGTGGCAAAATGTACTTTCATTTTAGAGGGCTTAAAAACATGTTTTTCCTTAGTTAGTAGGATAAATGAGTAGGCTAAAATATGTATATCATATGTCAGTATATAAATATAGTAATATTTATTTATTATCAAAAAAAGTCATTCATGGAAATTAATAAAAGGTATATACAAATAAATTCAGTGTCATTTCCATTTCAAAGTGATCAAGATCAAAAAAATACTAATTATTTTTTAGAAGAAAGGTACATCTTTACTTCCACACTTAATAATATTAAAGCAAGACATTAATTATTGGATATTTTTAGGGAAAAAAAGATAATGAAACTCTTGACTATTCAAAACTTGATTGAATTCTATCTAATATTCACAAGAATCCAATAAATCATGTACTTGTCAAGATTATCTAAGCTATTCTTTAGGGAAAAGAGAAGAAATAGTGAGACTATCTCATTATCAAATGATAGTTGACAGTTTAGTGATCTTTTCATGAGTATTAGATAGTTTATTATATGAGTGATCGTTAATCAGTGTGTTTTGCTTGATGATAACAAATTGTAAGAATTATTAATAAATTTGTTTGAGTTAAATTTTAGATTTTAAATAATAGATGCTTATGTCTTAGGGAGAACTTAGAAAAGAAAAGAAAAGAAATTAGATAAAATTTGATGAAAATCATCTCGATTAGAGTTTTAAGTAGTCAAAGAATATATTTTAGATTTGATTTTAGATATTTCAATCTCATTTTAATTTGAATGTTAGAATTCATTAAAATTATTCATACAATGTACAAAAAATTAAATTTTAATTTAATTAATTATTTTAGAAAATTATTAGGATTATAGAAGTCTAGATGTTATCTTAATTGTTCAAATAATTATTTTATTGTAGATAATATATTTGGAAAAATTTTTTCAATAGCATATTGCAAAAAGTACGTTTTAATTGTAAAAATTAAGTAGTAAAAAATAATAATTCTATTAGAAAATAAGAAAAACTTTTTTCTAATAAGAACAACAAGTGTCTATTTAAAGTACAATGCCAAAATTTATTTAACTGTACTTATCATTGCAAGAATATAATTCCCAAAATTGTTGAACAGTTTTTAGTGGATTCATAACTTATGAATTTGAACATAACTCGTTTTTGGTGCAAAGCAGAGGGTTGGCATCCACAAAAAATATGTAAAATTCATAATGTAGGATAGCTCACAAAAACACATAATAATCCATCATTAATTTAGTGTGGTTCTTACATTTATATCAATTTCACATGAATGTAATCAACATTGACAAATTGATTTCTGTAATCAAATTCATAATTTTGTGTTTAAATAATCTTAATGTCATCAATCATTTTAAAACATTTCTTTTAATCCACCATTGAATCACGCAATTTCGTGATCTCCAAGCCAATGTTTTATTCGCGTGTACGAGCTAAAACTTGATGTAAAATATCAATTCAAATAAAATGGTCCAAATCAAATCCTAATTTACAAATACTATTTACCTAATCATATTCATTGAATCAAGAAGTTTTTAAGATTCAATGTTCCAAGAACCTTTCAATCAACAACCTCCCATGCAAATGTTCCTTTAGAAATTGCTTCCAACAATTGCGATTTTTATAATTTATTAATTAATACTATATGATGTTCTTTTTTATTGAATTAGTAATGACTAATTGGTTACTTTAGCAAGTATTTTTAGTCAAAAAAATTCCTATAAACATGCGAATTATTGAAAACTTTTTATTGATAAAAGTTTTACAAAATTTTAAAAATATTTCAAATCACGACATACATGCTCATTTGTAGTCGGTGTTCATTGTCATTTTCTTATGCTTCATTCTTCACTCATTAAACTAATAATCTCTACAATATTCTCAAATAAGCTAAGTTCTAAATTTTCTTTATTTTTAATTGATTTAAATAAAATACTTATACCACATTAGGCCTTCATCAAGCATAACATTTTTATTTATACAAACTTTAATTTTTGTCTCACAAAATTATTTTATTATATTGCTAATTATCTTAATTTAAATGATGTAGTAATCTATTCCTATTATTTATTATAAAGATTTAGCCTTCTCTTCTTTTGTCAAAATTATTTATATTAGTTGTGGTTTTTCTTAGTTTTTCTCAAGGGAACATAAAGAATTTGTTTTAGGTCCAGCTACTCAAAAAAGTTTTGCATACATTTTATATTTTTGATAATTATTGTTTTTCACTAATTTCAAAAAACTTTATTGTTAAGAGAAGCTTAATTTGTTCCAAAATAAAAAGAACTCTTGCTCAAAATCACTTTTAAATTTGTGCTTAAGTTTATTAACAAAACTACTTAAAAGCATTTTCTTTAATTGTTCTCCAAGGATTCAAAACTTTATTGTTTATAATTCTCCCACTTCTTGTGAACTCTTGTTAAGCACACTTTAGTTGGAGTAAGAAAAATTTCTTTCTAACAATAAGAATTTGTTTAGTTGAATTATGACTCAAATTAATGTTTTAGTCTGTGCGGGCGATGGTGCATTTTCCAATAGACCACCACACCTTTTTGACAAGTCTTATTTTCAAGAAAGGATTAAGATGACTACTTATACAAAATTTACTGTTAAAGAAATATGGGAACTAATGAAAACCACATTTAATTTTTTGAATGAAAAAAAGAATATGTTTTTATACAAAACTTATTTACCAAAATAATTCAAAAAGAAAAATACAACTATAAATAATTGGAGTTATAAGAATTTTATATTATTGATGTAGGACAGATAGAAACTTCTACTAGGATCTAAATATAACTTACGATATAAATGATACTTAATAGATTATTAGGAAATGCAAAAAGATATATGTATTAATTTGAGTTAAGGAACTTGTGTGTTATTTTAGAAGTATTCAAACTTTGACATTTTGAAGTTGTGCATTTTACTAAATTGAGCAAGTGGTAACATTGTAAGCACTAGGTATTAAATCTTATAAAATAATTTGTCATATTTGATTTTGTATATATAAAATAAATATTTTAAGAAAAACTCTATGTGAAGTACTTCAGTAAACAGAAATAAACCTAACTATAGATTACACCTTAGAAAATAAAAGTCGTTAAAAATTAACATCTTTTTGGCGATGATGCGTTTTAATTTTGTAGGAATTAGCATTTGCAGTACCAAAGTGTTAAAAGGGTGAGTTAGTAGTCATTTGGACACTAAGAAGGCTTGGGGTATTAGTGAAAGCTAAATATTTTTTAGTTGTTGATTGTCATAGTAGAAAGTCTATTAATTTCGATCATCCTCTCATAGGTGATTTGGTTGTCAACTCTTCTGAAGAAAAGTATCTTACATTCAGTCATTGACTGTCACAAGTTTTGTTTGAACCTTTTCAACTGAGTTTGGTACACAAAATTTATTTATTAAAGTAGAATAATAGAAACAAAAAAAATTTATTTCATAATTTTGTGGTCCTTAGAGATTTGTGACTATCCATTGTTATTGAAATCTGAAAAGTTCATTAATAAAACTTTTAAAAAACAAAAAGTTTAAAAAATATTGAATTAAGAAATTCCAAAACTAACTATGCATTTTTTGCAATGGTAATGACGAGCGTTGAAATGAAGGTGGGACAATGATCATATACTCTCTTTCATAAATTTTCCTAACCTTATTCTGAGCATCTACTAGTTTATGGTATCCTTCATTACTTTAATTAATTTTTTTAGATATTATTACATTAAATAAAGAGATTTTAGTAGAGACAGAAGATTGAAAGTCCAATGGTAAAGGAATAAAATCAATAAAAGATATTGTCTTATTACCATGAGCCTATATAACATGTGATGGATCAGGTAAGGTGGTGGCTAACTCTTTAATTATAAGAAACAAAGCTAAGTCTCCTTGATTAAGGGTCTTGTTAACTTGGGGTTGTATATTCAAGCTTAATTCTTTATCTTTCCTTTTCCTTTATCCATGGGCTTAGAGGTTTTTACAGATTTGTTAGGCATAAGTGATTAACGTCTCCTATAATGTGGAGCATGATATAATCCGATGGCCGTTCCTTTAAAAATAAAAGAAAACATATTTTGCTTATAATTTAGACTAATATCCTTATAAAAATGCCTTGGGCCTCTAAAGATAAGAAGTTATACTTGCATAAGTAGGACATCATAAAAAACCTAGTCATTATACCTACCCAATTTCAAAGAAACATTAATTATTCTTTAATAAGATAGATATTTTATTTATCAATAACAAGAGTAAGGGTTTGGATGTTTGAATAAAAAGCTCTTATTTGCTTAATAGTAATAGGAGATATTACGTTATTACAAATACCAATATCAATGATCACCAAAATGGTTGTTTGTTTATTCTCATTTAAAGATGTTGGTTCACTTTCAATTATCTTGTGATCATGTGGTTATAAGGTTACTTTTCATGTTTTCTTATGCCTTTTGGCTTTCTCAATATGTATTATAATTTCTTCTTATTCTAACTATTCAAATTAATTAACATCATTTAGGTTCATAATCATAGATCTTTTTAGATAGTTTGCAATTATATATTCTTTTCAAGACACTTAAAAAAGGTGATTCAAAACATTGTTGGTTGGGTAAAAGAAGGATGTAGAAAAATTGATGGTTATGTTGTTTTGGAGGTTTAGAAACTATGGTAGATGAGGCAGATTAAGTTTGCGTGTGAGTGGTTGAGAAATGGGGGTGTGGGCCTTCGAAGAAACTGACTTATCATATCTCTAAAATTGAAATTCTAACTTCTTCAACATTTCTAGGTATGCTATAGGCATTCCCTAACATAGTAATATTTCTCAAGTTAAACTCTATCAATATGTATTTCTTCAAACTTATCACAAAATAGAAAAAAATGATATTCTTGGTCTAATTTATATTGTAGCTAGGTTTATAATCTTTAGACTTATTAGTGTTTCTTTCAATGGATCTATAATATTAAAAAACATTTGTTATTTATCTTCCTTTTTGATATTATAGTTTATTAGAATAAATCTATTGTACAACTAAACTTTAAGATTTCTTCAAGTTTAGGATACCTCATCATAATTTGTATATTTTTGCTATTAATATTTAAGGAACTTATGAGTTATACACTAAGTTTGTCTTAATAAATTCATATTTTTTTGTACTACTTTAGTGCTAGTCAAACTAGTTGTTCGTACTATCCTATCAATGAATAAAATCCTTAAGATCAAGATTACAATTTAAAGTTAGAGTAAACAATTCCAAATTAGAGATTTGCTCTAATTTTATTATCTCTCAAGTTTTTCCTCTTTACTGAATATATCTAAATCAACATTTTATACTAGCTCATTAGAAGGTCCATTTTTTCTTATACTATCATGATATCTCTTATGGATACCATAGTCAAATATATCGCAAGGATTGTCAGGTCTTTTGTTGTGCCAATCACTTCAAGGGTTTTTTTCTTTTAAATCATAGGTGTATCTCTTCTTCTCATCTTATCCTTTTTTCTATTAAGATTTTGTTCATATTGTTGGTTTGAGAGGATTTGTTTAAGAATATGATGTGGGAATTTTTTTAAATAACATATTTGTGAAAGCAAGGCAACGACATTAACATACCAACAAAAAAACATAATTATTTTAAGAAAATAGCAAGTTATCATGGTCTAGCATTTGCCAAGCATTAGAAAGCTGACTTTTTAATTTACATGATTAACCACACTTAAGAACAATTACAAATGCTCACTAACTAGTCTTCACAAGTGAATTATTTATTGGAAAACTTGATTGTGCATTCAAATTTAATAATTAATATTTCATTTTGTCATGCACAACTTGTAAATCTATCCAAAAATCATTATTGACCAAAATATGGTAGTTTAGTTATCATCAGAGCACTGTTCTACAATCAAGTGCTCAACAATTAGAATTATTTCTATTTTACTACAAAAAAAAATTCGTTGTATATATAACAAAATTAATACTCAAAATAATGTGTCATTAAAGAGCTTAAATGAAATTGAAACTGCCATGAATGAGTTATTGTAATTAAAAAAAGTCAATTATTAGAAAAGGTATAATTGATTTATTGTGGTTAGTAACTATAAAAGTATTAGAATGGTGAGTTTAACAAGAAAAAAGGAAACCTAAATGAAAGACAACCAAATTGTTGTAAACTACTTAAAATATTTCAAATATTTACAAAGAATAATAAGAATTTTAAAATAATAGAAAAACATTGCATTAGAGAGATATTGCATATTAACATTTTGTAAAGCTATTATCATAGTATTAATTTTATTTATTACTCAATATTTTATATTTTTTGTAAATTTCAAATTATCAACATTGTTTAAAAATTATATGTATTATATAATATTTATTTTTTAATTTTTTATTTTCAAAAGATTTATAACATATTATTTTATAAAAATTTGTTCTTATCATTCCTTATCAATGTAATTCTTTGAATATCTTTTAATGCTTTAAATTTGGATAATTTTGCATACTTTTAACTCACATTTTTGTCTATGCATGTTGGTTTGCAAAGTTTATAAAAATTAAATACTCAATATAAAATGATGCAAATGATTTTTGGTTCCATAGTATATAATATTTTGTTAATTTTAAAGATATATTGCTTACTGTAGGTAAATAATATTTACTGATTTTTTATTTTTCTTTCAAAATTTTATTCAATTGAGGGATTTTGTTGGAATGTTAAGTTACTTTTTTAACTTTCTAATATACTAAATAAAAAATTTAAATATTGTTATAATAAAAATTTTATATATTAATATATTAACAAAATATGCAAGTGCAAGCAAAGTAGCTCAAAGAATAAAAATAGATAATGCTATCAAGAAAAAAAAATCTAAAATACTTAGACATATTGGAATAATTAAGTTAAGAACAAATGCATTATGTGCATAGAAATAGTTTAAAAGAATAAGATAGAATAGTAACATCAATATAATGAACATATAAATTGTTTTGTATATTTACATAAAAGATTAACAAAAAGTTTTCTAAATATCTTCATTTACCAAAACTTCACATTATAATAAAAATTAAAGGACTATTAAAAATATTAAAAAACTTTTTTCATAGATAATTACTAAATAATTTTGATAAAAAATGTCATACTGTTAATTAATATTAAAAAATAAATAGCAAGAAAAAAAATTACGTAGGCGTGTAAAAAAATAAATAATACCACATAATTAATGATGTTTTCTTAGACATGTACAAGGCATTATTAATTGACATTTCCTCTTCATTGTAATATATGAATTTCGGTATTGGGAATATTTAGTTATAAAGAATTCAAATGTTAAATATTTTACATTATTCAAAATATAAAATAGATATTTGGTTCGTAATTTTTATTTTTTAAAATATTTTATTTAAACAATCACTTTTATTTATTCATTACAATATTTAGTTTTATATTTGCTACAATATGAATCTTGCATTACTCAATTTGTTTTTGATAATTTATGTTCATTGCTATATTGTTAAAAATTGCTGACTACTTTAAAATTTTAAATGTATTTAAGCTTGCCGTGACTTCTTATTTTTGCAACAACATTAATGGAATTTATAGAAAGATTTTTATTAGGAAAGTATAAACCATTCTTTATGAATATAAATTCTTCTTATTACATTCCTAAAAATAAAGTTAGGATAATCAAATTTTAGTAAAACTAAACTACGATGAAACACAAGTAAATAATTTCAATAGTTGTATATTGAAAGTATTAAAAACTAATTCTTGACAAATATTTTATTAATTATTTGAAAAATTAAAAAGTAATTATAATAGTTGAACAAAAACAAATAATAATATTTATAATTTAAATTTTTTATATGATTGTAAAAGAATAAAATAATGTATCTAAAGATTAAAATAAATATTAAAAAAGATGAAAAATAAAATTTTCTTAAAGGAAAGCAAAGAACGTATAAGCATAATCAGATATTGAAAACCACGCAAAATAAAAAGTAAAAATAAATTAGAGATCATCCTTGTATTTGAATTACTTATGTTATATGGGACTTACGTTTATATTATTTGATACTTTATTTTTATTTTTAGTACATTTTATATTACTATTGTCTACAGTGAAACTTTTTTAACAACTTAAATAAGATTTTGCAAATAAATTTAAGATTGTAATGGTTTTTTTGTTATATAATAAAATCATTAAAAAACGAGATATTTGTCATATTTTATTTGAAATATCTTATTAATCCTTTATTGGTAATTATTTACATTTCTATTAGTACAATAAAAACTTATTAATTATATTTTAAATATTTAGAGTTATTCAATGATGTGACAGTTTTAATATCTCATGAAATTTTATATTTAATACATTTAAATTCTTTTTATTGTACTTCCCTTTTTTTGAATAGTTTAAATATCTTACGTTGTTAACCATTGTCTGTCTTTTTTAATCCAAAAAAGATTTTACAATATTTGCTGGAACATCATAGATATGAATTTTTGAATGTTTATTGATGAAATGAAAAAGTTAATGTCTAAATTTTTTGTGTTATTTGTTATTACAATTATTGTGTATTTGTTTAAATTTTTTGTGTTATTTATTGTCATATATTGAATGATACATAAATTTTTCTTTAGAATTTTATATGAAATTTTTAAATATTTTAGGATTGTTGAATTGAATTTGTCATATCTTTTAATCATTAAAAAATGACATATTAATCCTCTTTTTATTTGAAATATCATATTAATAATTTTTTATTGGCTATTTATGTTTTTACTTGTATAATGAAAACGTTTTCATTGTATTTTAAGTATTAGAACTTATTTCCTTTCATAAATCTCTTTATAATTTTGTAAAATTTAAGATTTTATGCACTTAAGTGCTGGTTATCAAATGCTCACTCTTTAAATGTCTTTATATTTTTTTGCTCTTAATTGTTTTTTATTCAATCCAAATAATATTTTCTCAAATATTTGCTAGAACACAGAACATGTATCATTTTTATGATTTATCAATGCAATGTGTAATTTTAACTTTTTTATCATTTTTTTACAATATTTGGAATATTACATCAAATCTTTTTTTAGCTTAATATTTGTAAAATCTAATATTTAATTGTTTGTTTCTTAATACCCAATATAGTCGAAGATTGTGCAACACTTATGCTTATGTTTTAACAAGTTTTTTAACAATGTTTAATGCTTGAAATATTATGTTAATAATTTTATTTATTTTAATATTTAACATTTTTTAATTATTGAATGACTTTTTTAAAAAGTATATAAAAACAACAAAAAAATTTGAAAATTATATTTTTAATAGAAGAAATTTGAAATTACTTTAGTTTAAATAAATTCTTGCAATTAGGAAAAACATTAATGTAAGATTTTATTTAAAATTTCAAAAATTATGTCACACTATGCAAAAAGATGTTATCTTAATGGTGCAATGATTGAAAATATATTATTATTAGTTAATAACATAAAAAAATATAACTTCAAAATGCTTATCAATAAACTATATTTTATATTTTGAAAAATTTTACTGTTATAATTTCAAGAAATATGTTAGCATATCGAACTTTTCAAATATTTGACAGAACAATAATTATTATGGAAATGAAGCATTTAAGATTTTAATTAATATGTTAACATTATAAAAACATAACATATTGCAAATAAAATAGAAATATAAATATTGCAAAAAAATACATTGATAACAAATAAATAAATTTTGAACACTCAAATGAATTAAGCAACTATAATAAAAAGACTTTACAACTAATCATTTAATGCAGTAAAATTAAAGTTTTTGAGACTGTTTCTAGTTGGATAATTTTTCATTAAAATAAAAATGGTTGACGTCGAAATCTAAATAAACAAAAAATTTTATAAAATACATTTTCAAAACATTAAATTTTTAAAATTTAAAAAAATTTTGACAATAAATAAAAATTTGAAAAATGCAAAAAAATATTAAAATATTTGCAATTAAAAAAATTCTAAAATTAATCAATGTAATGCTCATATAACCTAAGATGGAATGATCATATTATTTTAAATTTTGTTGAACTTTATATACATAAAATTTAATTTTCACATAAAATTTTTATTATCAAATATGTTAAATTATTCTTATTTAACATAACCTTAAATTATTTATAATTTTTAAATATTTTATATAATTAAAAATTTCTTATCAATATAAATTTTAATTTTTTTAGACCTGTGCATTTATTTTTTTTTGTAATATTTGTTACTTTCATTTAGTATTCATTAAATTTTCTTAATTATTTCATAAAATAAACCTTCTTGAAAAATTTAACGGAACAATATTTTAGTACATTTTAATATTTTACATTTTTTGTATTTGTATTATCTTTTTAGCCTTGTTTTTTACGTTTTAATATTTCACTAGTTTTGCTATACAAAAACTTATTTTTGACATATGATACATATATGGCAAACATTTCCAACAACCGAAAATCTTTATTTCTGTTTCCTGCACTATTAAAAAAATTTTTCTTAAACTTTTTTTTAATTTTCATGCTTATATTTTCTTATACCAGCGTATACCAACGTATTTACGAAGCTCACATTATTATGAAAGGACTTTTTGATTATTTGTTGTCAGTTAGAAAATCAGAAAATTTAGTTAACTTAAATATTTTTAGTAGTTTACATCTAATTTTCATTATATTTTAAATATGAAAATAATTTTTTAAAATATAATGAATTAAAAACATAATATTTAAATGTTAAAATTTATTTTATTTAAACAAGCAATTCAATCAAAATGTGAGATATAAATAGCTAATATATGGAATAACTAAAAAGTATAATAGGGCCAAAAAAAGCAAACATAGACATAATTTCTCATATGAGATATTTAATTTTGTTTGTGTACCATCCGATTAAAAGCTTTTATTTTACAAAATCAACACCAGAAATGACTAAATGTGACCGACAATAAATTCGTAATTTGGAAAAGGAACTACGAAATGGAGAAAGAACATGAAATCGTATGACATTATTAAATTACTTTTAAATTAAAACATAATTTAAAACATAATTAAACATAAATTTATTATTAATTATAAATATTTCAAATATTTAAATCAATATTCACAATATTTTTATAATATTGTATCTAATATTATAATAAAAAAATAACTTGTATGTACTAAAAAGTTTATAATAATAACAACTACTTAGACAATAATAATTAAAAAATTATAATATTTTTGCGATTTGTCTTCTTTGGATCACTTCTACCATTCTATTTTAAAAATTATGACAATATGGTACAGTTATATTAAAAAGTTTAAAGAAAATTCAGAAAAAAATTAAAATCTCATTGATTACAAGTAATTACGTGGCTTCCTTTGTGATGTGTTAAAATAACTTAATTTGATCAAAATAACAAAAACAAAATGTTCTGGATAAATTATTAAAATAACCAATGTTTCTTAAATATTTTTAAATTTATGTACACAACAAACCTTAATAAAAGTTTTATATATTTTTTAATGAAAATAAAAAATAAAATATATCAAATTAATAAGAATCTTAAAAATAATCTTTTTAAAGTGTTAATTAATTAGCTAATGATATTTATAATTAATTACTAGTATCATTATTGCTAAATTAATATTTAAACGTTTGGAAATGAAAATTCTTGATGATTAAACTTTTAAATGTCCTAAATAATTTACCTTATATATTAGCAAATGTTTTGTTGGAACTAGAAATTTCCAATTTATATTATATCAATGTAAAACATCATAATAACTGATGAAAACAGTTAGTAACTAAGTAAAAAAAATATAAAGTATTAAAATTTTATATTTTTAATTAATCATTTCTAATTTAGATTATTTAGACAAATCATCTTAACAATTGGCCAAAAACACACAACTTAAGGCAAGTAATAAAATATTAAATTGTTAAAATAATTACGATTATGAAAATTTAAAAGCTTCATACCAAAGTGAAATCATTTCTAAATAATTTGAAATTGAATAAAATAAAAAATATATTTAAGGTTGACATGTAAGCGGAAAATTCATAACAATTACAACTATTTAAAAATATTGAAATATTAATTTATTTATATAAGATAGATAAATATTTTAAAAAACATGTATGATCAAAGAATTTTTAAATTCAATATTGCATTATCAAATATTTACTAAAGCATAAAAATTTATATTATAAAAATTAATTTTACCAAATAATTAACTCAATAAAGAAATATAGCTTTAAAAAACCTTGATAGAACATAATAAAACTTAATTTAAAAAATAATAAATAACAAATTAAGTGAAAAACTTACCGAAAATTGACCATGTACTAAAATGTGAAATACAAATTTTATTATTTAAATAAAACAATCATGATAATGGAGTAATTAAAACATTAAAAGTGGTTTACAAAAAAAACTATCATCATGAAAAGCATAACAAATTTGAAAGAAAAAGATGAAAATTATTTATTTATTTAAAACAATAAAATTTTGTAATCTAACAATTCAAACTTTTTGATAAATACAATATGCATGAAACAAAGAATGACCATTACTTCTCTTATAAAATTGATTTAGTTGGACGTAGATAATACATATGAGCCCTATAAAGACTAATCTATGCAATAAGAGATTCATGAAAACTATTAGTACATTCATAAGAGTGAAAAATATGTTTTGATAAGTAGATTTAGTTAGAAGATTATTTAGATAGTCAAACTATGCATAAATATTACATAATATTTAAGAATATAATAATTGGTTCTTACACAATATTTTTATGATAAGAAATAATCATATTACTTATTAATCTTTTTTGCTAAGTGTTTCAAAACATGCATCTTAAGTTCTAGTTGATTAGTATATTATAGTACTTGATTTGTTGATTCTAAGGTTAATAAAAAATTAAAGACACGTAAATGAGTGTTGGCGTCATTGCTTTTGAATGGTAGAACTTTCAAATGTTGGAGCTAATAGATAGAGCTCTTAGTGTAATAATTTTCCATTTATAACATGTCTTCTACATAATACGTTGGTTGAGAATTATTATACCAATCACTTGATACTCATATGACACATAGGTTTACTTTCATCCTGCTCATGACAAGGGGCGATGCTTTCCATGATCTTTATGTAAGAAGTTCACAAGTGTAGACAATGAAACATATTGATAAATGATATTGAATAGTTAAAATCGAAATAGTTTAATTAGCCATAGGTTAAATGTTAACAAAATGACATTTTAAATCATGTTGAGACTAAGTATTGACTTAAATACACCAATAAATGAAATTATTGCATGTCCCTTAATATAATAGTTATGTAGTTGAATATTGTTATTATAGTTTATTTAATGATAATACTTAAGTATTTATAATAAATTTTATTAAGTAAATTTTATGAATTTGGATAGTTGAAGTTTATGTCAATCGAAGAATCTACATAAAAGAAAATTTTAGATGCTATGATGATTTTCTTCATTAAAGTGATAGATTTCTAAAATTTTATTTTGAACTTAATTTTAAAAATTTCATGTTTATTTTTATTAAAATGTTAAGCATAAATACAATTATTTTTCTAAGGTGTAATAATTAAAGTTCATCATGACTATTTTTTTATAATTAATTATCTTAAAGAGCAAAAGACTCCAAACTTTGATCATTTTACAAATCACTTTATCTTGATCCTTACTTTAGTCAACTTTTTCCAAGATGTAAAAAATAAATTCCAAAGAAATGATGTTAAAACTAACCTAAGCCTAAACTTTACTACCTACAAATTTAAGGTATGACTCTTGAACCCATAAGCCAAAGACTATCTACTCATAGGATCACTCTGAAATATGTTATGTGCTTATTGGTAATCAAATGTCAAGATCTCCTAAGAGGACCAACGGATAGCCAAACTCATATTTTTTATTGATTTTACATGCACAAGTAAAGCTTATAAGGAAGAACCTAAGTGCAAATAAACAATTTGTGACAAAAATTCCCAGTTTTATTTTCATATATCACTTCAAAAATGTAAAAATAGATGTGTACTATTTCATTTTGTGGAGACATTAAACAATCTAAAATTCACTTTCCTCTTTAAAACACACTAATCCAAATGTTTTACTTGATCACACAATTTTGGTGAATAAACATTTAATCCTTCATCCTCCATTCAAAAACGTATAACTTCATATCCAATCGTCTAGTGATAAAATTTTCAAAATTAAATGTTTGAAATTTTATCCCAATTATAAACTATATAGATATTTATCTATCCATCTAATTATTTTATTCTTATGTTATAATTGTCTTGACTAAAATCAATCATGCATCAATCATATACCTTGATTAAATCAAATAAGTTTTAATTTAATAGTCCAAATTAAAATCGATCACATTGCTATCATTTGCCTTATACTAACAAAACAACTTTTTCATTAACAATCTATATTAAAATCAGTCATCAGCCCTTATTTATCGTGATCTATCGAACACTTAGAAATTCCCAATGTCATTCGATGAACTGTTATAATTATTTTATGAACACCGTTAGGCCCCCCTAACCTGTTATTTGTCATAAATTGGTATTTTCAAATAGTTATTGAATTCCAGTTGTTCTACCAATGACAATTTATAAGAATGTTTGATAACTATTTGTAGTCGAAATATTAATTCTTTTTTAATATTTTTATAATATTAAAAAATTTGTGAAAGACAAGGGAATTTGTTCACGTTTTAGAATTTAAGTCTTAGCAAGTTTCATTAATTATTATTTCTATTCATTATGTCCCTCTTTCTTTGATCACCAATTATCTTATTATCTATAATAAGTTAATTTTTTTATTCCTTTATTACTTCATTCAAGTAAAAGCAAAATATATTTATATTATTTTAATATTTTATCAAATATAGGAATACTATAAGAATCAAATTCAAATGAGTTGTAATTTTTCTTATTCTACTTTTTTAATTTCAATGAAATGTTATTATACCCCTTTTATTCTATAATTTTTTTGTGAGTGTTGTCTATTTGAGAAGGGCTTATTCCAATTAGTGCTATTTTTTATCTTTTATATGGGCTTGCTGTAAGCCTCAATTTGGGCTAAATCTTCAAAACTTATTATACTTTTTTAGTCTTTTTCTATTTTCTAAATTTAATTTTCCTTTTAAAATTAAATATAATTTTCTTTTTAAAATTAAATATAATTAATCTATTATAAAAAAATTAAAATTTATAAAAGTATTAACAAAGATTTATTAGTGTATAATAGACATCCTAAAATAGTTTCTTTAAAATATATTTCAAAAAAATGTTTCAATATTCTATATTATTACTCCTTATCATTTATCTCTTTCGTCAACACATTTCAACTAGTATCAAAACAAAGTATCTTTTTAATGAGAAGAAATTATTCAAAGAGAACAACGACTCAAAATGAAATTTTAATGAATTTTATTGAGAGTGCATCTTCCAATAAGCCATGATTCCTTTATAATCAATATAATCCCTATTAGAATAGTATGGTTGCCATTCACTTGATTGTAGTAGGTACGGAATTATGATAGCTACTACAAATTTCATTTTAAAAAAGTTCAAAAGTGGTAGAAAACGACCTAGAATTGATCAAAACTTGATAATGTTGAATGAAGAGTGCTTTAGGAAGTTGTCAAATATGTTTTTCTAATGAGACACTTCTCTCTCTTCACATATAGTTGGGGTTCAAGAATCTGAAGAAGATTCTTGTGGGCATTCATTTTTTTCATGTTGTTTTTGTTCAAACAAAGGGGGCGTCATTTACGCTTAAGTATGGTCATCCTGTTGGTTCCTATCTGGCCAATTTTGACCCTCTCTCGACCCATCAAAATGATAAGCATAATGAAATTCTCTCACTTTTTGCCAACTTAATGGGGGGTTTGAGTCCCAGATGTCCATGGTAGGTGAAGTAATTTCTACTCTATGACTTATGAAAAGATTCCAATAGTTGCCTTAAGAAATAAATCACAACTTCTATTAAATTTAGCACCTAAATGGAATCGATGAAAATAACTTCAACGATCCATCCAATTTGAAGACAATCAATAGATACATTTTTGGGAATGATTCATCCTTCCCGAATCACAAGATAAAGGTAACATAGAGAGGTACATTTCTTGTTAAATAATTTAAAAGAAATATGATAGTATAAAATTATGAGTTGTTTAGAATTGTTATTAATTAATTTATTAAGAGAATAAGAAAAAGTTACCAAAATGAAGGATCATCTTAACAATTAGCTTATATCAATAATACTAAATATTACTTTGAAACAAATTTAAAAAAAATAGAAAATATAACACCATAGAGCTATGCAAAAACTATAATGCAAATATAAATATTAAAGAAAAGAAAAATTATAAAAATTGAAAGATATTTGAAGTAATATGTATAAAATATAAATAATTTATGATTAAAAATAAATAAATTCATTAAGAAAATTCAGTTGAAATAAAAGCTTTATAACTCTAAGAAAAGCTCATAAATAATAAAAAATAATATTAAATAATTTATGTGAATTCATTCGGAAATATTTGCATTTAAAACAAAAATTTTTATATCTTCTATTTCATAGAAATATTATAATAAAAGTTCTAAAAATAAATTTTTTATGTCAAAATAGTTTAAAAGCATTACACCATTATAAATTATAAAATACACATAACATAAAAGATAAATATTTTTTTTATGTAAAAAAATTAAAATATTAAAAATAATGTACATAATATATTAATAAAATAATTCATTAAATAATTACAAATAAGGAAGCACAAAATACTAAAATGGTTAAAGCACTCATAATTTACAATTTTAGACATTTTCCATAATGTTCGTAGTTATGTGAAAGAAATAAATTGACAAATATTTATTACTACTTTAGTAACATGAAATTGGTTTTATCCAAAATATGAAATGCACAAAAAACATATCATAATTAAAGATGATTTGTTATTACAAATATCACCAATGAGTAATTCGATATAAGAAACATCAATATTTTAAAAAGTTATTTTAGTCTAGCAAAATTTAAAAATTCTTGATAAGTACAAAAAGAAAAAGAATAAAAGAGAATGTCTATTTAATTATACAATACATTAAAGGCATTCTTTAATAAAATAGGACAAATCGCATCTTATTATTTTCATAAACTTTTAAAGAATTAAAAATATTTAAAAAATAATTACAATAATAGAATATGTAAAACTTTACAAATAATGTGCATAACTCACATATGTATAGGAAAAAGTTAAAAATAAATCTTATAGAAAACTTAAAACATTACATAAATTGTGCATTACAAGTAGTTAAGTGGAGTAACATTTACAAGATTGATACATTCACCAAATCTAAAATTTTAATAATGCTTAGGATGGATGTGGAGAAGGCCTATGGACATGTGAGATGGCATTTGTCTTGTCATATTACCTAACTATGTGTTTGACTACCGACAAGCAAGAATTTTCATTTTTATTATTTTATTTTTTTTTTGTAAATATTTTTTTAATTAAATATAAGAAAAGATTTTATCATTACTATTTATTCTCAAAATACTTTTTCCAAGGCATTCTTACTATTTTTGAAATGGCAAGACAAATTACTGTTTATGTAATTTATCTTTAAAAATTACGCAATTCAACAGTCTTTGTGATTTTTTAATTTTTAAACTTTTTTATTATCCTTATTTCATTTTTATATGCCTCTTTCTTGGAAGGCAAGTTATTTTTTGTTTCATAATTCATTCATAATTCTAATTAATTTAAAATTTTCTTATAAGATTCATTTTTATTTCTTTCCTAATGGATTATTTATCTATAATAACTTGTTGTAGAATTTCTTAGAGAGAAACTTTTAACAATCATTGTACATAAATTAATATTTAATATTTTTAATTACTCAAAGTATTTGTTATATTTATACTTATGTAAATCGTTTATTCAAATTTCATTTTTTTATTTGAATAAAAAATATAATTTATTTTTGCTAATTACAAATAAATCTTTAGTGTTCCAAAATATTTTATTTCTTGTTTATAAGAAAAATTTAAAAAACTTTTAAGTTATATTATTATGATTCAAAAAAATAAATAAATTAAATTAAAAGAATAATTAAAATTTGAAATTTTTTAATACTACATAAAAACGTTTTATGGTATTGGAATGAAATGAAATAATGTAATATAAGTTATTAGTAAAAAAATTTTAAAAATTATATTGCACTTATTTACCTTAATTATAATTAAAAATTATTTGTACAAAGATTAAACAAAAAAGGTATTTAGGCAATATAAAATCTTTACTAAAAAGCTACTATAGATGGTAAAGCAATAAAAAGAAGTAAAATATGATGAACGAAATTAAAAGTTGAAATTACATATCAAATATTTTAAAAAATTGTTATTTAAGGTTTAATAATATAATTATTAAGATAAAGAAAAATCATAGTAAAAGTAAATCAAAAGTAGAAGAGAATGCTACTTTTTAAATGAAGCTTTGTCACAAATATTTTCTAAATAATACTCATATAAAGGTAGTGGAAACAAAATTTAAAATATTATATGTTTGTCGCATGTTAAAAAAATGAATGTTACAATAAGATAATAAAAAAATATTTGTCAGTCAAAATGATGTGAATAAGGCAAACTAACTAAGATACTTTTAAATAATCAACAAGCATTAGTTTGAAATTTTGTTGTTAAATATTTTGCTGCTTATATAAAAATAGTAATAAATTTATATTTTTATAACATTATGATTAATTACCACTAGTTGTCCTTTCATCACTGCCGATATTGACCATAAATAAAGTTACTATGTTCCATCTAGTTTGGTAAGAGCTTTGTAGAGTTTTTGGATTTGTTACAAATGAAAAATATTGGATAGAAGACTAATGCTAACAAAATACATCAAAAGCTTTTTCACTTATTTGCCCTCATTGTATATGTGCTAAAATTTAATTATTTTTAAGTTAGAAAAAGTTTAGAGGATAAATGCTTGAGATTTACTTATAACATCTTTAATACATTGGGATACCTGGGCATCTAGGAAAGATCTATGTTTTATGTTGCATTGGTATCACTACATTATTTATGCAAGACAAGGATAATATATTTGATCTATTTTAATGAGAGTTTTGTAGAATTTTTGGATTTAAGAAAATTTTAGGCCTTTAAGACTACATGCAACTTTCCAATCTTTCATATTAAAATGGTTAAATTATTTTAAAAATTAAAATCTCAAAACTTTGTTGCTACAAATAAAATATTTTAATTACGAAATAAATTTATAATAATGGTATTGACAATTTAGAGCATAAAAATTGTATGATTCAAACATAAACCATAAAGCAATAACATGATAAAATTTAAAATATTGACAGCAAAGTTATAACATTTTAATGTAATGAAAAATTTGAATTCTTAACCAATTAAGAAACCATGTGAAAACAAAAGTTTTGCATAAACATGCTAATTATTCAAGATTAAGTGTATTAGATGTATTTTTTTATTAATACAGTTATTATATAAGTATTCTTAAAAAAACTTTTTGGGTATAAAAATATTGTATCACTTTACTAATTAATAAATAAGAAAAATTAAGGTTATAGGACAAAAAAATGTAAAAGTAGGAAAATTATATGGTAGGTGTAATGCAAAAATAAAAATGTTTAAAATTTTTACATAATATGATAAAAACAATCTTTTTTATTAGTCATTGTAAAGAAAACTTCATAGTTTAAGTAAAAATTTGAATAAGATTAAAATATAAAATTTCATCAATGAAATGGAAAATTTATCAAGTTAAAACTTTTTGCATGACTTAATTACAAAAAATATTCTTACAATGAAAATGTTCAAGTGTTTAGAAATATGAAAAATAGCATAATAAATTAGTTCAGCATCTAAACGGGATTAGTATATAAAGGAATAGTATGTAAATTATCTAGCAACGAAAAAAAAATCTAAAAGCAAGGAACCTTAAGGTAAAAAAGGATACTAGTCAACCAAATATAAGCTTTATGAAAAAGATGATCAAAAGTTGCTATAACATATACAAATATTTTTTCTTTAGCAAGCTATTTAAGATGACCTAAAAATGGTGCAATTGGGACGAGAACAACCATTACATAAAAGGTGGTTTAGAACAATTATGTTGGTCAACTTAGATATTTTTCACTATTAGAGAAGTGAAACTCAATGTGCACAAAAGCTGCATGAAGGAGTGGTCCATAGTTGTAGGATTCATTTGGGATTAAAAAGGTAAAACATTAAAAGTTCTTGCAAGATTGGATAGCCATTGCCCTAACATTGAAGTAAGGGTATTTTTAATAATCAAGTGTTTGAAAGTGTAAATGGTAATAAGTTTACTATATTAATAATTGAACTAGACCACATCACATATTTTAGAATGATTCTAGGCTCCAAAAACTTCCTTTAAAGTAAAGTAACACATAGCAAGTTAAGGAAGTGATCGAAGCAATTAAGGTGGATTGGTACTTCATTTATAATGAGGGTAGCCAAAGAACTAGAAAAATTACAAAATGATTGGTCAATCAAATAACAAATAGACATGATATATTTATAATATTTCATTATAATATAGGACCATATTAAACATGGGTAAGACTCAATTACCATAAATTCATAAATAGTAAAAGGCATAAAGTTTGATTTTTTATGTCAGAATGATAAGATACTAAATTTCAAAAGTTGTTGTGCTACTATGAAAATATCATTGAAATCTTAGTTGATACATTTTCAATCGCTCTTTTCACATCACAAAGTCGCTCATTTATTAATTACATTGCATTGATATATCATATTATCATTTCTAGAAAGCTAGGTCCAAAGAAATACCATTCATAATGGTTCATCGTCAAACTATAATTATTATGACTTCATTCTTTTACTAGTTAGAGAGGGCACTATTTATAACAGGATGATATATACAACATTGGTACAATCTGTTTGGTATTTTGGCATTAACAAATGCCTTAGACTATTATGATTACCAAACTAGAAAGGTCATTTCCTACTCTATTGAGCTTTTTGCTTAAAGATTATAACATAATTCTCATGGTTGCATCATGCACTATGTTTCATAAACCTTTTGTTTGTTTAAAGAACCTCAAGTGTGCAATATTGCAAGATGTCATTTTTTTGTATTTTTTCATTTTATGATATATATCAACTTTTTTTTGGAAAAGTTTTAATCTTGTTGTTTTTAATGATACATGCGCTTGATATGGAAATGGCTTATGTGATCAGTAGATGGTCATTACTCGATCCATTTTATGTTTCAATTTGATATTATGATAAGTGTCAAGCCATGATTATTAAATGTATTTAGCATCATTCATTCAGGATTAGTATTAGAAGATCTAATTTGATTATAAGTATGCATGGTTATTTTAGGGCTGTAAATCTTTCTTATATCCGCTCAAGAACTTCTTTCTCTTTATTTTATTTATAATTTCATACTTTTCACTTTCTTTAACAAGACAATTTTTTTAATTTGTGAAAACTTTCTTTTTACAAGTTAAGCTTTATTAAAAAAATTAAAAATTTTCAACTATGTTATAGCTTAGTTCTGCTTACAATTTAATAATGTATTTATTATTTTTAATTACTAACTGATATTTTTATTCAATTTAAAATAAAATCATTAAGGACTTTAGTTTCTGAAAATCTTACTGTTTAATTAAATGTTTACAAAATAAAAATATCAAAATGAAATAGAATTGAATAATGATAAAAAATTACATTATAAAATTATAGTTGGCAAATTTGCTAGTTAAAATTAAAATTTATTAAGAAAACTTAATACATAAAAATTATAAAATATTATAATTTTTAGAATGCTGAAATATGTGTTGCTATGTTTTGAGAAAGATATTCTATCTACAAAATTTAAAAATTATATATATCAAAATTTTCAAATAATAATTTCATAGCAATAGATGTGTTGATAATATTTTTGTGAACACATAAAACATAACACAAAAAATAAAAAATAAAAAATTTTAAATATTTTAATTATTAAAATTTTTGTTTAAGAAAATTTACAAGGTGAATACCGAAAATAAATAATTCTAAAAAATCAAATCGATAAGAAAAAAAATAAATTTCTTAGAAAACTTTGCAAAACAAGGTAAAAGACATGTAATTCTAATGTGAACAATAAAAATGAACTATAAATGTTTTTTTCAACATAAAAATTCTTATTTTTTAAAAAATTGCTATAAAATTGAGTAAATAACAGCATTTTACAAAATGAAATTTATGGCTAAAACATATATAAAATAAAGTATAAAATACTACATAAATACATAATAACTATTACATTAAAAGATTTGTAATGCCAAAAAATTATGACTATTAAATTATAATGGGAATGAATTTCACAACTATAAAAAGTTCATAAAGTTGTAAAAGTTAAAAACATTTGGCAAAAATGTAAATTATCTAAACAAGAGGAATTTTTTGTTTGAAAGTAACATTTTCAGGCAATAAGTTGTATAGCTGCCACATCTTTGTGATTTATTAGATTGTCTTATGCACTGAACGTTTACATTAGTTAGACTTTTATCCTATTAGTTTAGTAAAATTTGAGATTTTAAAAATGTGGTACGACAACATTATGAAGTGTAATTTAGACCAACAATACTAGATTTGAAATAATTTTTGTAAGTTAACTAAAAGTAATATTATGCATTTGTCTTAAGCTAAAACCTTCATTCTTGTTTATTTTTATAATAATTTATTTGTAATAGACAATGAAAACTTTTAATGTATGATAATTTATTATTTACATATTGAAAATTATTTAAAATATTGTAAATTTGAAGTATATTTAATTATGTTTAGTTATAATTTCACACTTTTTAATTTTATCAATATGCATAACATTTTTGTGACATCATATACCGATTATGATAACATCTTTTGATAGTTTTTCATATTTATTATATTACTTTTTAAAAATAAAATTGTTTTACTTATGTTAGTTTATAGAATTTACATTTTCTACAAAGTTATCCAATTATTGTTATATATATTTTTTTTATATTTTTATTATTTTATGTATATTACAAATTCTTAAATTTTACAATATTTTGTATTTTATTTTCATTCTTCTATATTTTCATTAGAAAGGTATCTTGATAAAATTCATTGTGTTAGATGAAATTTGAACATTTTTTAAAACTTTTTTAATGCTGCTAATGTATTTTGAAAAATTACTTATATGAAAATAAATATTTCTCAACATTTACTAAATAATTTTAATCAGTTATATATATTTTTTGTAATTATTTGGTTTTCTATAATATTTTACATTTTTTATGTAATAATAGTTACAATAATAGTTTTTAATAAATTAAAAAAATTTAAAATTATTTTAAATAAAGTTAAGCATGTATGTAAAATATAACTTAAATAAACAAGACAAATGAGATTGAGAAATAAAAAGTCGATATGATAATACCACTTTTGAGATCATTAATGGAATTATTTTTAGTGTTATACTTTTTTTAAAATAAAAAAGTTGACCATAGTACGATAATTACAATTTGTAATGGTAATATAAGAATAGTAAATATTAATATTTGTATAAAAATTTATTTAAAATATAAACAATAAAAAACCATCAATGAATGTAAAATAGTAGTTTGTAATAATAGAAAATAAATGAATGAAAAGATTAAATATTAAAACTATTAACTGTTAAGATCTGAATATAATTATTAAATGGTCTACATAACGAAAAGAAGACACAATAAAAATATCAATTCAATTATAGAGTATAATTCAATAAATTGTTATTGAAAAAAATTATTTATAATATTTATGCCACATGTCAATAAACAATTTCAGTTATAATTGTACTTAAAAAATTTTTTACTCACAAATAGTATTTTTTAAATAAAAAACAATTTTCATATTGGATAGTTTAAAATCCTCATACCATTCTAATTGTGATAAATTTTCTAATAATTTATTAAATATATTTAAAAAATTTATTTAAAATGTACAATATTTTTAATATTTGTTTTATTATAACGTTAACAGATTTCTGGAAATATTTTGAACCAGGCACACTCTACATGTTTTGTAAAATAATACTGTTTTGATATAAGTCTAATGATGATATTATAATTTAAAAACTAATATGTTTTAAAAAATACGTCCTATTTTGGAAACTAATCATCTTAAACTTGCAATCACTGTATATAAAATTAAAGAAAATATATTATTTGTGTTAAAAAAGTAAAAGATAATCCACATTTCAATGTAGTACATTGAGAATTGGTTTTCTTAATCGTCTATGGTTATGAAGACTTAAATTTAAGAAAAGTATTTTAAAAATATTGCATCGGCCATATCGATAATGAGGTTCCTTGAATATTAGAAATGATATTTTTGTGAAGTTGACAAAAAATGGTCTATATAATGTGAGCATGACAAATTTTTAGAATAAATATTTCCTGAAAATAAGTAAGTAATTTAAAAAGCCTAAAAACTATCAAATGATAAAATATTTTTAAAAAAATAATGGAAACAGTTTTAGAAAATAAGTAATATAAAATATTAACACATAAACTACTCAAACAATAAAAAATTTTCTATTTAATAAAATGAGCAAAATATTTGAACATGTATTTAAAATATTTTATGAAAATTTTAGTATATCATGATAGTATTACATGAAAATGAATTTTCTAATTGTATGATATCGTTGCAAAAAAAGTCACAATAAATAGAAACATGGACTATTTGTCATTTGATGAAAATATAATAAGACATAAAGAGATCATTAAAAAACATAAAATTTCATAGCGAAGTGAAAAAAGTTATTGAAAACAACAACATTTAAGAACATAAAAATATTTACAATTGTTAGAATAATAGTAATATAGAATAGTCTATAATTATTTCAATAAAATTTTAAAAACTTAATTCATCTTTTTATAATCATGCTGAATAAAAAACATTTTCAACAATAAAAGATTTCTTTTTTTGGTATAACTGCTACAAATTAATTTTACAAATAGCAAATGGTTATAGCATTTTAAAAACTTGTATTAATTTTTAAAATATATATATG
Source organism: Vanilla planifolia (assembly GCA_023846275.1). Taxonomy (NCBI): domain Eukaryota; kingdom Viridiplantae; phylum Streptophyta; class Magnoliopsida; order Asparagales; family Orchidaceae; genus Vanilla; species Vanilla planifolia. The sequence continues at coordinate 2,896,041 of JAIUJO010000041.1, forward strand.
AAAATTTAACTACTATAAACATAATAAAGAATTGTTTAAAAAGAAAATAACAATCATTAGTGTTGCAATAAAAATATGTAAACAAAATGAAAGAAGTTAATAAAATAAGCAAAAAAATGGTCATGTTGTAAATAAAAATATCAAAATTATAAAAATATAAAAAAGGCATGAGCACAACTTAATAATTGAAATATTAAAATTATTTTAACATCTTATTGAAAAATAATCTCCTCGTCTTGACAATCATGATAAACATTTAGTAGGAGAAGAAGTACACTAACATGCAAAATATTTTACAAATTGTATGAGCCATAATGTAGAAGAGCAAATTGGTGAATTATATGTTTAATAATATTTTTTTATTGTCAAAAATATTTTTTAAAATATTATTTTTGAAATTAGATTGCTCAACATTTAATGAAATACATAAGGAATCTTAAAGGGTTAAGCCAAATCTTGGGCTTACATCCACCCCCGATGACTATGCGGACTTTTACTAAATATCATTTTCATCGAAGCACAAAACAAAATATATATAGATACTCCAATGAGATACCAGAATCCACAAGAAAGTTTGACTATTGGAAACATTTTGGAAATTTTACAATTTTTTATAAAATAATTCCTACATTTTTTAAATCTTTAAAACATGTGTTACACAACTAATTTCCAACAAAAGCCCCTCCAATAGATAAAATAAATTTTTTCAAAAGGTAACCATCACAGATCATATGAACAAAATGATGGTACAACTACTATTTGATTATAGGTGCTCAAAGCAAATACTATTTGATTAGAATAATTGATAAAGGGTTTATATTTAATCATAATGAAATGAGATCTAGAACATTAGATTCAATTGCTAGATTGAAGATGATATTACATGTGTTATTGTTGATGAATGAAGTGAGACATTAAGTTGCTCAATCAACCATTCCTAATGAACGGCTAGAAGTAATAAACTGTTCCCAAATACTACCGCAGGAGTCATGCCTTAAATCTATGATCTGTGCTAACCTTTCTTGGCTTTTGTCGGGCTACTAGCGTGCTGTTCCTTCAGACTCATTCCTATATTATGGGCTATAGACATGAGTCAAGTCCTTTGGGCTTTGTGGTGTAAAAAATATTTTTATGATTTCAAAAATATTATATATTTATATATATGAAAATTATTTGAATATTTATAAGATTTCAAAAAGTCAAATATTGTAATAAAAAATAAATACAACAAAAACACAAAATTAAAAATGTATAAACAAATGATAATAATTTGTGCCATAATTGTATATAAATTACAAGTTTTGACAAGTTATCCATAAAGATTTTGAAATATATTTTTTTGTTGATTAGCAACTCTACAAATAATATTGTTGTTGACTCCAAAGTTAGTAATTTAAGCCATTAAAATTTTATTAATAATTTTAGCTAACTTTGTTCTAACAAACTCAAACTATTACAATATATCTTGACATTTAACTAACATAATACTGAAGTAAATAAAATATTAATAAATATTTAGCTTGGGTTTATAATTATCACATTAAAAATGTACATTTTAAAGGTATCATAATTCAAAAACACATGATTATAGGAAATTTAATATTTTTTTTTGTAAAGAGAGCATTAAAATTAAAGAAAAAGTGGAAAGATAAAATTTAAAAACATATTTAAAAATTTCAAGTGCATATATAATGCCAAATAATTATATTCTGTATAGTATTAATTACTAAATATTGACAAAAAAAATTTTGTTAAGAATTTTTCATATTATTTTTAAAAAAAGTGAAGGTAGCCATTCAATTATTATACATCTTTTTCAATTAAAATGCAAAAAATATAAATAGAATATCATGTCTTCGAAGAAAACTTTTAGATATTAGAACGAAAAATTACAAAATATAATAAAATAACAAGTTGTATTTATAAAAAAATTGAAATGTCAAATATTACTTATATTTTATATTTTTTGATATTTTATTAATTCTCACTTTACTATATACATTATATCAAAAAAAACGTGTTTTTCATATATCCAAAGAACTATAATTAATATTAGAAAATGAAAAAATAATCAATTCGATAAAAGCTTTATGCAAATCTTACATGAAAAATATTATGGAAAGTAAATGAACATTTTGAATTAAAATAAAAAGCCCCACAAAGACAGGACATTTATTAATCATATATAATACCTAAGTCAACTAATAATCACAAAAAATTATCATTTAGTGAATAGAAAATTTGTAGTAAACTAAATGAGATTTATTTAATACAAAGGAAAAAATAATAATTTTCTAAAAAATGAACGTTTTCACAAAATGATAGAAGACAAATGTTCTAGAATAAATTTAAAATATGAAAAAAATGAAAAAAAAAAATCATCCTGTTAAATATATCTTAAAACAATTTTAGAAAAATCTCTCATTTGGCAGATCTAATTCAACATTCAATTCAATATGAAAATCATCAAAATTTATTTTTACTAAAATAAGAGTTATAAGTCTTTTGTTGGAGATATAAAACAAAAATAATGTTAATATAATGGAAATTTATAATATAACACTTAAATATATTACCAACATTAAATGAAATTTTCTTAGTTTAGGAATATTTCAAAATGTTAGTTTTTTACAATGAAACATTAAATATAATAAATATTATTAAAAAATTTAACATTTGAAAAACATAAGAAACTACGCACCTAAATTTAGTTAATGTGTCACGAAAATACAATACATTTGAATGGAATTTTGTGTACAGATTATCTTTAATGCTAGATTGAAATTTTTTTTTTAAAAAAACATAATATATGTATGCCTAATATTAAAAAATTTGAACTTAATAAAATATCTATATTGCATATTAACAAAAAGTTTTGTAAATAATAAACCAAAAATAAACAGCATATTATAAATCAAGAAATTTCGAAAGTTGAAAAGTAGAAAAAATGACAATAATGAAATAACTTAAAAATAAACAAAATGTGTACATAGATTTATGAAACAGTTTTCATAATATTTAAGTCTAAAAAAATCCAATGAGGATAGATTTTTGTGCAAATAAAAGCAACAAAAAAATAGATTATTTTAAATGATAAAATGGTTATGCAAATGAAGTGAGAAAATTATCAAAAAGTTACAAAACTTTATGTTATATACTAATAAAATATTTTGTAAAAGTTCAACTTCCTCTTATATAATATATAAATTAATTTATTATTTAATTAGAAATAGGTTTGTTATGTGATATAAATGAATGATTAAAACATGACATTAAAAAGAATAGTGGATTAAAAATCTCCTAATTTACAAAAATTTAAAAATACTATAAAATATTTAGAAATCGATAACATAATTGTAAAATTTATTTATTTAGTATATTCATAACACAATAATCTAACTTGTGCTTCAACAAAAGAGTTTTCTTATTATTGTAACTAGAAAAGACCTAAACATAAAAACTATATTATTTTAAGAAATAATAAACACATTAAAAAAATTTGGCCATTTAATTTTAAAAATAAGAGAAAATTAATTTAGGAAAAGATTTGAATATCTTCAAAATATATTAGCATATACTTTTTTTTATTAACGTAAGCAAAATAAACTTAACTTTGTAAATAAAAATAGTTATGAATTTTAACATTTAAATATGTCGTTATTGTAACTTAATACTGAAAATGTTAAAAACTATGTGCATATGTTGTCTAAAAAAAATTTCTAATTCTAACCACAAATTCAAAATAATAATTAAATCCATGAAAATAAAAGCTAAGATAACTAATGGAAATTTAAAATCTTAAAAATTTTTTTGATTGTTGTGGACACAAAATATTGTCTCAGTAAATAATTAATGATATTTGTTATTAAAAATAATTCAATTGAAAAACATTAAAATCTTAAGGAATTGTATAAAAATTATATCAACGTAAAAATTGAATTAAAGCAAAAAGAAAATGATATGGAGTCATTTGCATTTCAATTTTTAAATACCATTTTGAATAGTAAGTTAAAAAAGTATTTTGAGATAACACTATAAAGATAATATGTAGTAATGGTTTTTTGAGCTATTACGAATATTTTTTAATAACTAGTGAAATTGCAAAACTGCGACGTAGCATGGCATATATACACCTTAAGTTCTGTTGAAGATTGATGGCTCTACTTAATGGTTTGATGAACTTTCTGATCTTGGCACAAGTGGGTTTGCTTCAAATGTTGCTGCTAAACTACTTAAAGATCTTATGTTCATTACATTTTGATTAGTAAAACTAGTAATCCTTTCCCTTATAAATAAGTTGCAATTACTTTAAAAAAATGAATGAATCATTCCAATTAAACCATTCTTCTCAAGTTTCATTTGACATGTCTAGCTCTAGAACACACGGCATTCAATACATAATATCATAGATTCAAAATATGTGATATAAATTTAGAAAATAAGCTTAATATTTTCTCTACTTTATGGTCATAAAATATGATGACTAAGGTTACATATGTATGATCAAGTTTTTGTGTTAAATTACTATTAAAAATTAAAATTATAAATGGGTCATATATTTACAAAGATCACATTATGTATATATGACTATCATTTTAGATAGAAATATTAAGTGTGAACAATGTGTTACAAGTTATCTATCTTGTCATATAATTTTTAATTTATACAAACTATTTTTAATATGCGTAAAATTTTTATTTATTATGAGAATCCCAAGTCTTGATTAAACTGTAATTGAGTTGATCTTGTATAATATAATATCATATTTATATGATTTTTCATATAAGATTGAATGGCAATCCTCTTCTTTTTAGTAAGTTGTATCTTCCATATAGGAGTAGGAATTTTCATTTGTGATTTTGCACAACCTTTATATGAAATAGCAAAAAGTAGAATGTTCTGCTTATGTGATTCATTTGTTTTCATTCATTGCATAGAGGGCTAAAGAAAAAAATGTTACAATGTTATTATAGAAATATCAAATTCTTTATGTGCGTGGCTTTTTGTTAAGTTAAAATTTGCTAACAAAATCATTAACATATTATTGTGAGCTTAAATGATACAAAACAATCTATATAATATGAAAAATTTAATTTTATATTAGTGTCCCACTTTTTTGTACTTGCACAATCACCTTAGCTTAATGTCATAAATTTATCATGCTTATACAATTTGAGTTATCATTTCGAACAAATATTGAAAATATTAAAAAAATAAATAAAGCTTCTCATGTATTGTCTATTCATTTATGTGTTACTTGTATGATAAAGTTGTGCTACAAATTTGTAAATATGAGATAGTTTTTTTTTAGGGCAATCAGCTCTTTCTACCTATTACCACTAAAATATTTATTGATTGTAAGTTTATAGATGATTGCTAAATTCATAAAGGCTAGTTTAATGACTCTATAAGAGCAAATAAAGCTATTTTACTTACTTTTAAAAATTATTGGTTCATCAAGAATAAAAGTAAGACTATTTTTCTATCTTAGAATAGATGGATGAACACATTTCTTTCTATTATCTTTATTTAGTTGATTCTAAGCATAGTAATATCTTCATAAAAAATTTAGATATTATGCCACTTTTGTTAAAAATGGATAAAGGAAAAAGCTATAAAAAAGTTTGTGTTATGAATTTTCATCTTTCAACCACTATAATTGTTATTGTGTTGTGGTCAAGGTCGTCTCATCACTGTAAGTTCATAGGTGTTGTGTTGAATGAGTGATTAATGAAGTTGTTGCATGAATTCCTAATATGGCCACCATATGGGAAACATTGTTAGTCTAGTGAAAGCCTGGCTTACTGGACTATGTTTTAGTGATGGATTTATGTTCATGGTCGACCCAATTGAAATCATTATGTCTTTTATACATTTTTTATATTTGTGTTAATTATTGTTTATTAAATAATAGCTTGTTTATAAATGTAAGGAAGGATTTCAAATGATCAAAATAATTGTGAGATAGCAAAAATCGTTTATGATAATAATTCAAAAAGACAGTATTCCTGTCCTCTTATAGAAAGTGTAGTCCTTTCAACTATTGTCATACTCGATTGTTAGAAATGTTGAAGTCTGTAATACAAGGTCATTCTCTTCTATCTTTTATGGTGAATTTTTTTAGATGTCTATTAACATTATGGATTGTTCTCCTTTATTTGTTTTAAAACAATAAGCATTGTTAAAAAATTCTTTTAATGTTTTTTAAAATTGTAAACTATACTTTTCTAAATTTTTTGTCCATCTTAGCACTATTCTTGATGATAGGGGTTGTAGGTCTTGTTCAATTATCAACTTAATGCAAGAGGACAAAAACTTTTACACTTTGCTTTGTCTAAAGGTCTGCAATGTTTCCTCTTGTTAAGAACAAATGCAAGATTTAGGCAAGTTATTTGGAGATAAATTGTATCGAATCAATATTTTACACTACAAAGAGAAGAAGCAAAAGAAATAGAAAAGGGAAGCAACCTCATGTACTCTCAAACTATGTTTGGTAATCAAAGGTGTAATGTTTATTTGATGTATTGATGATATCTCACTTGTTGACTATGATGATAATTTATCTAAATACATAAATTATTTAGTAAATAAATGTTGAAGCTAATCAAAATTACTTTAATTCAAAAGTGTAAGGAAACGAGCATGAACAACATATTCATGAGTTATAAGTGGCATGAAATTTTTGAACTAATGGATCACCCTAAGAGGATGCATAGTCACATATCTATTTTCAAAATTACTTACAAAAAAAGCAAGTTTTTGTGAAAATAATAATATGTTAGTAATCCCTACATTGATGCATTGAATTAATACAATATTTAGTTAAGAAAAAAAATGTAGATGTCAAAAAAACTTTCACTTACTTTGCAAAAGAGAATTGTTAAATTGAAGGAAAATTTTGTAAATCTCTTTTAACATGTTCCTTCATGCACACAAGGTATTCAAATGTGAATTGAGGTTAACATTTTAAAAATATTAATAGTCCATCTCATTTATGCATGGCTTCTTCCATTTCTTTCAATTAAATTTGGAGTAGTCTCCTGAGTTGGAACACAACAAAGTACTACTAATTCATTATTCTATTACATCACTTAATAATGTGAATGAGTAGGCCCTTTGAAGGTAGATGTTGCTTCTTTAAATCTCACACATCCCAAAATTTCTTAGGTATGTATTGACGTGGAGTTAGCGACAGAGTTAAACAAAATTGGAATTTCTATTAAAGGTTTTTCAAACAATGGCTTTTGCCAAAAAAATGTAATATGATGACATTCCTATACTTGACAAAGAATGCCACAAACATAGCGATGATGTAGCTCAAGGAAAACATTAAAAATAATTAGATAACTCTTAACATCATCTTGTTGTTTGTATCAAGGAATATGATCATGTAATTAATAGAAAAAAAATTAATGAAGATGTCAACAAAAATAACCAATGATAGCAAAAGATTGAAGCCACCAAAATTTCTGCTTTACTTGTTAACTCTTTGGCAAAGAAATGTATTATTGATGATCAACCACATGTCTTAATAACATAAAAAGCAATTGAGCCCATCTCCAATGCTAATGAAATACAACTTACATATACAAGAGAATGCAATAGCCTCAGAAGGCAATTATTGGATGACTATAGCTCCTTAATAAATTCTAAAAAATGAAATGATAATGATTAAGTTTTTTATTAAAAAATTCATTTAATAAAATTAAGGATTGATATGATAATCTAGATCTTAAAAGTTTTAGTGAACTTTAAAGAGATCAACAACAGTTATGTTTGAAATTAAAGTTAAGTAGTTTAATCCATTAAAATGTCCAAGGATGAGAAAAAAGTTGTAGAACAGTGTATGAGCCTATTTAGGGCGGGTAATTTCACATTGTAAATGACACTACAAATCTGTAAATGGCTGGTAGGGATTTTAATCAAATCACATCTTCAAACGATTACAATATGCAATCTACTCCTAAATTAAAACTAATGTAATAGTTTCTTGATTATATGATTCTATGTCAACTTAAGCAAGAGTCATTTTTTAGTCATTCTTTTATGTTGCAAGAAATGTAATAAAATATAGGGTTGGAAAGGGTTAGATTGGGTTTTAGTTAATGAGAAATAATTAGAACTACTTTCAACTTTTACAATTCATCACCTTGTCAGAACTAGATTAGGTCATGCTCCTCTTCTACTGAATGTCAGCAAATTCATCCTTCATCTCCCGAATAATTTAAATTTCATTCCATGTTTTTGAATCAATCTTTGTTTGCATAGATAATGGAGAATAATTAAAATTCTTCTTCAAGCGACTTTAGCAAGAAGCCCCTGGCTTTAAATTAAAATGGACATAAAATGAGCCATAAAGATTGAAAAAATTAACATTTTAAAAAATCTTTTGTCCTATTAAATTAGATAAGGAAGTGGTGAATCACAAATAAATAATTCTTTTAGGAAAACAAAAATAGGATTACTAGAAAATGTTTTATCTTATTAATTATTGTTATTCTCTAGATTCTAAAAGAGTAGAATTTTATCCAAAATAAAAAAAAGAAATTAGATGGCTAACAAAAGGAGAAAGAAATACAACACTCTTTTATAGAATAGTGATGAAGTGAAGAGACAAAGAGGGCAAAATAATAACAATTGTAATCAATGACATTTAGAATCTTTTTAAGTCTTTTTTAGTACCTCAAATATGTTTTATTATTATAGCTATCTCATATACGTTGTATCATAACAAAAAACATGTTATAAAGTATGATCTTTCTTTAGCTAATAAACAAGTTTGAATACAATTTTGATATAAAAATAGTACAAGAATTACCATTGAAATTGTATTGTACAATTTGATGAAGTTGAAAATAAGCAATTTCTAAAGTGATAACAAAAACATGATTGGGTATGGTTTTAGTTTTACCAATAGATTTGATTTGATATTTTGGGATCTCTCGAATGCATAATCATAAGGGTTTTCTATGAAAACTCTAGACCACTAGTTGCACTGTCATCGTTGCATATATTAAACATAAATAAGGATACTGAGTTCAGTCTGGTTTGGTGAGAGCTTTGCAGAGTTTTGAGATTTGTTACAAATGAAAAATATTTAATTGAAGACTAATGCTAACAAATTATATGAAAATATTTTTTACTTAATTGCCTTCATTGTAAATGTGCCAAAATTTAATTATTTTGAAGTTTAGCAAAACTTAGAGCATAAATGGTTTTAGATTTACATATAAATTTCATTTTAATTTGTAAGATAACTTCAATACATAGGGATATATAGGCATCTAGGAAAGATCTACGTCTCTTGTTACAGTGGTATCGTTGAAAATACTGATGCAAGGTAAAGATATTATGTTTCATAAATTTTGATGAGAGATTTGTGGAGTTTTGAGATTTAAGATAATTTTATGTCGTTAAGACTGCATGCAACTTTCTTGTCTTTCATTTTAAAAAGCAATAGTAAATATTTGAATAAAATAAATAGTTTTAATTTTAATATTAATTTTGTCAAAATAGCTAAATTTTGTAAAAAAATCAATTTTAAAAACGCTGTCGGAATAGTTATAATATTTTGGTTATCAAATGTATTCATAATAATGATTTTGACAATTTAGAGCATAGAAATTGTATGATTCAAATTTAAACCATAAAATAATAAAATTATAATAATTAAAATATTGATAACTAAGTAATAATATTTTAATATAAATTAAAATTAGAATTCTTAATAAATTATGAAACCTTCTAAAAACTAATTTTCTACATAAATAAGCTAATTTTTTAAGATTAAGTACATGAGAAGTATTTTATTATTAATACAACTATTCATTCCTTTAGGAATACAATTATATCTAATTTGATTGTTTGTATGCATGGTTATCTTAGGAGCGTTTTTTTATTATATGATTTTACTTATTAAGAGCTTCCTTCCCATTATTTATAATATCATATTTGTTACTTTCTTTATTAGTAAATTTTCTTATTTGTAAGAAATTTCTTTTCACAAGTTATGCTTTATTAATAAAATTAAAATTTTTTAACAATGTTATTGCCTATTACTACTTGCATTTTATGTTATTCTTGCAATGTATTTATTATTTTTATGTACTAATAGATATTTTAAAGAATATAAAGCAAAGTATTTGAGGAATTTCATAAAATATTTGAAACTTTTACTAATTAAATATAATTTTTTAAACAAGAAAATATCAAACTGGAATAAGACTCAACAATTATTAAAATAGAGAATCATATTATAAAACTATTGTTAGCATATTAAAAACTATTTTGTTATACCTCAAGTTAGAGTTTAGTCAACAAAATAATGTTGGCTAACAAGTTAATTAAAAATAAAATATATTAAGAAAACATAACAAATTAAAATTGGAAAATATTATAACTTTTTTGTATGACACAAATATGTGTAGCTATGTCATGATAAAAATATTCTATCAAATAATTTTAAAAAAATATATATATCAAAATTTTTAAAAAATAATTTCATCGAAACATAGCTGTTGATAAAACTTTTACAGGCACCTAAAACACAACAGAAAAAATAACAAATAAAATAATTGAAATATTTTAAATATTAAAATATTTGTTTAAGAAATGTTACAATATATTATCCTAATAAATACTATGAATAGTGTGGTGAAATTGAAAAAAATTAATATTAATAAAGCATAAAAAATTAAAGATTGTTGTAAACCACGAAACTGAAGACTCGTTTAAAGAAAAGGACTCTGCTTATGAGAAAGTACAAAGAAGTTTTTTTCCAAATTAAACCAAGGTTAATGTAATATTATCGAAATATGTAAATATAAAAAGAAAAATTCAAGTGAGAAATTTTTAAATAATATATAGTAAATTTATTATTTATTGTAATTATAAATTGTTTGAATTTTTACAAAATAATGATATTGTTATTAGAAATAAACTTAATTAGTATATTTTTAAAAATTACCATAAAATCCAAAAAGACAAGAACAATGTATAAATATTTTAAAAAAAGAAAAAATATTACCAAGTTAATAAAAATCATTAAATATTCAAAATGTATAGCATGTTAGTCAATTTCAAATTTTCCTTGAAACATATAGTCTATTGTCAATCGTTATTGCTAAACATTATAATTTCTAATTAAAAAACTATATCAACTTTACATATTGAATTAAATCTTTTTAAGACTTTTTATTATTATTGAATTTATTGATTTTTTTAATATTTTTGTTTAATTTTGTAGTGAAATTTTTCATGCAATAGCATCTTTGAATTAAATTTTTAAGGAATCAAATCATTTATATAACTTGCTTTAAAATGATGACAAAAAGATTCCTATTATTTGAGACTTTAATCCTATTTTCATTATAGCAAAAATAATGTTTGTTCTTTATTGTTAGGATAATTACTCGTTATTACAATTTTCAATGTATTTTAATTTGAGAACACATTACTCAAACTAATAATGTTATAAATTAATAATCATCCTATGTATTTAACAAATCTAACTATTTCACTTGAGTTATGTCATTTACATACATAACGCATAAAATGTTTCTCAAAAAAAAGTGAGCTATCATAATTATTTAATGAGAAATGTCTTACCACCCACACATGAAAGACAACTAATTTTTTAGGTTATATTACATAATAAGCCATTACCATACTTAATAAAATATATGCATTATCATAAAAATTTTCAATAACTTTGTCACGCAACGTAAAGACTATTATGTTTATTAGGCCATATTTATTTTTGTTAATATACTATATTTTTTTAGTGTGTAACATATTAGCATAATAAAGAACTCATTAAACCATATTTATTGTTTTTGAAATTTTTAAATATTGATTTCATGATTATTGAAAATTTGATGTGATTCTAACTATCACAGAAGACAATTTTTTAAAAAATATTTGGGCTTCTAATAATCATATTGGACCTTTCAATCTCTTATTATATAAGATTTGAAAAATCTTAGACCATCTAATAGGGACTTCACCTGCTTCCTTAACAACCAACAAACATTCTAATCACTTGATTAAATAATTAGATCTATACTTATTATTTACACTAATATGTACTAAAGAATTATTCAAAAATAATTTAAACAACTTATTCATCAAGTCATTTCTCTATTAGTTCAACATTTTTTATCCTAAAATTTGATAATAATTTTCGTACTATATTTTTGTAGTTGAGTTGTTACAACATTTTGACCAATTTAGTTGATATTATCGTAATTATATACTTTTTGATTTATTATTTTATCTTTATGATTTTTACCTTCTTTTTCATTTAATTTTACACACATATCTCAATAGTCTTTTATAAATAAACTTCCAAATAAAAAATTGAAAAATGCATCATAAAAATATAATTTTACACTATGGACAAACCATTATGAAGTTGTTACAAACATGTCAAACATGATATAGCAAAAAACATAATAATATGTAACAAGAAAAATTTTGATTAAAAGATAAAAAATTTTAACATTTTCAAAACATGTATGTTACATAAATGCATATATTTAAAATAAATGAAACATTATACAAAATGTTAAATGAAAATAATCAGAATTTTGAGTTACTTGAAAATCTTACCAACGTAAGTTTTTTGTGAACTTTATAACTAATAAATATTACAACATAGAAATGAGCAAAGGCCATCAAAATAACCAAAAGTCTTTAACATAAAATTAATAATAAAAAATTTATTTTGTTACATGATACAATAAACAACTCAACTGTATAACATTACATACCTTACTTATAAAAAAAGGATTGTTCAACAGTAAAAAAGGCATTGATCTACGAAATGCCATAGGGCAAGTACATGTATAAAACATTGAAATATTACTAAAAAATAATAAGATTATTGAACATTTATTGTATACAGGATGGTCTACATTAAATTTAAATAACATGTCATCAATTAAAATGCAACAACAGAAAATATTTAATAAAAAACAAACTTTGCAATAGTAAAAAGTAACTTTGATAATAATAAATAAATAACGTTTTACAAGGTTTAAATAATAATGGATCTAAAGTTCTTTTAATTATGATTCGAATTGTGTAGTATGCAGTAAATTGTATCCATACGTAGAAAAGTTTAAAATCATTATAATTATCAACAATTTATTAATATTAATAACTAAGAATATTAACTTGATTGAAAAAAATGAAACATAAATTTTTTTACAATAACGATCAAATCTACAAATTGTTTTAAATTTTTAAGGATTTTGCAAAAAAAATTAAAAGAAAAAAAAATTTTATTGAAAAATAAAAAGTATCTAAAACCTTTAAAAAATTAGGAAGTTGTGTGGACATGGATTGTATATATTTGCATTAAATCTTCTAAAAAATAATTAAGACAACAACATAGGTCAAATATGCTTTTTAATGCTACTTTAAGAATAGATCAAATTTTTTAAATAACAAAGCATTGATTAATGCAATAGTGTTGAAAAATAAATAAAGATAGGTTTTTGGTAAAACATTGGGAAATCATTGACGAGAGTGAATTTTATGATATAATTTTTTAGAATAAAAAATAAAATAAAAGTAGTGTTCGCCTAATACAACAATGCTAAATATATTATTTTTGTATAACAATAACTTTAAAAAATAACTTTTAAAAGTTTTAATAATTTTGTTATAATATTTAAAAAATTTTATAATAATTTTTAAAACCAATTGATCAAAAGCTCAAAATAATATCAGTAAATTTTTAACATGATTTTATGATCACCATATCAAAATATATAACAAAATTAACGATAAACATTAACTTTTAATATCTCAAAACATTTGCGTGCATCAAATAAGGAAAATTATCACAAAAAAATTATATAATTTAAAACACAATTTTGGGGGAAATTTGATCATGAAATATTTATTATGAATAAAAAATATTATAATAAAAAAATCATTATGCAAAACATTTACCATGAGTACAACGGTAAAAAATATTTTAATAAAAAAATAAAACATTTTAAACATGAAAAGATAAATAACTAATATCACTATTAAATAAATAACATATAAGTTTAGCATTTGAACTAAAAAATAGCACTATGTTCAATGTTTAATAATTAAATAAATTAATATCTAAATTATAATAGTAGGTAATAATCAAAAAAATATATGAAATTAAAAATACTCAATCTCACATCACATTCGAGAAAATTGTTTCTTAAAAAATATTAGCTTGCCAAGCTTAATGTTATTTACAAACATAAACAATTATGTCAAATAAAATTTAAATATGTTGTATTAATTTTTTAACAAATAAAATAAGTCTATGAAAGAAATTGATGAGAAATGATGCTCACAAGAAATAAATTGTTAATGAAAATAAAATTTAAAATTTTAATTTTAATAACTATTTTAAAATATTTAATCAACAAATCATATATGATAAAAACGAATTTTTTTAATATAAGCATAATTACTTTTAAAGATGGTGAATAAGAAGGAATAAAAAACATAATATGAAATTAGTAACTCAAAATTTGCAATGTAAGGGCTATGACTACATGACAACATAAAATATTACTCCTAGTTTGGTAATACAAAAATTTTTCTATGAAAATAATACTAAAAATATTTAAAAAAAATTTAATTGTTAAAGAATAGTCATATTTTATTTATATTTTATTAAAAGACAATTATTCAATGTACATTATATCAATAAAAAATATATTTTTTAAAATATCCAAAAAATAATTAATCTATTAGAAAAAAACACTTTTCAATAAAGAAAAGGAAAAATAAAAAATTTGAGAAAAATTATGGCAAATCCTATTTGAAAAAAATTACACTATAAAAAGAAAAGAAAAATTTTAAAATAAAATAAAAAAGCAAAACAAAAATTAAAGATTAATAAATTATATATAACACATAAAATAAAATAAGAATAAAAAATTATCATCAAATGAAATAACAATAATTTGTAGTAAATGAAATATGATATTTTCAATGCAATCAAAAGAAAATTTGTAAATTATAAAAATTAAATGATACCAATAAAATAAAAAAATAAATGTTCTAGAATAAACATAATGTTTTTTAAAAAATAAAAAATGACTAACAATCTAGTCAAAAATATCTTAAAAGATAAAAAAAATTAAATATTTTAAAAAGACTACTCATTGAATATATCTTACTGAATGTGAAAGTAAGTCATAAAAAATTATTTTTATTAACATAAGGATAAGTAGTACTTTATTATAGATATAAAATTAAAGAAAAGAAAAAAGTTTTAGTATAATAAAAATTTATTTTTGTTAACTAAATATATTGGTAAAATGAAATAAAATTTCTTTTGCAATACAATATTTCTAATTTTTAATTTTGTATAATGAAATCTTAAACAAAATTAATATTGTTAAGCAATTTAACATTACAAAATCTTAGGAACCTATGCACAAAAATTTAGTTGTTGTTACACGATAGCAACACATGTTCATAGCATTTTTTTGTAATGATTACTTTATTACAAAATTTTATAAGATATATAAACATATATAAAATATATATAATTAAAATTAAAAATTTAAAAGTCATTAAAATATCTACACATTATATTCAGAATACTTAGTGCTTCATAATTGTCCAATGATAAAAGATGTTATGTGAAATTAAAAAGTAATTAAAAAATAGATTATTTTAAATCGTAAAATGTTTATGAAAATCAAGTGAAAAAATTTTAAAAAATTGAAAATAGTTTACATGATATACTAATAAAATATTTGGTAGAAGTTACTTAAATATATGTAATATATGAATTAAAAGATTACTTAATTAGAAATAGGTTTCATATGCGATATAAAAATAAAAAATACAAACCCTTAATGAATTAGATAAAACATGTCATTCAAAACAATAGTGGGTTAAAAATCTATGTAGTTGTAAGAAATAAGTAGCATAAAATATTTAGAAATAGATAAAAGACATGTAAAATTTATTTATTTAATTTATCTATAAGACAATATTTTGACATTTTGTCAACAAAAGTCTTTTCTTATCATTACTAATAGAAAAGACTTAAACATTAAAATTAAAAAATTAAATTATTTTAAAAAATAATTAACCCAAAAAAATATTATAATTTAATTTGAGAAAATAGATAAAATGAATTTAAAAAAATATTTCAATATCTTTAAAACACATTACCATGTACTTTTACCATAAAAGTTAGCCAAAAAATTAATCTAATTAATAGAAATTATAATGTATTTTAACAAAGAAACATGTCAATATTCTAACTCAAAATTAAAATGTTAAAAACTATGTGCATATGTTTTTCTTAAAAATTATTTTTGTTGTAATGGACAAAAAATATTTTCTCAATAAATTATTAATATATTTTATATTAAAAATAAATAAAATAAAAAACATTAAAATCTTAAGAATTGTGTAAAAATTACATAAATTAAAAAACTGAATAAAAAATAGAGAATGATATGGAGACATTTACAATTCAATTTTTATGTCCTATTTTGCAAAGTATGTTAAATAAGTTTTTGGGATACCTCTATAAACATATTATGTAGTAGTCATTTTTTGAGCTATCGTGAATATATAGTAATAACTAGTGAATTTGAAAAATTGCTATGAGTACGACGAAAAGGCACGTTAAGTTGTATTGAAGATTGATGGCTCTACTTAATTGCTTGAGTAACTTCCTGGTCTTAAATGAAGTAGATTTGCTTCAAATGTTATTGCTAAATAATTTCAAGATCCTACCTTTACTATATTTTGATTGGTAGAATCATTGAACCATTCATTTATAGATAAGTTTTACTTTCTTTAAAAAAATGAAGCATCCATTCCATTTAAATTATTCTTCTTGAGCTCCATTTGACATGTTTAGCTCTAGAAAGCCTATAGTTTTCACTATAAAAACCATATATTAAAAATATGTTTTATAAATTAAGAAAAATAGTTTAAAATAAACATAAATTTTTCTTCGGTTTACAATCATCTAATATGATGACTAAATGTTGCACATGTATGATCTAGTTTTTGTATTATTTTACTATTAAAAATTAGAACTATAAATAGATCATATATATACAATGACCTAATTATATACATCTGATTATCATTTATCATAGAAATATAAAGTGTTAACATTGTTTTACAAGTTATCTATCTTGTCATAATTTTTTAATGTTCAAACAGTTGAGTTGTTCTACGTAAAACATTTATACAAACTCTTTTTCATATGTATAATTTTTTTCTTTAAGAATCCTAAGTCATGATTAAACTGTAATTGAGTTGAACATGTATGGTATAATTTGTCATATTGATATTATTCTTCATTTAACATTGAATGTCAAAGCTCTTCTTGTTAGTAAGTGGTATCTTCTATACAATGTTAGGCATTTGTTTGTGTATTTGCATGACTTTTATATGAAATAGTATAAAATAGAACGCTCTACTTATGTGATTTATTTTTCTTCATTATTTTCTTAAAGGACTAAAAAAATGTTACAATTTTTATAAATATATTATTTTCCCTTTATGAGTATGACTTCATTGCTAAGTTAAAATTTGTTAACTAGAACATTATCATATTATTATGAGGATATATGGCACAAAAAATCCTAGAGATTTGCATATTATGAAAAAATTAATTCTATGCTAGTGATCCCCTTTACATACTTGCATGATCACCTTGACTTAATTTATTAAATTTATCATGCTTGTACAATTTGAATGATCATTTTGTACAAAAATTGAAAACCTGAAAAATACAATAAAACATTTCATTGTTTTTCATTTATGACACACTTGCATGATGAACATATGCTACAAACACATAAAGGTGAGATAGCTGGTTCTTTAGGGCAATCAGCTCCATCTACCTATTACCCCAGAATGATCTATTAATTTAAGTTTATGTTCAATTGTTAAATTTATAATTGCTACATTAATCATTTTAAGAAAGTAAATAAAACTATTTAACTTATCTTCAAAAATGAGTGCTTCATCAAGAATAGAAGTAAGATATTTTTTTATCTTAGAATAGACGAATAAGCACATTTCATTCTATTATCATTACTTATTTGATTCTATAATATCATCAGCATACATTTCCATATTGTGTCACCTTTTTTCTGAAAGCGATTAAGGTAAAACCTATTAAACTTTTTCTATGTTATAAATTTTTTTCTTTAAACCACTATAATTGTTGTGCTTGGTCAAGGCTAGCGAATCAATTAAAGATCAAGGTGTTGTGGGTAATTAGTGATTAATGAAGTTGTTGCATAGATTTCCAGTTTGCTCACTATAAAGCAAATGTTGCTAGTTTAGTAGATGCCTGGCTTGGTCGAATGTGGTTTAATGAAGGTTTTGTTGTTTTTGAAGAACAATTTGAATCATCATCTGCTTCATCTATTTATTTCTTTTAATATTAGTTTTATGATAATAGTATTTTACAAATATAAGGAAGGATTTCAATGATAATAATAATTGTTAGATAGCAAAAATCATTTATGTTAATAAAATAAAATATGAAAAACTCCCTTGCTACTATAACAAGTGTGGTTCTTTTAACTGTTGTCATATGGGTTGTGTAAAATATAGAAGTTCTTTATACAAGGTCATTGTCTTACATTTTTTGTGATGAATTGTTTCCAATATCTGTTAACATGTTTGGTTATCCTCCTTTATTTCTTTCAAAACATTTTGCATTATGGAAAAATGCATTTAATGTTTTCAATTGAAATGTAAACAATAATTTGTCAAATTTCTTTCTCCATTCTAGAATTATTCTTGTTGATAAGGGTCATAGGTCATTGTGTAAAATATATAAGGTCATTGTCTTACAGTTGATAACAGTCATATGGGTTGTGTAAAATATTGAAGTTCTTTATACAAGGTCATTGTCTTACATTTTTTGTGATGAATTGTTTCCAATATCTATTAACATGTTTGGTTATCCTCCTTTATTTCTTTCAAAACATTTTGCACTATGGAAAAATGCATTAAAAGTTTTCAATTGAAATGTAAACAATAATTTGTCAAATTTCTTTGTCCATTCTAGCATTATTCTTGTTGATAAGGGTCATAAGTCACATACAATTTTTCAAGTTAAGTTGGAGGAGAAAAATGTTTACACTTTTCTTTGTCTCATAACACAGGCATAAAAGTCTATAATGTTTCCTCTTGTTATGAGCAAATGCAAGATTTATGTAAGTATTTGAAAATAAATTTTTCAGTTCACTATTTAATACTAGAAATAGAAGAAGAAGCAAAAAAAATCGAAAAGAAAAGTAACATCATGTATTCTCTCACTGAGTTTGTTAATCAAACGTGCAATGTTTGATTGATATTTTGTTGATATCTCACTTTTTGAATGTGATGGTAATTTATCTAAACGAATTAAACAATTAGTAAATGAGCATATGAAGCTAATAAACATTATGCTAATTTAAAAGTGAAAAGTAATAAACATGAACAACATATTCATATGTTATATGGGGCATGAAATTTTTGTGCAAAGAATCACCCTATGAGGCTAAATAGTCACAAATTTATTTTCTAAATGACTTAAAAAACAAGCATGTTTATTGTGAAAAAAATTATTTGCAAGTAATTCTTGCATTGAAGTTTTAAATTGATAGAATATTCAATTAAGAAAAGAAAATGTAGATGTCAAAGAAAAATTGATTCACCTAGTTATGTTGCAAAAGATACATGTTAAATTGAAGGAAACTTTTGTAAATATCCCCAAACATGTTTCTTCATGCACACAAGCTATTTAATTGTGAATTTGAGTGAACATTGTAGTTAATAGTCCATCTCATTTGTGTATGGCTTCTACCCTTTCATTCAATTAAATTTTAATGAATTGCCTGGGTGGTTGTAAAACAACCAAGCACCTATTTATTAATTATTTTAGTACTTCACTTTATAACATCAATTACTAGGCCCTTTGAAGGTAAATGTTGTTACTTTGAATCTCACACATGCTAAAATCGTTTGAGAATGTATTGATGTTGAGTTAGAAAAAGAGTTACCAAACCATTTTAGAATTTCTACTAAAGGGATCACAGACATAGCTTTTGTCAAAAAATCTCGTATGATAACTCTCCTAAATTTCACAATGGGTGCTACAAACATAGGCATGTGCTTGCTCTAGCAAAACATTAAAAATAGTAAGATAACTCTCAAGAACATCTTCTCTTTCAAGGAATAGGGCCATGTAATTAGTGGATAAAACATCAATAAAGATGTCAACAAAAATAGCCACCAATTTGAAAAGGCTAAACCCACAAAAATTATGATTTAAGTTGCTAACTCTTTGGCCTTGAAATCCACATGGATGTTCAGACATAGGTCTTAAAAAAATAAAAACAATTGAGGACATCCTGAATGCTAATGTAAAGGAAATGATATTGATAAGGGAGTTCAATTGTTTGGAAAGTTAATTATTGTATGATTACAGTTTCTTAAGAAATTCTAAAAAATGAGAAGGGCAATGATTAAGTTTTTAACTCAAAAAATTTATATAATAAACTTTAGCACTAATATCACAATCTAAATCTTAAAATTTTTAGTGAAAAACTATATGGAAATGAACGGCCTCCATGTTTGAAATTTGAATTATCAAAGGATGAGAACAAAATTGGAGAAGAATTAGGAAAAATTAATTAACCCAAAAATAATTAGAGGATATTTTCAACTATCCAAATTGTAGATAATACTAGCATTAATGAATAATTTCTTATTTTGAAGTATTTAGAGTGCTACTAAAAATGGTTTAGACATGTGATTAATCTATTTATTAAAAAAATATATAATTTTATAAATTTCCTCTTGAGAACCTGTCTTCTATGTGTAAGACGTAGAAATTTGACATTAAACTCTATTTTTAGCATTATTATTATGATATATCAAACAAGGTATTGATTCCTTGTAATGATTTCAACTATAATTTTTATACTAATGAGGAGCAGTTTATTCATATATATCAAGCATCAAGCCTAGGTTTTTGAATCAAGCTACACATTTGCCTATGATAAAAGCATGGCATCTAAAAAAGCTTTTTTTTGGAAAGCCATATCACATTGTTAGTAATACTACAAATCCAAAGATGGTGGGTAGGGATTTTAAAGAAATGACACCTTCAGATAATTAGAATGGATTATGCACTCCCAAAGTAAAACCAATATAAGAGTTTGTTGATTGCATAATTTTATATCATCTTAAGTAGAAATGTTTTTAGTTATTCATTTATATAGGAAACAAATGGAAATAAAATATGGGTTTGGAAAATATTAGATAGTTTGCTGGTTAATGAGAAATAGATAACTACTTTCAACTTTTATAACTCATCACCATGTTAGAACTAGATCAAATTATATGCCTCATCCATTAAATATAATCAAAATTCATCCTTCATCTCGCAAACAATTTAAATTTCCTAACATCTTTTTAACCACCCTACATTTGCATAGATAATGGATAGTAATTGGAATTGTTCTTTAAGCTACTTTAAGAAGAAGGCCTTAGCTTTGAAATAAAATGGACATAAAGTGTGCCTCAAAGATTGAAAGTATCAACGTTTACAAAAATCTTTGATCATATTAGATTAGATGAGGAAGAGATGAATCACAAAAATGCAATTTTTTAAGGAAAACCAAAGGATGATTTGTTTAAACTATTATATGTTATTAATTCTTGTTATTCACTAGATTTTGGAAGAGTGAAATGTTATTGGAAAGAGAAAGAAGGAATTAAATGACTAATAGAAGGAGAAAGAAATACAATATGCTCCTATATAATAGAGACAAAGACAAGAAGCAAATAAAGAGATAACAATAACGACAATTATAATCAACCGCTTACAAAATATTTTTAGGTCTTCTTAAGTAATTGAAGGTCAAATATGTTTAACTACATCCTTTCCTTATTAATAAGAAATAATAATATAGTGCAATGCCAAGGAGGAAATAAAGAGATAACTTTTAATATAAATTTAGAATTTAAGATAAAGTTGTTTAAAGCAGTACTTCTAAAGTGCTTAAAATAGTTTTTGAAAAATGACTAGTGTAATGGCTTAATTAATGGCATGGGAATTAATCATTATGTGGGATTGATTGGTTCCATTGCCACCTATCTAAGAGGTTCTAAACCATCAGATCAAAGTCTATAAAGGTAGATGAGCTCTCACAGTTGGATTGAACTGGATTAGAACTGGGCCAACTGATCGAGTTTGATGACATTTGAATTGTTTGATTCATAAATGAAAAAGTTGGAAAAGATCACATTAGTAGGATTCATACATAGAGAAAGATAAATCATTCAATTCAATGATAGACTATTTCAAAAAGCAAAAATAAATAAACATTTTAAATGAAGTTTAACATGATCTTAGTCATCCAATTTTGAGCATAGATTAACCACTCATAGTTGATGAAGCATTTGTCATCCGATCAAAGCTCAAATGGTGAGAAATTAAGCATTCTTTTAGCATTAAGTTGTTAGATGTAAGTTAATCCGGTATTGTTGAAAAGAAAAGTTGCTTTCTCTTTATAATACCTTTCATGGGTGTATAATGCTAGCCACATTGGGGTTTGCTCCCCCATTTATGATAGGGATTTTGTCACCTAGTAACCTCATATTTTATAGGTCATTCCAGGGTTACAGGACTAATGAGATTGAATTTGTATGCTAAATTCAAGAGCATTGTCTTTCGATATCTACCTTACCCTAATCTAGTTTAGGTTGCACCCTGACTAATTTTTTGGCTTGTTTTTAAGTGGTTGCCCAACCCAAGGTTACTAGACCAAGTTTGTATTGGTTGACCCAAGTGCTTTTCACTTCAGTAGCTTTGGGTGTAATTTACTTTGTTTAATATGAAAAAAATATTGAGATAGGAATGAAATGTTATAATTTTCTTAAATGAATGATAGGATGAACAATTGAAATACTTAAATTAGAATGTGAAAGTAAGATGAATGGAGATGTATCTTATAATTAATAGGTTAACATTCTATTTTATAACAAAGA
Organism: Vanilla planifolia; assembly: GCA_023846275.1. NCBI lineage: Eukaryota > Viridiplantae > Streptophyta > Magnoliopsida > Asparagales > Orchidaceae > Vanilla > Vanilla planifolia. The sequence continues at coordinate 2,919,078 of JAIUJO010000041.1, forward strand.
TATAGACCATTTTGAAGTTGATATGCATGTCTTTAATCTTTAAAAATTACTAAACATTTTAAGGTATTTTGGAGACCAGTAACTCGACATCTTCAAAGGTACTATATTTGATCATACTAAACAAACTATTAGAATAAAAAGTTCAATATTTATGGCCTAACTCATAATGGTAACTTAATTATTTCTCTGTTTTAAGGATTACAAGAAATAAATATTTAAATAAAAAATGAAAAGGAAAAAACTTATATTATTATGATATGTTATATTAAAAATGAAAACTTTTTGTTCCTACTTAATTCATGCTCCTCATACTGCATATTCCTACTAACTTATTTAAACCATGGTTATTCTCCCTCTTTAATGTTATGAAATAGAAATATAATTTATACAATTTTTGTTACACTTAATTATTGTCTTATGATTTGAAATTGATTAGTTGTAAGGAATTTTGTAAATATACCTTCGAATTCTTTTTGATAGATACATATATTAATTTTACTAAGCTTTTAGGTACATGATCTCATATAAACTACATTTTACACTATCTATTTGCTCCCATAATGAAGAACTTGGTTCTTTGCTAAAGTGAAGGTATTAATATCATCAATTCTAATGGGAATATGTGAGACATATAAACCATAATCTTAAATTTATTATCTCAAGCATAACACTTGGGTATCACAACTTTTAGTCACTACATGCTCAACTTTTATGGTCCATATGGCTATGCATTTTTTTCTTCTTTCTTGACCATGAAATTAAAATATTTCCTTGTGATTAACATGCACCTAAGGTTTTTTTCTTATCTACCCAAGAGCTTATATAGTCTAAATCTATGCTACTTATAAGATCTCATGAAGAAGACATTTTAGGGTGCCATAAGCAATCTTCATTGAACTTTTTACATATTTGAAGTTTACCTCAATCACCTTTAGATGTCTTGCAATTTTATTGGAATCTATCACATAAGCCAACATTAAATAAGATATCTAATCTACTTACTATAGAATATATTAATGATCTAAAAAGTACTTCATAAAGTTTTTTTACCAAGGTGGTTTTTGATTTCAACTTAATCTAAATAGACTAATTTATTTATAAGAATGTTTTTATGTTTTATATTTTCATACATAAAGTTATTGAAAAATATTTTAAATTTTTCGTTTATGAAATAAAAATCTCATCTTTTAATTACATAATTTGTTATCCAAAGAAGAAATTCATCTAATCTATTATACTTATCTAAAACTCTCTTGCAACCAAGTGACAAAGATCCTTACACAATTTTATTTGTGCTTCCAAAATTTATGTCATTAACCAAAAAATGTAATAAATAATTAATTAAAGATTTTAAGATTACTATTTTATCCATTTGTTTCTTTTCTAAAATAACTATTAACAAGATAATTACCCAATCTATGATATCATAAACGAGGAGTTTGCTTAAGGGTATAAAATACCTTCCTAAGCTTATATGCATATTCACAATGCGCATCAGTCTCAAAACTTAGAGGTTGTTTTAAAAATAAAACTTCTTTTATTATCTTATTTCAAAAAAGATATTTGACATCCATTTCAATAATCTAAAATTCTTTTTACATAAATATGCAAAAAGAGAAGTCTAATCATTCTAATCTAGTTACTAGTATAAATGACAACTCAAAATATATACCATCAACTTGGATATAACCTTTAGCATAAGGTTTAACTTTGTTTCTAGTGATCACTTCATTTTCATCTTATTTACTTCCAAAATCCCATTAGTTCCAATCAATTATTGATTAGAAGACCTAAAAACTAGTTCCCATACTTTGTTTTATTGAAGAAGTTAAAACACTAATAACTTCTATGCAAATGTTTTTAGAAATTTTTAGTGGCTGTGAGCTTATTGTAAAATTTTATTCTTCCCTTGATGTACTTGATTCATTATTAGTTGACATAAAGCACATTATTTCTTCCTCCTCACTTCTTTAAGTTTTGGAGTCTAATTCTTCTCTGGCACTCCATGTAGCTTGTAAATCTCTTTTTTGTGTGGAAAATCGAGTATAATATAGTCAATGTGACTGTAGTTATAGCATCTTGGTGTCCTCATATTCTCCATTCTATTTTTTTACAAATTCCAATTAACATTACTTTTTGCTAAAGTTTTATTTAAACTTTTAACATAAAAATTTACCTCTTCCTCCATGTCAATAAAGTAGATAGATGTCATATCTATGTTCTATTTTTTTGCTTTAAAAGCTAATGGTTATATGTACATTGCTTAATGCTTTGCTTGCTTGTGGAGGCCCCCTTTTCCACACTTCTAATCATCTCAATCTTTGTTGTTAGTAATTCTACAAGTAAATCATCGAATATTAGTTTGTTATGTCTTTGACTATCTTTATTGTCGTTGTGAGAGTTCTTACTAATTTTCTTACAATATCTATATTGAGAAAATCATATAGTCATATTGTTTATAGTTTCTCTTGGATTTATTTTAAAGAGCACATAATTATGTTAAGAAGATTTACCTTCATTTCTTGAACATACAAAGTGTCTCAACAAATTACTTCTAAATTTTTCCAGACTTCATGTTAAGTATACAAATTCAATACTTGATTAAAGTTATTTGGAGATAAGCCGCAGTGAACGTAGTTGAATGTTATGGCATTTAATTGTGTCATTCTAGCATGATTTATAGAGAATCCACATCAATAATAATTGAAATAAAAACAAGTGTAAGAATCCTACAATAGGGGTTGACTTATGAGTTTTGGAATCATTTTTTATTTGCCTTATATTATATTTATTTTAAAAAAATTCTTAATAAAAATACTTTCTGTTTGTAGAAAACTTTAATTTTATATATTTCATATTTTATTTTTATTTTTAATAATAATAATAATAATTAAGATAATATAGCAAAATTTTTAGATTACTTGTTTTGAACTAGAACCTATGTTTACCCCCAACTAAATAAAAAACACCACTAACAAAAACATTACAGTTTTTTCTTACAAGATACCTCCAACTTACTAGCTTTTATTTGTTTAATTATAACTCATGATTTTGTAAGATTAACATGAAAAAAGGTGCCTATGAAATCAAATGAAACTAAGGCTTTTATATATATTATACCACCTGACCCAAATGAAAAAGGAAAACAGAACACGAAGAAAAAAGTATGATAAATTTGCACAACTTTGATTCTTGTTGATTAATATATGAAGGCATAATGACCTTAATATTATTATGATAGTAAGAAATTGAAATTTTGGAAGTGCTAAGACGAATAATTTGACATTTTGTGGAAAACTATGTTATACTTGTTGTAAAAAGAGTTTATGAAAGAAGAAAATCTATTGTGCTTTCTTTAGATATAAAATATTTTTTAATGTTTAGTAGTTATTTCACCAATAACCATTGGGTTTATTATAAAAAAATTGATCAAAGTTATTAAGAAGTTAAGGAAAAGTAGTTTCAAATGATGCTTCCAAATAGCTTAAACAACTTTTCAAGGGAACTTAAAATATTTATTTGAATTAGTTAATGCAATGGCTCAAACAATTACTAAGGAATTAGTCGTTATGTGGGATCGACCAGCACCATTGGATCTTATTACAGAATTTATGGATTATTAGATCAAAAATTGTATAAGTAGATTAGTTTAGATGTTTAAGTCAAGATGGATTAGATCTAGCCCATCTCATCAAGTAAGATGAGATCTAGATCATTTAATTTGTCATTTATATAGGATTTTAAAACTGTACTATAGAATGCTTAAATTAGGATTCAAAAGTGAATGAAGATGCACAATATAGTCAATATACTAATATTCTATTTTATAACAAAAAAATTTATAAATTTGATGCATGTCTTCAACCCTTGAATCTTTATGAATACTACAAGATACTTTGAAGATCCTTAATTCATTATCTTCAAAGAAACATCACTTGTTTTACAAAATTAAAACTAATTTGCTCTAATCAAGTTAATTAGGATAAAACAAGAAGAAGAACAAAAAGAAGAAGATGTGTAATATTGTCAATATTCTAATATTCAATTTGATACAAAAAATATTTATAAATTTGATGCAAGTCCTCAACCCTTGAATGTTTTTGAATACTTCAAGATACTTTGAAGACCCTTATTCATTATCTTCAAAGATACATCACTTGTTTAATAAAATTAAATGTAATTCACTCTGATCAAGTCAATTAGGATAAAATAAGCATTTTTGCCCATACTCATCAAACACAAAGGTAACAAACCAAAATACAATTAGAAGCACCAACTGGATTGAGAAAACGTCATCAAAACACTTCGACTAGTTTTAAATCAGCATATAACACGCAAATTTAGATTTAATTGAGTATGAACATAAAAAAAATAGAGGAATTCACTCTAGAGTGAACAAGAGGTAGCTAACTCGAAACAAAACACATATTACATAGTGTAGGAGAAATCTTATTAAAGTTGTAATAATCCATCATTCATGCAATGTAGGATAAAAACTTGTATTCATTTCATGCAACTAGAATTAATTTTGTGGGAGTTTTTTTTTTCCATCTAATTGCACTATTATTTGATCAAATAATCATATTCACAACTATCTTTAAACACCTAATTAAGTATGTTATGCAATCACACAATATTGTGATCTAAACATCAAATCTAAATCTAAATGTCATATCCCAAATCAAATATAAAAGTCCACATCAAATCCTAATTTCTAAAGTAGTGCTTGCTTAATTTTGTTGTTTAATCACACATTTTTGGAATAAATAGGTTAAGGAGGCTTTGATTGGCATAGCTCTTATGTAACAACCTTTTTAAGACTTATTTTAAGATAGTAAGATATTTATAACTTATTAATATTAACTTATTACTCAATATGACAAGTTTTTTTAACCATTAAAGTTGCATCTAAATAAGTGAATTCTTAAACAAAATTAACTAATGAAATTTTTACAAAATCTGAAAATAATTTTCATATCATGACGATGAAGTCGTTAGCATACAATGCTCATCCTCATTTCCTTATAGCATGTCCTTCAATCGTCAAACTCCTAATCTCTCATTTTTTCTCAAATCAATGAACTTTTCAATTTTTTTGTTTCTAATTGATTTCATTAAAATATTTTGGTCTCATTAAATATTTTCAATCATTGGTTTTTTATTTGTATTAATTTTAATTTTTTGTCACTAAATTATTTTATTATTATTATTTTATATTTATTATGTTATAGGACTATAGTAGCTTATTTCAGTTGTTCTAATGTTATAAGGGTTTAACTTAACCATCTTACAATAAAAAGCTTATACTTGTGGGTATATTTTTACCTAATTTTTGCTAGGGGCATGCATAAACTTGATTTTAAATCAAAATACTTGATAATCATTTTTGTATATTTTCTATTTTTTTTAATGTTCCTCCATAATTTTTATTAAATTTTATTATTAAAAATCAGTGTAATTTAAAATAAAATTAATATGCTTAAAAAAATTAACATTTGTTAATAATCACTTTTAAAGGTGGACTCACTTTATTAAAATATTAATTTAAAGCATTTGCTTTAAATATTCTCAAAGGAATCAAATATTTTATTCCAAAAAACTCATGCTCATCTTACTATAAATAATGACATAGAGTGCATATAGAACTATATAAATCATATAAGAATTTAAGTTCTATTTCTATGTTGTAAGACAAAGAAATGTGTTAATGATCTTTGAACTAGTTTGGGTCAACTTGATAGTGAACTAGATAGTGAAATAGAATCATGTAGTGGATTAGAATGTGGTTGGAATTGATGTTACATTCTTATGATTATTGTTACTCGTCAATTGAATTGCCCAAAATTTTGGATGAAATAATTGTATGGGTGAATAGATTGTCTAAAAAGATATCTTTTAACCCTAATTAATGAGTCTAAGATGATCAAGTTAATTTAATTGAAGCAAGTTAAGCACGTTGGAATGTCACTAAAAGAAACACATGCACTTAGAGCTTCAAATGTCATGGATACATCTAAGAAAAACTTAATATGCACATTATTTTCATGATTTCTAAAAAATATAGATGGTAAGAACAAAAACCCTTACTACAAATAATATAGGCAATCTCAAAGTTGAACTATATTTTAATTTTGATTTGATAACACAATAAAAATCATATTTTTTTTACTTTAATATGTTAGTGAAAATTAATTGATAAATGGTATATTGTTAATATTTTTAGTAATGCCATATGCTTTGAGGAAACTACTATAGATAAATTGTGATTTGATATTACAATACTTGCACATATACTATACTTAATTGAAGGATTTAGTTTATGCCTTAAATTGCATAGGATATATCCATAGTTATTTTATGCAGTCACACTAATTGAATAAGGTAGTCACACTAAAAAGTTTGTAAATGTCAAAGAAATTTTAATAACTCCAATGATTAAATAACATCTCAAATGTGTAGATAATTAAACGAATATAATACCCTTTCTTAATTGGTATAATGTTGAATATATTAATTTAACTTAGTTAATTTGGCTATAATGCTCTTCTATGATGTATCTTTAATAGAATTTCTTATAAATAAATAAGTCTTAGTAGATTCCTGATATATGACAATTATGTTATGTTTTTTCTTTTTTTTGTAGTACAAAACATATTTCTAGCTTTCTTATTTGTAATACAATATTTTTTATACTTTTGCAACTATGATAAGTTTTTTAAAATAATATAACATAGTTTTAATATTTTAAGTATTTGCTCTTTACTCATTCTTTCTACTTAACTACTTTACAACATTTTTAAAATATCTTCTCATGCTCCTTGATAAACTAGCTAAACATTCTGAAGTTCATATAAATTTGGTAATTTTTATTACTTCCTTTCTTTCCTAAAAATTTCCAATTAAATTATTGAATAAAATATGATTGTTTTCTCAAGTTAGAACTACAATTTTGCTGACCTTCTTGTCATACTTTATGTGTCTTATCATTTATTATTTTTTTACTATTAAATTTAATTTCGAATTAAATTTGCTAATTTCCTGTTCACTTTATGGCAATTGAATTTATTTTTGAGAATTTATGCATATATGTTGGACAATTAATATGCCCAACAATATTTGACAACTTTTCATTCTTTTTAAAGTCTCTAATTTCATTGATATAGTTCTAAATTTTGTATTTTATAAACGAATTTATTTTTAATATCTTTTCATAATTTTTAGTAATTTAAATATTTAGAAAGAAATGTAATTTTTTATCTATGCTCTTAGAAATTGTTATATAATTGTTTGCTTATTATGATGGTTTCAAACAAAAAATATATTTTTCATACGTAAATACATGCCATTAATATTTAATAATTTTACTTATCTTAAATATACTTAAGACTTACATTTATCCATTATATTTTTCATATATTTAAATTGCAAAAGAAATTATTTGTTAGCAAACAATTATAGGCTTTTATGCATTTTTAATATTTCATGTCATTATTGTAAAAGAAAATCCTAACACGTTGAAGATTATATGAAATTGTGAAAAATTAAAAAAATAGTAATACTTAAGATAAAGATTACTTAAAAAATTAAAAATTATTTCATAGCCAAGCAAGAAAATATATTCTTTGTTACCCAATCATGTTAAGTAGCCCAGTTTATTTAAAATTATAAAAAAAAGTAGCAAAAGAACTTTAACATAGTGTATTGAAAACAATAATAGAATATAGCAACAAAAGGAAAATAAGATATTAATTTGTTTTATACAAAAGTTGAGGAAATTATAATTGTTCACAACCATGAAAAAAATAAAAAATAAAATATCCTATAAATAAAATTTTAAAATAGAATATTAAATATTCTGACAAAAAAATATCATTTTTCATAAAAACATTGATAATGTACTATTGAAAAGGAAAAATATTTAACAATTATTTTTTAAAAAAAGTAATATAAAATATTAAATGTGTCATTAAGTTTTCGCAAAACAAGTTGCCAAAACAATATTAGTAATGAATATTAAATTAGAAATACTGTACAAAAAGAAAATTGAAAATACTATGTGAAAACTATGATTATCAATGGTGCAATGTTATCGTTAAAAACAACTGATAAATGTGTTTGTGAAAATAAAAATTACGGGGAAGACGAAATATGAAAAATCATACAAAGAAAATTAATTTATAATTATTAAAGCTCGCATGAATAAAATGTTATAAACTTTTTTAGTTAATTCAATCATAAATAAGATTTTTTATTGAAATTGTTTAAATAAAGTGAAATTTGTAACAAAAAAAAAATATTTTAAAATGATTTTAATTATATTATTAAAATATCTTTTTATAAATTATAACGATAAGAAATATGTTGATATACATATAGCAAGTTTGGAACACTATAATTAAATATAACTATTTAGACAATTACATCATGAATCTTTAAATATTGTAATTAATATTTATTTCAAAAATTTACCATATTATCAAAACGTAATAAAAATCCAAAGTTTGAGAACGAAGTATAAAATTATTAAACTTATTTATATTAAAAAAATAAAAAATATAAAATCATTTTGCAAAATATTTAACTAAATTGTTTCTTGAATATATAACATGTCATCACAATAATAATAGTAAAAAAATATCTTTAAAAAGTTAGCTAAAAAAACGATTGAATGTTTAAAATTTTTTTGGTGACATATTAATGGCAAACATATAGAAAAAATAACAAATTGAATATTTGACAAAGTAAAAATATGCATAAACATAATAAAATTAAAAATTATCTTGATAAAAACAAGTATAGTTCAAAAGAATTTGCACAATAGTTTAATAAAACATTATGTTAGAAAAAGATTTCTATGATATAATATATTAACAAAACACTACCACAGTTATTTAATTCAAAAAAATTTTATGATAAAAGCACATTTTGAAATATAATTAAAATATTAAATAAATTATTTGAGTATGATCTTACAATTACTTGAATAACTTGTGAAACTAACTTTATTGAAAAAAATAGTGAGTATTGAAAATTAACAAAAAAAGCTTTTTATATTTTAAATGTGTTTTATGAATTTGTCATTACCACTAATAAAAAAATTTTAAAAAAATTCCGAATATTAAATTATTATTTAAAAAATTATTCAGATACCCATAAAATTAAAATTTGAAAATATTATAAATACTCGTGTGATTCATTACCAAAATGCAATTTTAATAATCAGGACCAAGAAATTTTTATTAATATATACAAAATTTAAAAAATACAAACATAAAGAAAAATTATTGAGATATCAAATGTTCAAATTATTAAAACAAATTAAACACACAATTTATTTTTCAAACAATTGTCATAACAATAATTTAAACAATTTACAAAGAAAATCTCAACATTTTAATAGAAATACCAAATGTTAAAAATAGAATACTTTTAAAGATAATAATATCATGAAAAAATCCAAACAAATAACAACATTTGGCTTACTTTTAAACATTCTTATAATAGATATAGAGAAGGCATACTATTGAATCGATGAGCCCTTCATATGATTTATCTTATGTAGCATTCAACGTTTAGATGTGGTATGACTGCATTGTACAGTTTATTCAAAAAGTCATTACAAAATAAAGATTAATCATAATAAGTCAATATGAATACTTGTGTCCATAATCCTTACAATGTTTTTAGCATTTCCCAAACATTTTTGTGCTTAAATTAAAAGTTCTAAAATATACTAATTAAAAAAAAATTATAAAATTTTAATAATTTGATACAATTATGTCACAAAAGTATTTAACCACAAGAAATGTAAATATTAAGCAAAAAAAGAAATACAAAATTATTAAATATTGTTATAATTTAAACAATAATGCCATTGTAAGAATAATTACAAGTAATGCATATATTTTTGTTAAAATTAAAAGGAAAAATAAAACAAATATTTTATGTGTTTTACCGAATGATCAATCTTTACTAAACAAAGTAACACAATAAAAGTGGTCAAATTAATGACATGGCATTGTAGTTCTTTTACTGTATTTGTGTAAGCTTGAAAATTAAAATAGTAATACATAGATAAAAGAGAAAAACATTAAAATCTAACAGGTAAAGATCTGATAGAATCATTTAGCAATAAAAAAAATTAATCAAAAAAGATTTATAATCAACATAAAGTTGAAAATAGAAAAGATAATAAAATTAAAAGAAGACAGCGATCCTGAAGAAATTAAAAATAGAAACATTATTAGTTTTTACAAGAAAAAATAGTTACAGTGGTGTAACAATAGTAAATATCTATTTAGAAAGATTAACTTTTAAATATGTAAGAAATAAAAAAGTCATAGATTAATGAAAAAAATTTTCTCGTTGTGTTAATAAAATAAAAAAAATTAAATTCATTATTATGAACGATAATATTTGGAATGTTTTTTGGATGTTAAAAATAATTTTTTTAGTGCATAAAAAGTTATTATTATATGAAAATTTCAATTATAGTATATTTTTATAAAAAAAAATGTTATTAATAATTTTGGAGAAGCTTATGGGTATTGATTGTGATTTGAAAATACTATTTGTTACGTTTAATCTAAGTCAACTCAAATAGTGATGCAAGAACATCTAAATTTAGGTTGCAAATATGCAAACAATAGTGTCACAAAAATTCAATTAGTTTGTGGGTGTAAAATTTTGTTCAAATTGCTTAAAAAACGTTAAATTTGGTTTACTTGGATGTCTCAGTTTCCATTACCTAACACCATCACTGGTGTTGCTGTCAAAAGATACTGAAGCTAGTTGTCTCACAGCTACTAAGCTTGTGCTAATCCAAGGAACTCGAAACTTATTCAACCCACTCCAACCACATCAACAAACGTGTTGACTTCTTGATCATTGATTTTCTCCGTGTCACGTTGTTCGATAGTTGACCTAACACTTCAAAATGTCTGTACCAGTGCTACGCACAAAAAAAGAAAATGAAAATAGTCCATCGATATGTTAGACCCACACTGATCGTCGCACTATTTCGGCTTTGTCGTCGCCACTGCCTAAAAGATATTAGTTTGTCATAATTCCAAAAATTTTATAGCTTTGTTTTATTTTTTTTTTAAAAATAACTTATAAGTATTTAAGGTCCATATAAAATCAAATACTTATATTGTAAGATAAAAAGGGTGGATTGAAAATTTGTTTGTGTGCTTCTACCATTGTGAAAAAAAGTTTATACCAACCCTAGTTGGAGAGATTCCAACTTTCCTCCTTATGGAAGAAAAGGATAGAATGTGATACACATTTCACTAAGGAAGTCGACAACCAAATCCCTTGTGAGAGATAAAAATCAAAGTTGAGAGACACTTTACTGCAAGTGCTATTAACTAAAAAAATTCTTACCTCCACTAATGCCTATAACTTGACTCTCACAATTATGCTCTATTGAGCCAATCATTAAACCACCATCTTTCTCAATAGGACTTTGAATCATATCCCACTATCTTATTACCCATTTAAGCCAAGTTTCACGTTAACCCAAACTTGACCACCTTATTGCTCCTTGCATCTTTGGTACTCTAAACACTAATGCCTAAGAAACCATAAGATACCATTATCGAAAAGTCATACTTTTTGGTAACTTTTATTTCAATGTAATAATGTAACGTTAAAATAGATCTTCTCTATTAAAGTACTCTATCTAGAAATTTTTTAAAATTTTTTATTTTATTTATATAAAATTGGATGTGTCAAAAACTACTTTGCAAGATTTTGTACTTACTACTTAAGATGTTATCTACTCAACATAATAATCCGTACAATAATTTTCGAATGCTAATCCTTAAATAGTTCTAAAAAATAGTAGACTCTACCTAGCCCTAATTAATTTATAGAATCATATCATATTCTATAATAATCTATTAAACATCTCAACTATTGTAGGCTACAACATAGACCATCATAGAAGTCTAAATCTACTCTACATCAAATAAGCTTCCATTAACAATAACGCTCTCTTACTATTTCCATTAGGAGCATAGCCTTTCAAACCACATCTTTGTTGCCCTTCGCTAGCATCTAGTTTCTTCTACAAAACACTATATTTTTACTAAAGACAAAGTAAGAGACATTTTCCTCAAGTCTACTGTTTTTTTGACAATGGTTAGGTACAAGTCATCTTAATTAAAATAGTGCAACACAGCTTAAGAAATTGTTACAATAAAATATTTAATTCACCAAAAATAATAATGACTTATTATCTAAATATTATGAAAGGATGTTACTAAGTTAATAGACGAAACTTCAATATAACAGCAAAGTCAATGTAGTAAATCAAAATATCACATCGTAAAGCTAACTTTCCTTTTTCTTATTTTATATAAAAAATGACTTAATAATAGATTGATTGTCATATTCTTCCAAAAATTATTTCCATTTGTATGAATCAAAGGAATATATGAAAATCAAAAAATTCTTGTAACTAAATCTCATTCTTAATGAAATTGATAAGTATTAAATTACAATTTTTTGCAATAAGTGTCAGTCCAATCTATTCTATTTTGGATATCTTAATGTACCTTACTTATACAAGTATATTATATTGTACAGTTAGAAAACTTACCTAGACTAATTTTTTTACTCTTGAGAAAATTTTTCATAACACAAAAATATAGTATATAATAAGTTGTACAAGAGGCAGACAATAGTAATCATGAATGATTATAGTTACATGAAATGTAGATTGAACAAAATTTATGCAAATAAACCTCACAAATGCCCAAATAATCAAACCTAACTCATGTATAAGTATATATCATAATGGCATGACATTGGAATCGTATTAGTATAATTGAAATCTATCTAAATGTCACTTGTAAGATTTATCATACTAATACGATTACGTAATATAGTCTTACAATGATCCACATTTCAATCCAATTAACCTAATTGTATTACTATGAATTTAAGATCATAAAAGTAAAAAAAATTAGCTCACTTATAAATTTAGTTCTCAACTCTAAGCTCATAACCATTAATACTACTTTGGCAATGGCCTTATTGTATTTATGCAACGTTTGAAACTTTATGAATTTAGAATTATTTCATTTCACTCATAGAACTTCTTTACAATACATAAAACATGTTTATTTCTCAAATATATGCACCATTAAAGAGTTTTAATAGTATTGAAATTATCTTAATGATTTATTGTAAGCAAAACTGTCAATTCTTTAGAGATGCATAATTGCTTTTTGTTATAATTAAATAAAAGTACTATAATGATAAGTGGAGCAAAACATATGAAAACCAAGCAAAAGACACATCATCATTATAGTAAACTACATTGAATATTTGCAAAGAATAACAAAAATTTCTTAATAATGGAAAAAAATGATTGCATTAGAAATAAAAAATTAAAATTCATGAGAATTAAAAAAACTATTTAGATAACGGAATGCTCAACTTATTGAGAGCTATGTGTAAAACATATTTATTAAAAAAATGAAATCATTGAAAAATAAAATTAATTGTATATAGATAAAGGTTATTTTTCAATTTTGTGCCTATGGAATATCAACAAAAAATGAACTTAAATGTTTAAATATGGATTCTATGTTATTAAAGAAAATAGCAATTCAATTAAAGAAGTAGAAATTTAACTTTAGCAATCTACTTTAAAATGCAAAAAAATATTTTTAGAACATATTGATGAAAATCTATTATACAAGATACGCTTTTTATTTAATAATATATCAAAAATATTCATAAGTGTTAATTGAAGGATACTTTCTGATGTGTGTAAAAATGTGTTAGTAAGAGTAAATTATCATTAAAAATAAAAATTTATAAAAATATAGAGATTTAAAAAACTATAATATTTCTTGTCTATTTGAATATTATGTGAGAAAGCACATTTTATCAACAAAATTGAGGAACAAATATATATATAAAGCTATTAAGAAAAAAGACAATCTAAACTGCATAGATTTATCTGAATAACATGTTAAGAAGTATTTGTTTTTTTTGCCATATATGTCAAGGCTTCAAAATAAACATCATTTATTAATGTATGAATCATAAATAAGTTATTACAAATAGAGAAAACATAAATATTTTACAAAAATACTATCATATAAATAATGAACTTATGAAAAATTATATTATCTTTATATTAAAATACAAAAGTATAAGAAAAAATAGTAACACAATTATAATGAACATATAAATTATTTTTCAAGTTACACAAAACATTAAAAAATCAATTCTAAATATATAAATTTAGGACAATTTAAAATTACAATAAAAATTAAAATCCAAACATTTGAAAATGAAAATATTCCTTAAGCATAATTAAATACTATAAATGTGAAAATCTTTTTTCTTAATTAAATTAAAAAAAATAATTTTTTTTGACTCAATGAAAAGTTTTATAACAAAAAATATCAAACGAGTTAATAGACCATTATAAACCATAAGTAAATAAGTGATGTAAGCTTGTAAGAAAAAAGTCAATAATACTTCATAAAATACTGAAGTTTTGTTACAGATTAAAAGTTTTATGAGTATATTAATTGATTTTCAACTTCCTTATAACACATCAATTTACGAATTAAGAGGGTCACTGCTACTATATAACAAAATATTTTTTTTTATGATTTAGTGTTTTATTTTGATTAATGTTTAAATAATGTATGATCATTTGTATGTATCATTATGTGGAAGACCTACTTTTTATGAGAATTTTTTTTTTCATTTTAAAATATGTTATTTCTTTATTATTAGCAAAAATATATTTTACATACTTTTGCAATAGTGAATTGTTCTTATTTTTAATCTTAGTTTTTATGTTATCTACTTATTTAATATTTCAAGACTATTTTAGATTTTTTTTCATTGTTTCTCATATAATATGCCTTGTATTTCGAAAATTGGATTATTATTTTCAAGATTTAAAATAATTTGTAGTATTCCTTACATTCTTCTTTTTATTCAGCAGTTTTATTTTAAAAAACCTTGAAAACCGTTGCTGTTTAAAATTTTTAAATAATGTATATTTTTTTGTTTTATTTTCAATATCTTGAGGTGTATATAAATTTATTTGATTTGTTTAACAAATAATTTTTTTCAAATGCTTTATATTTTAGATTATTGAAAATATGTAACTGATTTATATTTCCTAATTCTGATTGATTTAAATATTTTGTAATAAAATTAGCACTTATTTCTTCATTATAATAATTTAATTTATATTTGCTTCAATATAAAGCTTTCAGTACTCAAATGTCTTTGAAGACTTATGTAATAGTTTTTCCAACATTAAAATTTATTATGTTTTTTCTATTAAAAGATTTTTTTGACAAAAAACAAAAAAACTTTGTAAGTTAGAATTATTAGCCAAACAAAAAAAAAATTTAAAATTTTTTATTTATGTAATATTATAATAAAAAAATTTTAAGGGAATAAAATTACTCTTCTATAAAAAAAAATAAACAAAACTTAATTTGTAAATAATTGAATAAAACGTATTTTAATAGAATACAATTAGTACGTAAACGATATGGTGAATTAAATAATGTATGGAGAGAGCTATAGGGCATTAAATGATTTAAACTATTCAATAAAATATTCAATGATATAAAAAGAAAATTGTTCAAGTAATTTGAATTGTTATCAAAGAAGGAACTTTAAATAAAACAAAAATTGGAAAAAATCTTTAAAATTTTTTTTTTTTAATTATACGATTCCATTTCTCAAAAAGTATGTCTTTTAAAATAAAATAAGTCTCACTAAAACACAAGTCAAATAGTTCGACATTTAAAATAAAAAAATTATACAAGAGAAGTTAAAAAAAATCACGATGGGAAAGAGGAATATTTAAATGTGAAAAAGTACATGAAAAATGTCGATGGCAATAAAATTAAAAAATTATAAAATTAAAATGATATAATAATAATTACACTTAGTTTTTCAAATTCTACCAGCTATTAATAAATACACCCAATTTTTCAAATTCTATGTTTTAATGTAAAACAATTAATAATGTTTTATTATATGTTCATTGAGAAATCATTTGTTCAAACTTTAAATATTTTAATAATTATATTTTTGTTAAAATATAATAACTAAACTGACAAAACTAAAATGAATCAAGAAGAATAGCTAAAAGGCATCAACATAAAAAAAATGTATATATTTTAAACATTATGAGATCTCCGAAAGGAACATTTTGTTTGAAATTTGACCAGCATTATGCAAATTGTTTCAGAAAATTTTAATATAAAGATTGATTTTTAAAATTTTTAATTTACCTAAAATATTGTTGTCGTTACTTCTATAATATTTTTATGGATGTTGGGTACTTGTTATATTTTCTTGATTAAGATGATTTTATTGACAAATTATGAACAATGATTTGAGAAATTTAATCGTGTTTTGTTTCTTATATAAAAAAATAAAAATTTTAAAATTTAAATAATTTTGTACATATATGGAGGAATAAAGAATAACCTAAGTGAAATAATTTTTAAAATATTAGCATTTACTTCAAATACAAATATTTTATTCATATAAAATTTATGAAAAAAATTACATAAATTCTCATTTTTGAAAATGTCGACATTAATGCATTAGATTTTCCTTCAATATGTTATCATTCTTATTAAAAAATGAAATTATGTAACAAAATATAAAAAAATATAATTAACTTTAATATTATATATTAAAAAACCTAATATTAGAGATTCATAAATATAGTTAATTAATGGACATAAGAAACTTAGTAGAGACAAAAATAACTATTTTGTAAGAGAGAAACTTATGGATAATTGGAGTAAAATAAGGAGAAAATAATAATAGAGATAGTTGTGATTATTTAGTGAAGGAGATAAGAAGAAGGAGAACAAAGAGGAGATAGAGAGAAAAAACAAAAAATACAACTGAGAGAAAGGAGAAATGAAATAAGGATGGAGTAAATAGCGAGGCAAAGAAAAATATTAGGAGAAAAAGAATGATGAGATAAAAAAGAATGAAAATTGGAGAAAAAGTGAGAGAATATGAGAGATATTGGGATGTAGATAAAAAAGTTAAAGAAATAATTAAATAAAGTTAAATCATAATAAATAAACTTATAATATTTATAAAATATAATAATTTAATATCATATAACTTTTAGTAATAATAAATATAAAAACTATTTGAGGTTTATTAAAGTTTAAGAAAGTTAAAACACATTTAAAAAATAGTTTTACTACTAATTTAACATTATTTGTGATCACAAATAATCTGAAATAGTATATTTCTATATATAAAATATATAATATAAGGCATATAATTATTATAATAAATATAAATTAATTCTAATTTATTATAATTGGCGTAAGTTTTTTTTGTAAATATTTAACTAAATTAATGTAATTATTTCACTATATTAGATGATGTGATATACTTATTATTATATAAAATTGTTAATAACTTTATAAAATTATTTTTTAAAATTAATTACTACAATGGTAATTATGCAACATCATTAATAATAATTTTTTTGCAAAATAATTTTACAAAAATTAATTACCATTCACTAAAAAGGAATGCTAAAAAAATTTGTGCAAGATTGGGACATTTAAATAGCTCACCGATCACAATACTACTCTTGCCTAAGCATGCTTAGTTTTTGAGTTTTAACAAGATCCAATGCTAAAATACTAGTGTGGTTGAACATGCATGCAATAAAAGATAGAGATAACAAACGAAAAGGTGAATGAGAGAGTGAAATGGAATGTAGAGAATTTAAAGAACGTAAGGACATAAAGAATAAAGAGACAACTTCTAAATAATAATAAGAGAGAAATAAATAAGAGAATAAATTAGACATTAAGATAAAGAGAAAAATATGACAAATAATTTAATAAAATTTTAATTTTAATAATTAAATTATTGTAATTTTTAGATATAAAAATTAATCCTATATAACATTTGTTAATTTTAAAATATAAAACTAATTCAAGTTATTATTAATTTAGAATATTGCAAATGCTTAAATAAAATTATGAAAATTGTTTAACATTTTACTTTTTATATTTCAAAAATAAAAAATAATTTATAAAAAAATAATATAATCATTGTAATATGTTGTATTTATTTGACATTATATTGATAATAAATATAAACTTAAATTCATTTTAATTTATTATATTTTATATAATTCATCTTGGTAAATATTTAACTAAATTAAAGTTATTATTTTATTATATCATGTGAAGTAACATATTTATTATTATATTAAATTAATTATAATATTAAAAGCTATTTTTAAAAATTTATTAGTAATATTTTAATTAAAAAACTATTAGTTTTAGCAATTTAATTTTTTAAAGTTATAAAGTTATAAAAATAAATTGTCATTAACAAGAAAAACTAACTCTACCAAAAAAATAAGTGCGATAGTAAGACTTCCCTAGAGGTCACCCATTCCAATATTATGAATGTCCAAGCATGGTCAACTTTGGTGTTCTAATGATATAAAATGCTATAATGCTAGTGTAGTCCCACGTGCATGCAAATGACAAAATCGAAGTTGTGTGATCCTTTTTTTGAAGGTAATGAACCATTTCTAAAATTACTAAAATTAGTAAGCATATACACTTTTAAGTAAAATATTTATTTTTGTATATGTTGTAATATATTATTATGATATCAATGTTTCATTTATATGAAATAAATAAAAAAATTACCAAAACTATTATTTTTGATAACCTTGACATAAGTAGATAAGATTTTACTATATTATATTATCATTCTTATAAATTAAAAAAATTAAATTACATAATAAATTTTAATAAGAAAATATATATTTATCAAAAAAATTGTATATTAGACTATGTCATATAAGAGATCTATTAAATATTGTTAATTAATGAGCTAAAAAAAGATAATGGAGATGGAGATAACTTTTTTTGCGAATGAGAGAAAGTCAGATTAATAAGAGAAAAATTGACAGGAAAATAATAATAAAGAGTGATGAGAGATGATTTAACGAAGAGAAAAAAATAATGAACAAAAAAAGAGATAAGAATGAGAAATCAGAAAGAAGAGATGGAAAGTAAAAAAGAAAGGCCAAGAAGAACGTACAAAGATAAAGAATCAAGTGACCAATAAGAGAATGATAAAAAGAGCGAGAAAAAAGTGAGAGAATATTAAAGTAATTGAGATAAAGATAAAAAAGTAAGAGAAAAAATTAAATAAAAGTAAAACCATAATAAATAAAATTTATATATTATCTTTTTTTGATGTATCACATATGTTAAAAATAAATAATATTTAAAATTAATTATTTAATTTTAAATTTTTAATACTTCATAATACATAATTAATATATTTAAATTTTTTTTACACATCGTATATATACTATTAAAATCATAAATTAATTGTATTTTGTTATGTTTTTATAAGTAGTTTTCTTAATATTAAATTATATTAAAGTTTTTCTTTTATTACATGATATGTTGTGTAAAAATTTTTTTTACATGAAATTGAAAAAAATGTTATAACGGTATTATTAATAATTAATTTCAAAAATGATATTAATAAACTATAATTAGTAATAATTTAATTTTTAAAATTAACATGTTTTTAAAAAAGATTATCATTCATTAGAAAAGTAAATGATGTGAAAAACTATATGGAACAACAATCTCAAGGTTCAACCATCACAAGACTACTCTCAACAAAGAAAGTTTAACATTGGAGTACTAGTGAGACCATTGTTGAAGTACAAGTGTAGTCACATATGAACGCAACAGAAAACATAATATTTTCTAATAACAATATTTTATTTATATAATATTTTTACAATTAACAAAAATTATTTATTTTTAAGATTTAGACATTAATACATGATTTTGTTTTCTTATTCTATGATTCTTTTAAAAAAATTACATAAAAATTCTAAATAATAAAATATTTATTTTCAAAAATATTATATAATAAAATATTATATATGAGGGATTTCTTAAACTTTGTTAATTGATGTGCAAAAAAGAGGTAATAGAGAAAGAGAACTATTTCAAAAGAGAAAGAAAAGTTATAGATTGATAAAAGCAAGGTAAAGAAGAAAATAATAATATAAAGAGCTAAGAGATTGTTTAATGAAGAGAAAAAAAAGAAGGAACCTAAAAGTGATAGAGAGAATAAAAAATAAAATAAAATAGTGAGAGAAATAAGAAAGTAGAGAAGGATAGAAGTGAGAGAGAAGTTAAGAAGAATATAAGGACATCGAGAATGAGGACACAAATAAGAAAATAATAATAAGAGAGAAAAGAAAGTGAGAGAATATTTAAGATATTTAGATAAAGAAAAAAATAAGAAAAATATTTTAATAATGGTTAAATTTAATTTTAAAAATTAATCATATAAAATCTTTATTAATTTTAAAAATTAATCATATAAAATCATTATTAATTTTAAAATATAAACTATTTCAGATTTATTGTTATTTTTGAATATTTTAAATAATTGAAGAATATTTTATGATAAATTAAATATTATTTTATTCATACTTAAAAATAAAAAATTAGTTAAATAATAAATAAAATAATTATTCTAATATATTATCTGTTTTGGTCACAATATAGATAATAAATATAAATATTATTTATGATTAATGAAATAATTTTAGATTTCTTATTTTTATAAGTAATATTCCTTTATTTAAAAAATCTATGCAGACCTTATGTGGACTATGATAAACATAAATTAATTTAGATTTATTAAAATTGATAGATGTTATTTTGCATAAAATAAAGCAAAATTAAGGCTATTATTTTATTAAATCAAACAACACATCATATTTATAATTATATGAAATTCATAATAAGATTATAGAGTTGTTTTTAAACATTAATTACTAAAATGTTAATTGTAAATTATCTTATTTTTAATAATTTAATTTTTTAGTGTTAACATGTTGCTAAAATTAACTATCACTCATTAGAAAAAAGAATGCCACAACAAATATGTGCAACATGACGACTTCTTAAGAGGCCACCAATCCCAAAAGCACTCTTACCTTAGAATGCTTACTTTGGAGTTCTAATGAGTTTTAGTGCTATAATATTGTTGTGTTCACACATGGATGAAACAAATTATCATAATTTTGTAATTATTATCTGTCTAACAATGAATCATTTCTAAAATAATGTAAATTATCAAGTATATATTTTTTTTTAAAATAATTATGTTTATCATATATGTGTCGATATGTATACAAGTATCGATATTTTATTTATGTAAAATTAATAAAAATACTAAGTGAACTACTATTTTCAAAAATGTTGACAATAATACGTAATATTTTCTTTCAATACATTATCATTCTTAGGAAATAAAAAATTAAGTTAGTTAAAAATAATAAATAACAAAATATATGATTATCACGAATATTATATATTAAACTATATAATATAATAGATTTCATTATTATTGTTAATTGATGGACATAAAAAAGATAATAAATATAGAAATAAGTATTATGTAGGATTGAGATATAGGTGACATTATTGAATTAAGGAGACAACAAAAATAGGAACATAAAAGGGATGGAGAGAAAATATAAAATAGTGGAAGGGAGAGAAATAAGAAATTAAAGAAGGACAAAGGAGACCTAGAGCAAAGAAGAATATTAGGAAGCGGAGGATGAAGAGACAAAAAAAGAATGATAATAATAGAAAAAATAAGCGATTTCATATTTAAAAATTAAAAAAAATTATTAAATAATAAATAATATAATTATTCTAATACATTATCTCTATTTAATATAAATAAATAATGAGTATACATAATATTTATGAATAAAAAATAATTTTAGATTTTATATTTTTTATAAGATAATATTACTTATTTAAAAAATCTATATATAGAATATATAATACTATACACTTAAATTAAATCAAATTTGTTATAATTGATATATGTTATTTTTGTTAATGGTAAAGAAAATTAAAGTTATTATTTTATTATATCGCATGATGTGTCATATTTATTATTATATAAGTTTGATAATAATATTACCAAGTTTTTGTTAAATATAAATTACTAATATTAACAAGTTATTAAAATAAATGTCACATATTAGAAAAAGGAATGCATTCAAAAATATATGCAACGTAAGGTCTTCTTAAGAGGCCACCCATCCAATAGTGCTCTTGCCAAAGAATGGTTATTATTTGGAGTTCTAATTAGATTAGTACTACAATATTGGTGTGGTCACATATGCAAACAAAAGATAAATTGTCATAGTTGTGTCTCTATTGTCTAAAAATAATGTGAGTTATAAAGTATAGCACTTTATGAAATATTATGCTAATCAAATATCTGTTACTATTATACATAAGAATTTTTTTCTATATGTTATCATTCTCATAAAACTAAAATTAATTATGTAAAAAGTAAAAATAATAAATTTAAAATTTGAAACGTGCATAGAAAGGAAAAAATATCATAGTTGTCTAATTATTTTTTTTATGGAAATGAAACATTGCAAAAATTTCCTAAATTATTAAATCTATAGACTTTTAAAAAAATTATGCTTCTTATATATTTCATAATATAATAGAACTATTGTTTTATTAAACTAAATTTATAAATAATTACATAAACTATTGTTTTCAAAAAAGTTGACAATTTGAACTAAAATTGTTTTTCATTATGTTAGCTTTCATATAAATAAAAAATTAATTTATCTATAAATAATCATACTAAATTATGTATTTGTCATATATTTTAATATATTATTCTAAATTATGCATAAGATTTCTTAATATTCTTAATTCATGGCTGAAAAAATGGTAATAGGGTGAGAGTTGGTTATTCTATAAGATAGATGAAGTCCTTGATTGATAAGTGCAAATTAGAGAGGAAAATAATACTATTAGAAGATGAGAGATGATTTAATGAACAAGAAAATTAAAGAGAGACCATAAATAAAATAGAGAGAATGAATAAATTTGTGAAAGAGAAAGATGAGGAAGTAGAGAATGATAGAAGAGTGAGAGATGCTAAGAATAACATAAGGATGTAGAGAATAATAACACAAGAAAAAGAGTGATAATAAGAGAGAGAAGAAAGTGAGAGGATGTCTTAAAGAGGAATATATGAGAAAAATGATTTAATAAAAATTAATCATTCAAAACTAGCTTGTGGCCACAATGAAGCTCAAGGGTTCAATGGTAATTACTTCTAAATGAGGTTTCGTACAAAATCAAATCAAAATACCCAATTTTTAATTTGAATAAGTGCTTACACATTCGTTTAGATGACAAAATCACAAGTAACTCACTTATTGACGGGTTGGATGATTACTTCTCGAACCAAGCAAGGGCCAAACAACCAAGTTAATGGGCATCGTTCGATAATGCAATTTCATGATTGAATGTTCCTCGCCATATTTTATCTTTCAAATTGTTAATTCTTTCGGTCATCCGATCACACTTCACCATGATTGCACAATTCGTAATTTTTCTATTAGCCAAGTTAACTCTTATCATCGATCAAGAATTTGATCTAATGGACTAGATCAATTTCATATTTATAAAGTTATAGATTCAATGCATCTGTCCAATTAGTTTCACTTTTAAATGGTCCTAGAGCATTCTAATCTAACAGCCACTATGCAACAGCTATTTGCCAATTATTTTGAGCCATTGGAGGCTTTTACTTATTTAATTTCTTATTAAAATACTACAAAAGCTACAAAAATTATAATGACTAAATTTTGTGTTTTGGTAAGTACTTTTAGCCTATACAAATTGCATATAAATTTGAAAATTGTGTAGAAAATAAAAAAAAAAATTTATGTGATCCCAATGAAAAAATTAAAGCAAATAATGGCTTGTTTTTGTCATTATTTTCTTATTATGCTATGCCATTCTTTCGTCAAACTCCTAAAATTATTTTACTTCACCAATAAGATATGTTATTTATTTTCTTGATATTTAATTCATTTAATTAAGATACTTGTGCCTCTTTGATATTTTTTGAAAGCAAGGATTTTTGTTGTATTGATTTAGATTTTTATCAATGATTATTTTTCTTTTTTCTTATTTTTTTCATTGTAAGATCCTAGTAGTTTGTCTCATTTGTCTCTTTGTTGTGAGGGTTTTTCCAACCCATTTTTTCATAAAAACCTTTCATTGTTTTGGGTTTATGTGGTTTTCTCTTATGTTAATATTAATATTATAATATTTTAAATATAACTATATAACAACATATATGGCATATGAGATGATAAAATAAATTAAGAACTTTAATATAATATAATATATAGTTGAATAACATATATTAGTTATAATAAAATAGATTTACTTTATATTTATAATGTCTATATATATGCATATATATATTTCATTTATAAAACTTTCTAAATATAATAATATTATATTATATAATATTTGAAATATAAAGTTATACCATTAATATTATATATTAAATACATTTATTATAGATATCATTTCATATGAAGATAATATATTAGAATAATTATATTATTTGTTAATTTATCTTTCATTTTAACTATCAATAAAATAATATTCAATTAATAATAAAATACTCATCAATATTAGTTATACCCTAAAATAATGATGATCCTCAAAAAATTTTTATATTTTATTGTAACTAGATATTTTATATGATTAAATTATTATATTTAAAAAGTATTATAGCTTTAATTATTAAGATTTAAAGTTTAATTAGTTATTTATCTTTTGTGTCATTGTCTATATTTGAAAAAAAATAATTTGTGTAATATTTTATTAAGTTGCTATAAATATTTATTTATCATAAATATTATATTATAAACTATGCAACATGAGACATTTCTTAAATATTCTTAATTAATGGTATAAGAAAGTGATAATTAAGATAGAGATAATGATTTGTCAAAAGAGAGATAAAGTAATGGATTTATAAGAGCAAACAGAGAGGAAAATAATAATAGATTATGATGAGAGATAATAAAAACATAAGTTAAACCTTAAAAATTAAAATTTCAAAATTTATTAAATATAATAAGTTAATCATATATATGAAATTTAATAATAATAAAAGTTAAATATATAATATAATTGTTCTAAGATATTATCTTTTTATTATTTAAAATAGAAATAACTTATATTACATTATTTCATTTCATTCCAATACCATAAAAACATTTTTATGTGGTATAATAAAATTTCTAATTTTAATTATTCTTTTAATTTAATTTATTTAGTTTTTTTGCATCATAATAATATAACTTCAAGTTTTTTCAAATTTTTCTTATAAAACAAAAACGAAATATTTTAGAACACAAAAGATTTATTTGTAATTAGCAAAAATATATTATTTTTTGTTATTAAAATAAAAAATTTGAAATTCAAATAAACATTTTATATAACTATAAATATAACAAATAGTTTGAGTAATTAAAAATATTAAATATTAATCTATGTACAAAAATTGTTAAAAATTACTCTCTAAGCAATTCTACAATATGTTATTATAGATAAATAATCCATTAGGAAAGAAATAAAAATGAATCTTATAAGTAAAATTTTAAATTAATTTGAATTATGAAACAAAAAATAACTTACCTTCCAAGAAAGAGGCACATAAAAAGGAAATAAGGATAATAAAAAAGTTTTAAAATTAAAAAATCACAAAGACTATTGAATAGCATAATTGTGAAAGAGAAATTACATAAATAGTAATTTGTCTTACCATTTCAAAAATTGTAAGAATGCCTTGGAAAAATTATTTTGAGGGTGCCTAGTAATAATGAAATGTATTCTTCCATTTAAATAAAAAAAATATTTACAAAATAAAAAATAAAATAATAAAAATGAAAATTCTTGCTTGAGAGTAGTGAAACCCATAGTTAAGTAATGCGATAAGACAAAAGCCATCTCACTTGTCCATAGGCCTTCTCCACATCCATCCTAAGCATTATTAAAATTTTAGGCTTGGTGAACGTATCAATCTTATAAATTTCTATTCTACTTAACTATTTATTATACACATTTTAGGTAATGTTTTAAGTTTTCTATTAGATTTATTTTTAACTTTTTCCTATACATATGTGAGTTATGCACATTATTTCTAAGTTTTACACATTCTTTTGTTGTAATTATTTTTTAAAATATTTGAAATTCTTTAAAAGTTTATGAAAATAATAAGATGCCATTTGTCCATCGTTATTAAACAATGCCTTTAATGCATGGTATAATTAAATATACATTCTCCGTTTTTCATTTTCTTTTTGTACTTATCCAGAATTTTTAAATTTTCTTAGACTAACATAGCTTTTTAAAATATTGAAGTTCCTTATA
This sequence comes from Vanilla planifolia, assembly GCA_023846275.1. Classification (NCBI taxonomy): domain Eukaryota; kingdom Viridiplantae; phylum Streptophyta; class Magnoliopsida; order Asparagales; family Orchidaceae; genus Vanilla; species Vanilla planifolia. The sequence continues at coordinate 2,945,417 of JAIUJO010000041.1, forward strand.
TCGGCATTACTTATTGGTAATATTTGTAATAACAAAACATCTTTAATTAGGATATGTTTTATGTGCATTTTATATTTTGGATAAAACCAATTTTTTGTTGCTAAAATAGTAATAAATATTTCTGATTTCCTTTGTTAAAATACTCTTTATCTTTTATGATGCTCTAATCTTCAATGAATTGCTTTCACAAAGCTATGAACATTATCGAAAAGGTTTAAAATTGTAAATTATGAGTGCTTTAACCATTTTAGTATTTTGTGCTTCCATATTTGCATTCCATAATACCACTTCTTTATATTACTGGAAACTTTTCATTGATATATTATGTAAATTATTTTTTAATATTTTAATTTTTTTCATACAAAAAATAATTATCTTTTATGTTATGTGTATTTTATAATTTATAATGGAGTAGTGCTTTTAGATTATTTTGTCATAGAAAATTTATTTTCTTGGACTTTTATTATAATACTTTTCTGAAATAGAAGATATACAAATTTTTGTTTTAAATGCAAACATTTGCCAATAAATTCACATAAATTATGTAATTTTATTTTTCATTATTTTTGAGTTTTTCTTATAGTTAAAAAGGATTTATTTCACACAAATTTTTCAATGAATTTATTTTTTTAATCATATATTTATTTGTATTTTATACATATTACTTAAAATATCTTTAAATTTTAATAATTTTTTTTCTTTAATATTTATTCTTGCATTATAGTTTTTGCATAGCTCTATGATGTTATATTTTCTATTTTTTAAAATTTGTTTCAAAGTAATGTTTAGTATTATTAATCTAAGCTAATTATTAAGGTAATGCTTCATTTGGGTAACTTTTTGCTTATTCTCTCATTAAATTCATTAAAAAGAATTCTAAACAACTCATAATTTTATGCTATTATATTTATTTTAAATTTTTTAAGAACAAATGTACCTCTCTATGTTACCTCTATCTTGTGGTTCAGGTAGGATGAATCATTCCCAAAAAGTATTCTTTGATTCTCTTCAAATTGGATGGATCATTGAAGTGATTTTCATCGATTCGATTTAGGTGCCAAATTTGATAGAAGTTGTAATCTATTTCATATGGTAACTGTTGGAATCTTTTCATAAGTCATAGAATAGAAATTACTTCGCCTACCATAGGCATTTGGGAGAAAAACCCCCCATTAAGTTGGCAAAAAGTGAGAAAATTGCACTATGTTTATCATTTTGACGAGTCGCGAGAGAATCAAAATTGGCTAGATAGGAACCAATAGGTTGAACATATTTAACTAGAAATGATGCCCCTTTGTTTCGACAAAAGGAACAAGAAAAAGATGAAAGCCCACATGAATCTTCTTCAGATTCTTGAATCCCAACAGTACGACAAGAGAGAGAAGGGTCTCATTAGGAAAGACCTATTCGACACCTTCCTCAAGCACTTTTCATTCAGCATTATCAAGTTTTGATCAATCCTAGGTGGTTCTCTACAACCTTTGAACTTTCTTATAGTATTTCTATATTTGATAAAATATTAAAATAATATAAATATATTATGCTTTTACTTGAATAAAGTAATAAAAGAATAAAAGATTAGCTTATTAAAGGTAATAAGATAATTGGTGATTAAAGAATGAGGGACACAATGAATAGAAATAATAATTAATAAAACTTACTAAGAGTTAAATTTTATGGCTTGAACAAATTCTCTAGTATTTCACTAATTTTTTACTAAAGACAAAGTAAGAGACATTTTCCTCAAGTCTACTGTTTTTTTGACAATGGTTAGGTACAAGTCATCTTAATTAAAATAGTGCAACACAGCTTAAGAAATTGTTACAATAAAATATTTAATTCACCAAAAATAATAATGACTTATTATCTAAATATTATGAAAGGATGTTACTAAGTTAATAGACGAAACTTCAATATAACAGCAAAGTCAATGTAGTAAATCAAAATATCACATCGTAAAGCTAACTTTCCTTTTTCTTATTTTATATAAAAAATGACTTAATAATAGATTGATTGTCATATTCTTCCAAAAATTATTTCCATTTGTATGAATCAAAGGAATATATGAAAATCAAAAAATTCTTGTAACTAAATCTCATTCTTAATGAAATTGATAAGTATTAAATTACAATTTTTTGCAATAAGTGTCAGTCCAATCTATTCTATTTTGGATATCTTAATGTACCTTACTTATACAAGTATATTATATTGTACAGTTAGAAAACTTACCTAGACTAATTTTTTTACTCTTGAGAAAATTTTTCATAACACAAAAATATAGTATATAATAAGTTGTACAAGAGGCAGACAATAGTAATCATGAATGATTGTAGTTACATGAAATGTAGATTGAACAAAATTTATGCAAATAAACCTCACAAATGCCCAAATAATCAAACCTAACTCATGTATAAGTATATATCATAATGGCATGACATTGGAATCGTATTAGTATAATTGAAATCTATCTAAATGTCACTTGTAAGATTTATCATACTAATACGATTACGTAATATAGTCTTACAATGATCCACATTTCAATCCAATTAACCTAATTGTATTACTATGAATTTAAGATCATAAAAGTAAAAAAAATTAGCTCACTTATAAATTTAGTTCTCAACTCTAAGCTCATAACCATTAATACTACTTTGGCAATGGCCTTATTGTATTTATGCAACGTTTGAAACTTTATGAATTTAGAATTATTTCATTTCACTCATAGAACTTCTTTACAATACATAAAACATGTTTATTTCTCAAATATATGCACCATTAAAGAGTTTTAATAGTATTGAAATTATCTTAATGATTTATTGTAAGCAAAACTGTCAATTCTTTAGAGATGCATAATTGCTTTTTGTTATAATTAAATAAAAGTACTATAATGATAAGTGGAGCAAAACATATGAAAACCAAGCAAAAGACACATCATCATTATAGTAAACTACATTGAATATTTGCAAAGAATAACAAAAATTTCTTAATAATGGAAAAAAATGATTGCATTAGAAATAAAAAATTAAAATTCATGAGAATTAAAAAAACTATTTAGATAACGGAATGCTCAACTTATTGAGAGCTATGTGTAAAACATATTTATTAAAAAAATGAAATCATTGAAAAATAAAATTAATTGTATATAGATAAAGGTTATTTTTCAATTTTGTGCCTATGGAATATCAACAAAAAATGAACTTAAATGTTTAAATATGGATTCTATGTTATTAAAGAAAATAGCAATTCAATTAAAGAAGTAGAAATTTAACTTTAGCAATCTACTTTAAAATGCAAAAAAATATTTTTAGAACATATTGATGAAAATCTATTATACAAGATACGCTTTTTATTTAATAATATATCAAAAATATTCATAAGTGTTAATTGAAGGATACTTTCTGATGTGTGTAAAAATGTGTTAGTAAGAGTAAATTATCATTAAAAATAAAAATTTATAAAAATATAGAGATTTAAAAAACTATAATATTTCTTGTCTATTTGAATATTATGTGAGAAAGCACATTTTATCAACAAAATTGAGGAACAAATATATATATAAAGCTATTAAGAAAAAAGACAATCTAAACTGCATAGATTTATCTGAATAACATGTTAAGAAGTATTTGTTTTTTTTGCCATATATGTCAAGGCTTCAAAATAAACATCATTTATTAATGTATGAATCATAAATAAGTTATTACAAATAGAGAAAACATAAATATTTTACAAAAATACTATCATATAAATAATGAACTTATGAAAAATTATATTATCTTTATATTAAAATACAAAAGTATAAGAAAAAATAGTAACACAATTATAATGAACATATAAATTATTTTTCAAGTTACACAAAACATTAAAAAATCAATTCTAAATATATAAATTTAGGACAATTTAAAATTACAATAAAAATTAAAATCCAAACATTTGAAAATGAAAATATTCCTTAAGCATAATTAAATACTATAAATGTGAAAATCTTTTTTCTTAATTAAATTAAAAAAAATAATTTTTTTTGACTCAATGAAAAGTTTTATAACAAAAAATATCAAACGAGTTAATAGACCATTATAAACCATAAGTAAATAAGTGATGTAAGCTTGTAAGAAAAAAGTCAATAATACTTCATAAAATACTGAAGTTTTGTTACAGATTAAAAGTTTTATGAGTATATTAATTGATTTTCAACTTCCTTATAACACATCAATTTACGAATTAAGAGGGTCACTGCTACTATATAACAAAATATTTTTTTTTATGATTTAGTGTTTTATTTTGATTAATGTTTAAATAATGTATGATCATTTGTATGTATCATTATGTGGAAGACCTACTTTTTTTGAGAATTTTTTTTTTCATTTTAAAATATGTTATTTCTTTATTATTAGCAAAAATATATTTTACATACTTTTGCAATAGTGAATTGTTCTTATTTTTAATCTTAGTTTTTATGTTATCTACTTATTTAATATTTCAAGACTATTTTAGATTTTTTTTCATTGTTTCTCATATAATATGCCTTGTATTTCGAAAATTGGATTATTATTTTCAAGATTTAAAATAATTTGTAGTATTCCTTACATTCTTCTTTTTATTCAGCAGTTTTATTTTAAAAAACCTTGAAAACCGTTGCTGTTTAAAATTTTTAAATAATGTATATTTTTTTGTTTTATTTTCAATATCTTGAGGTGTATATAAATTTATTTGATTTGTTTAACAAATAATTTTTTTCAAATGCTTTATATTTTAGATTATTGAAAATATGTAACTGATTTATATTTCCTAATTCTGATTGATTTAAATATTTTGTAATAAAATTAGCACTTATTTCTTCATTATAATAATTTAATTTATATTTGCTTCAATATAAAGCTTTCAGTACTCAAATGTCTTTGAAGACTTATGTAATAGTTTTTCCAACATTAAAATTTATTATGTTTTTTCTATTAAAAGATTTTTTTGACAAAAAACAAAAAAACTTTGTAAGTTAGAATTATTAGCCAAACAAAAAAAAAATTTAAAATTTTTTATTTATGTAATATTATAATAAAAAAATTTTAAGGGAATAAAATTACTCTTCTATAAAAAAAAATAAACAAAACTTAATTTGTAAATAATTGAATAAAACGTATTTTAATAGAATACAATTAGTACGTAAACGATATGGTGAATTAAATAATGTATGGAGAGAGCTATAGGGCATTAAATGATTTAAACTATTCAATAAAATATTCAATGATATAAAAAGAAAATTGTTCAAGTAATTTGAATTGTTATCAAAGAAGGAACTTTAAATAAAACAAAAATTGGAAAAAATCTTTAAAATTTTTTTTTTTTAATTATACGATTCCATTTCTCAAAAAGTATGTCTTTTAAAATAAAATAAGTCTCACTAAAACACAAGTCAAATAGTTCGACATTTAAAATAAAAAAATTATACAAGAGAAGTTAAAAAAAATCACGATGGGAAAGAGGAATATTTAAATGTGAAAAAGTACATGAAAAATGTCGATGGCAATAAAATTAAAAAATTATAAAATTAAAATGATATAATAATAATTACACTTAGTTTTTCAAATTCTACCAGCTATTAATAAATACACCCAATTTTTCAAATTCTATGTTTTAATGTAAAACAATTAATAATGTTTTATTATATGTTCATTGAGAAATCATTTGTTCAAACTTTAAATATTTTAATAATTATATTTTTGTTAAAATATAATAACTAAACTGACAAAACTAAAATGAATCAAGAAGAATAGCTAAAAGGCATCAACATAAAAAAAATGTATATATTTTAAACATTATGAGATCTCCGAAAGGAACATTTTGTTTGAAATTTGACCAGCATTATGCAAATTGTTTCAGAAAATTTTAATATAAAGATTGATTTTTAAAATTTTTAATTTACCTAAAATATTGTTGTCGTTACTTCTATAATATTTTTATGGATGTTGGGTACTTGTTATATTTTCTTGATTAAGATGATTTTATTGACAAATTATGAACAATGATTTGAGAAATTTAATCGTGTTTTGTTTCTTATATAAAAAAATAAAAATTTTAAAATTTAAATAATTTTGTACATATATGGAGGAATAAAGAATAACCTAAGTGAAATAATTTTTAAAATATTAGCATTTACTTCAAATACAAATATTTTATTCATATAAAATTTATGAAAAAAATTACATAAATTCTCATTTTTGAAAATGTCGACATTAATGCATTAGATTTTCCTTCAATATGTTATCATTCTTATTAAAAAATGAAATTATGTAACAAAATATAAAAAAATATAATTAACTTTAATATTATATATTAAAAAACCTAATATTAGAGATTCATAAATATAGTTAATTAATGGACATAAGAAACTTAGTAGAGACAAAAATAACTATTTTGTAAGAGAGAAACTTATGGATAATTGGAGTAAAATAAGGAGAAAATAATAATAGAGATAGTTGTGATTATTTAGTGAAGGAGATAAGAAGAAGGAGAACAAAGAGGAGATAGAGAGAAAAAACAAAAAATACAACTGAGAGAAAGGAGAAATGAAATAAGGATGGAGTAAATAGCGAGGCAAAGAAAAATATTAGGAGAAAAAGAATGATGAGATAAAAAAGAATGAAAATTGGAGAAAAAGTGAGAGAATATGAGAGATATTGGGATGTAGATAAAAAAGTTAAAGAAATAATTAAATAAAGTTAAATCATAATAAATAAACTTATAATATTTATAAAATATAATAATTTAATATCATATAACTTTTAGTAATAATAAATATAAAAACTATTTGAGGTTTATTAAAGTTTAAGAAAGTTAAAACACATTTAAAAAATAGTTTTACTACTAATTTAACATTATTTGTGATCACAAATAATCTGAAATAGTATATTTCTATATATAAAATATATAATATAAGGCATATAATTATTATAATAAATATAAATTAATTCTAATTTATTATAATTGGCGTAAGTTTTTTTTGTAAATATTTAACTAAATTAATGTAATTATTTCACTATATTAGATGATGTGATATACTTATTATTATATAAAATTGTTAATAACTTTATAAAATTATTTTTTAAAATTAATTACTACAATGGTAATTATGCAACATCATTAATAATAATTTTTTTGCAAAATAATTTTACAAAAATTAATTACCATTCACTAAAAAGGAATGCTAAAAAAATTTGTGCAAGATTGGGACATTTAAATAGCTCACCGATCACAATACTACTCTTGCCTAAGCATGCTTAGTTTTTGAGTTTTAACAAGATCCAATGCTAAAATACTAGTGTGGTTGAACATGCATGCAATAAAAGATAGAGATAACAAACGAAAAGGTGAATGAGAGAGTGAAATGGAATGTAGAGAATTTAAAGAACGTAAGGACATAAAGAATAAAGAGACAACTTCTAAATAATAATAAGAGAGAAATAAATAAGAGAATAAATTAGACATTAAGATAAAGAGAAAAATATGACAAATAATTTAATAAAATTTTAATTTTAATAATTAAATTATTGTAATTTTTAGATATAAAAATTAATCCTATATAACATTTGTTAATTTTAAAATATAAAACTAATTCAAGTTATTATTAATTTAGAATATTGCAAATGCTTAAATAAAATTATGAAAATTGTTTAACATTTTACTTTTTATATTTCAAAAATAAAAAATAATTTATAAAAAAATAATATAATCATTGTAATATGTTGTATTTATTTGACATTATATTGATAATAAATATAAACTTAAATTCATTTTAATTTATTATATTTTATATAATTCATCTTGGTAAATATTTAACTAAATTAAAGTTATTATTTTATTATATCATGTGAAGTAACATATTTATTATTATATTAAATTAATTATAATATTAAAAGCTATTTTTAAAAATTTATTAGTAATATTTTAATTAAAAAACTATTAGTTTTAGCAATTTAATTTTTTAAAGTTATAAAGTTATAAAAATAAATTGTCATTAACAAGAAAAACTAACTCTACCAAAAAAATAAGTGCGATAGTAAGACTTCCCTAGAGGTCACCCATTCCAATATTATGAATGTCCAAGCATGGTCAACTTTGGTGTTCTAATGATATAAAATGCTATAATGCTAGTGTAGTCCCACGTGCATGCAAATGACAAAATCGAAGTTGTGTGATCCTTTTTTTGAAGGTAATGAACCATTTCTAAAATTACTAAAATTAGTAAGCATATACACTTTTAAGTAAAATATTTATTTTTGTATATGTTGTAATATATTATTATGATATCAATGTTTCATTTATATGAAATAAATAAAAAAATTACCAAAACTATTATTTTTGATAACCTTGACATAAGTAGATAAGATTTTACTATATTATATTATCATTCTTATAAATTAAAAAAATTAAATTACATAATAAATTTTAATAAGAAAATATATATTTATCAAAAAAATTGTATATTAGACTATGTCATATAAGAGATCTATTAAATATTGTTAATTAATGAGCTAAAAAAAGATAATGGAGATGGAGATAACTTTTTTTGCGAATGAGAGAAAGTCAGATTAATAAGAGAAAAATTGACAGGAAAATAATAATAAAGAGTGATGAGAGATGATTTAACGAAGAGAAAAAAATAATGAACAAAAAAAGAGATAAGAATGAGAAATCAGAAAGAAGAGATGGAAAGTAAAAAAGAAAGGCCAAGAAGAACGTACAAAGATAAAGAATCAAGTGACCAATAAGAGAATGATAAAAAGAGCGAGAAAAAAGTGAGAGAATATTAAAGTAATTGAGATAAAGATAAAAAAGTAAGAGAAAAAATTAAATAAAAGTAAAACCATAATAAATAAAATTTATATATTATCTTTTTTTGATGTATCACATATGTTAAAAATAAATAATATTTAAAATTAATTATTTAATTTTAAATTTTTAATACTTCATAATACATAATTAATATATTTAAATTTTTTTTACACATCGTATATATACTATTAAAATCATAAATTAATTGTATTTTGTTATGTTTTTATAAGTAGTTTTCTTAATATTAAATTATATTAAAGTTTTTCTTTTATTACATGATATGTTGTGTAAAAATTTTTTTTACATGAAATTGAAAAAAATGTTATAACGGTATTATTAATAATTAATTTCAAAAATGATATTAATAAACTATAATTAGTAATAATTTAATTTTTAAAATTAACATGTTTTTAAAAAAGATTATCATTCATTAGAAAAGTAAATGATGTGAAAAACTATATGGAACAACAATCTCAAGGTTCAACCATCACAAGACTACTCTCAACAAAGAAAGTTTAACATTGGAGTACTAGTGAGACCATTGTTGAAGTACAAGTGTAGTCACATATGAACGCAACAGAAAACATAATATTTTCTAATAACAATATTTTATTTATATAATATTTTTACAATTAACAAAAATTATTTATTTTTAAGATTTAGACATTAATACATGATTTTGTTTTCTTATTCTATGATTCTTTTAAAAAAATTACATAAAAATTCTAAATAATAAAATATTTATTTTCAAAAATATTATATAATAAAATATTATATATGAGGGATTTCTTAAACTTTGTTAATTGATGTGCAAAAAAGAGGTAATAGAGAAAGAGAACTATTTCAAAAGAGAAAGAAAAGTTATAGATTGATAAAAGCAAGGTAAAGAAGAAAATAATAATATAAAGAGCTAAGAGATTGTTTAATGAAGAGAAAAAAAAGAAGGAACCTAAAAGTGATAGAGAGAATAAAAAATAAAATAAAATAGTGAGAGAAATAAGAAAGTAGAGAAGGATAGAAGTGAGAGAGAAGTTAAGAAGAATATAAGGACATCGAGAATGAGGACACAAATAAGAAAATAATAATAAGAGAGAAAAGAAAGTGAGAGAATATTTAAGATATTTAGATAAAGAAAAAAATAAGAAAAATATTTTAATAATGGTTAAATTTAATTTTAAAAATTAATCATATAAAATCTTTATTAATTTTAAAAATTAATCATATAAAATCATTATTAATTTTAAAATATAAACTATTTCAGATTTATTGTTATTTTTGAATATTTTAAATAATTGAAGAATATTTTATGATAAATTAAATATTATTTTATTCATACTTAAAAATAAAAAATTAGTTAAATAATAAATAAAATAATTATTCTAATATATTATCTGTTTTGGTCACAATATAGATAATAAATATAAATATTATTTATGATTAATGAAATAATTTTAGATTTCTTATTTTTATAAGTAATATTCCTTTATTTAAAAAATCTATGCAGACCTTATGTGGACTATGATAAACATAAATTAATTTAGATTTATTAAAATTGATAGATGTTATTTTGCATAAAATAAAGCAAAATTAAGGCTATTATTTTATTAAATCAAACAACACATCATATTTATAATTATATGAAATTCATAATAAGATTATAGAGTTGTTTTTAAACATTAATTACTAAAATGTTAATTGTAAATTATCTTATTTTTAATAATTTAATTTTTTAGTGTTAACATGTTGCTAAAATTAACTATCACTCATTAGAAAAAAGAATGCCACAACAAATATGTGCAACATGACGACTTCTTAAGAGGCCACCAATCCCAAAAGCACTCTTACCTTAGAATGCTTACTTTGGAGTTCTAATGAGTTTTAGTGCTATAATATTGTTGTGTTCACACATGGATGAAACAAATTATCATAATTTTGTAATTATTATCTGTCTAACAATGAATCATTTCTAAAATAATGTAAATTATCAAGTATATATTTTTTTTTAAAATAATTATGTTTATCATATATGTGTCGATATGTATACAAGTATCGATATTTTATTTATGTAAAATTAATAAAAATACTAAGTGAACTACTATTTTCAAAAATGTTGACAATAATACGTAATATTTTCTTTCAATACATTATCATTCTTAGGAAATAAAAAATTAAGTTAGTTAAAAATAATAAATAACAAAATATATGATTATCACGAATATTATATATTAAACTATATAATATAATAGATTTCATTATTATTGTTAATTGATGGACATAAAAAAGATAATAAATATAGAAATAAGTATTATGTAGGATTGAGATATAGGTGACATTATTGAATTAAGGAGACAACAAAAATAGGAACATAAAAGGGATGGAGAGAAAATATAAAATAGTGGAAGGGAGAGAAATAAGAAATTAAAGAAGGACAAAGGAGACCTAGAGCAAAGAAGAATATTAGGAAGCGGAGGATGAAGAGACAAAAAAAGAATGATAATAATAGAAAAAATAAGCGATTTCATATTTAAAAATTAAAAAAAATTATTAAATAATAAATAATATAATTATTCTAATACATTATCTCTATTTAATATAAATAAATAATGAGTATACATAATATTTATGAATAAAAAATAATTTTAGATTTTATATTTTTTATAAGATAATATTACTTATTTAAAAAATCTATATATAGAATATATAATACTATACACTTAAATTAAATCAAATTTGTTATAATTGATATATGTTATTTTTGTTAATGGTAAAGAAAATTAAAGTTATTATTTTATTATATCGCATGATGTGTCATATTTATTATTATATAAGTTTGATAATAATATTACCAAGTTTTTGTTAAATATAAATTACTAATATTAACAAGTTATTAAAATAAATGTCACATATTAGAAAAAGGAATGCATTCAAAAATATATGCAACGTAAGGTCTTCTTAAGAGGCCACCCATCCAATAGTGCTCTTGCCAAAGAATGGTTATTATTTGGAGTTCTAATTAGATTAGTACTACAATATTGGTGTGGTCACATATGCAAACAAAAGATAAATTGTCATAGTTGTGTCTCTATTGTCTAAAAATAATGTGAGTTATAAAGTATAGCACTTTATGAAATATTATGCTAATCAAATATCTGTTACTATTATACATAAGAATTTTTTTCTATATGTTATCATTCTCATAAAACTAAAATTAATTATGTAAAAAGTAAAAATAATAAATTTAAAATTTGAAACGTGCATAGAAAGGAAAAAATATCATAGTTGTCTAATTATTTTTTTTATGGAAATGAAACATTGCAAAAATTTCCTAAATTATTAAATCTATAGACTTTTAAAAAAATTATGCTTCTTATATATTTCATAATATAATAGAACTATTGTTTTATTAAACTAAATTTATAAATAATTACATAAACTATTGTTTTCAAAAAAGTTGACAATTTGAACTAAAATTGTTTTTCATTATGTTAGCTTTCATATAAATAAAAAATTAATTTATCTATAAATAATCATACTAAATTATGTATTTGTCATATATTTTAATATATTATTCTAAATTATGCATAAGATTTCTTAATATTCTTAATTCATGGCTGAAAAAATGGTAATAGGGTGAGAGTTGGTTATTCTATAAGATAGATGAAGTCCTTGATTGATAAGTGCAAATTAGAGAGGAAAATAATACTATTAGAAGATGAGAGATGATTTAATGAACAAGAAAATTAAAGAGAGACCATAAATAAAATAGAGAGAATGAATAAATTTGTGAAAGAGAAAGATGAGGAAGTAGAGAATGATAGAAGAGTGAGAGATGCTAAGAATAACATAAGGATGTAGAGAATAATAACACAAGAAAAAGAGTGATAATAAGAGAGAGAAGAAAGTGAGAGGATGTCTTAAAGAGGAATATATGAGAAAAATGATTTAATAAAAATTAATCATTCAAAACTAGCTTGTGGCCACAATGAAGCTCAAGGGTTCAATGGTAATTACTTCTAAATGAGGTTTCGTACAAAATCAAATCAAAATACCCAATTTTTAATTTGAATAAGTGCTTACACATTCGTTTAGATGACAAAATCACAAGTAACTCACTTATTGACGGGTTGGATGATTACTTCTCGAACCAAGCAAGGGCCAAACAACCAAGTTAATGGGCATCGTTCGATAATGCAATTTCATGATTGAATGTTCCTCGCCATATTTTATCTTTCAAATTGTTAATTCTTTCGGTCATCCGATCACACTTCACCATGATTGCACAATTCGTAATTTTTCTATTAGCCAAGTTAACTCTTATCATCGATCAAGAATTTGATCTAATGGACTAGATCAATTTCATATTTATAAAGTTATAGATTCAATGCATCTGTCCAATTAGTTTCACTTTTAAATGGTCCTAGAGCATTCTAATCTAACAGCCACTATGCAACAGCTATTTGCCAATTATTTTGAGCCATTGGAGGCTTTTACTTATTTAATTTCTTATTAAAATACTACAAAAGCTACAAAAATTATAATGACTAAATTTTGTGTTTTGGTAAGTACTTTTAGCCTATACAAATTGCATATAAATTTGAAAATTGTGTAGAAAATAAAAAAAAAAATTTATGTGATCCCAATGAAAAAATTAAAGCAAATAATGGCTTGTTTTTGTCATTATTTTCTTATTATGCTATGCCATTCTTTCGTCAAACTTCTAAAATTATTTTACTTCACCAATAAGATATGTTATTTATTTTCTTGATATTTAATTCATTTAATTAAGATACTTGTGCCTCTTTGATATTTTTTGAAAGCAAGGATTTTTGTTGTATTGATTTAGATTTTTATCAATGATTATTTTTCTTTTTTCTTATTTTTTTCATTGTAAGATCCTAGTAGTTTGTCTCATTTGTCTCTTTGTTGTGAGGGTTTTTCCAACCCATTTTTTCATAAAAACCTTTCATTGTTTTGGGTTTATGTGGTTTTCTCTTATGTTAATATTAATATTATAATATTTTAAATATAACTATATAACAACATATATGGCATATGAGATGATAAAATAAATTAAGAACTTTAATATAATATAATATATAGTTGAATAACATATATTAGTTATAATAAAATAGATTTACTTTATGTTTATAATGTCTATATATATGCATATATATATTTCATTTATAAAACTTTCTAAATATAATAATATTATATTATATAATATTTGAAATATAAAGTTATACCATTAATATTATATATTAAATACATTTATTATAGATATCATTTCATATGAAGATAATATATTAGAATAATTATATTATTTGTTAATTTATCTTTCATTTTAACTATCAATAAAATAATATTCAATTAATAATAAAATACTCATCAATATTAGTTATACCCTAAAATAATGATGATCCTCAAAAAATTTTTATATTTTATTGTAACTAGATATTTTATATGATTAAATTATTATATTTAAAAAGTATTATAGCTTTAATTATTAAGATTTAAAGTTTAATTAGTTATTTATCTTTTGTGTCATTGTCTATATTTGAAAAAAAATAATTTGTGTAATATTTTATTAAGTTGCTATAAATATTTATTTATCATAAATATTATATTATAAACTATGCAACATGAGACATTTCTTAAATATTCTTAATTAATGGTATAAGAAAGTGATAATTAAGATAGAGATAATGATTTGTCAAAAGAGAGATAAAGTAATGGATTTATAAGAGCAAACAGAGAGGAAAATAATAATAGATTATGATGAGAGATAATAAAAACATAAGTTAAACCTTAAAAATTAAAATTTCAAAATTTATTAAATATAATAAGTTAATCATATATATGAAATTTAATAATAATAAAAGTTAAATATATAATATAATTGTTCTAAGATATTATCTTTTTATTATTTAAAATAGAAATAACTTATATTACATTATTTCATTTCATTCCAATACCATAAAAACATTTTTATGTGGTATAATAAAATTTCTAATTTTAATTATTCTTTTAATTTAATTTATTTAGTTTTTTTGCATCATAATAATATAACTTCAAGTTTTTTCAAATTTTTCTTATAAAACAAAAACGAAATATTTTAGAACACAAAAGATTTATTTGTAATTAGCAAAAATATATTATTTTTTGTTATTAAAATAAAAAATTTGAAATTCAAATAAACATTTTATATAACTATAAATATAACAAATAGTTTGAGTAATTAAAAATATTAAATATTAATCTATGTACAAAAATTGTTAAAAATTACTCTCTAAGCAATTCTACAATATGTTATTATAGATAAATAATCCATTAGGAAAGAAATAAAAATGAATCTTATAAGTAAAATTTTAAATTAATTTGAATTATGAAACAAAAAATAACTTACCTTCCAAGAAAGAGGCACATAAAAAGGAAATAAGGATAATAAAAAAGTTTTAAAATTAAAAAATCACAAAGACTATTGAATAGCATAATTGTGAAAGAGAAATTACATAAATAGTAATTTGTCTTACCATTTCAAAAATTGTAAGAATGCCTTGGAAAAATTATTTTGAGGGTGCCTAGTAATAATGAAATGTATTCTTCCATTTAAATAAAAAAAATATTTACAAAATAAAAAATAAAATAATAAAAATGAAAATTCTTGCTTGAGAGTAGTGAAACCCATAGTTAAGTAATGCGATAAGACAAAAGCCATCTCACTTGTCCATAGGCCTTCTCCACATCCATCCTAAGCATTATTAAAATTTTAGGCTTGGTGAACGTATCAATCTTATAAATTTCTATTCTACTTAACTATTTATTATACACATTTTAGGTAATGTTTTAAGTTTTCTATTAGATTTATTTTTAACTTTTTCCTATACATATGTGAGTTATGCACATTATTTCTAAGTTTTACACATTCTTTTGTTGTAATTATTTTTTAAAATATTTGAAATTCTTTAAAAGTTTATGAAAATAATAAGATGCCATTTGTCCATCGTTATTAAACAATGCCTTTAATGCATGGTATAATTAAATATACATTCTCCGTTTTTCATTTTCTTTTTGTACTTATCCAGAATTTTTAAATTTTCTTAGACTAACATAGCTTTTTAAAATATTGAAGTTCCTTATATCGGCATTACTTATTGGTAATATTTGTAATAACAAAACATCTTTAATTAGGATATGTTTTATGTGCATTTTATATTTTGGATAAAACCAATTTTTTGTTGCTAAAATAGTAATAAATATTTCTGATTTCCTTTGTTAAAATACTCTTTATCTTTTATGATGCTCTAATCTTCAATGAATTGCTTTCACAAAGCTATGAACATTATCGAAAAGGTTTAAAATTGTAAATTATGAGTGCTTTAACCATTTTAGTATTTTGTGCTTCCATATTTGCATTCCATAATACCACTTCTTTATATTACTGGAAACTTTTCATTGATATATTATGTAAATTATTTTTTAATATTTTAATTTTTTTCATACAAAAAATAATTATCTTTTATGTTATGTGTATTTTATAATTTATAATGGAGTAGTGCTTTTAGATTATTTTGTCATAGAAAATTTATTTTCTTGGACTTTTATTATAATACTTTTCTGAAATAGAAGATATACAAATTTTTGTTTTAAATGCAAACATTTGCCAATAAATTCACATAAATTATGTAATTTTATTTTTCATTATTTTTGAGTTTTTCTTATAGTTAAAAAGGATTTATTTCACACAAATTTTTCAATGAATTTATTTTTTTAATCATATATTTATTTGTATTTTATACATATTACTTAAAATATCTTTAAATTTTAATAATTTTTTTTCTTTAATATTTATTCTTGCATTATAGTTTTTGCATAGCTCTATGATGTTATATTTTCTATTTTTTAAAATTTGTTTCAAAGTAATGTTTAGTATTATTAATCTAAGCTAATTATTAAGGTAATGCTTCATTTGGGTAACTTTTTGCTTATTCTCTCATTAAATTCATTAAAAAGAATTCTAAACAACTCATAATTTTATGCTATTATATTTATTTTAAATTTTTTAAGAACAAATGTACCTCTCTATGTTACCTCTATCTTGTGGTTCAGGTAGGATGAATCATTCCCAAAAAGTATTCTTTGATTCTCTTCAAATTGGATGGATCATTGAAGTGATTTTCATCGATTCGATTTAGGTGCCAAATTTGATAGAAGTTGTAATCTATTTCATATGGTAACTGTTGGAATCTTTTCATAAGTCATAGAATAGAAATTACTTCGCCTACCATAGGCATTTGGGAGAAAAACCCCCCATTAAGTTGGCAAAAAGTGAGAAAATTGCACTATGTTTATCATTTTGACGAGTCGCGAGAGAATCAAAATTGGCTAGATAGGAACCAATAGGTTGAACATATTTAACTAGAAATGATGCCCCTTTGTTTCGACAAAAGGAACAAGAAAAAGATGAAAGCCCACATGAATCTTCTTCAGATTCTTGAATCCCAACAGTACGACAAGAGAGAGAAGGGTCTCATTAGGAAAGACCTATTCGACACCTTCCTCAAGCACTTTTCATTCAGCATTATCAAGTTTTGATCAATCCTAGGTGGTTCTCTACAACCTTTGAACTTTCTTATAGTATTTCTATATTTGATAAAATATTAAAATAATATAAATATATTATGCTTTTACTTGAATAAAGTAATAAAAGAATAAAAGATTAGCTTATTAAAGGTAATAAGATAATTGGTGATTAAATAATGAGGGACACAATGAATAGAAATAATAATTAATAAAACTTACTAAGAGTTAAATTTTATGGCTTGAACAAATTCTCTAGTATTTCACTAATTTTTTAATATTAAAAAAATATTAAAAAAGAATTAATATTTCGACTAAAAATAGTTGTCAAACGTTTTTATAAATTGTTAATTGGTAGAACAACTCGAATTCCATAACTATATGAAAATAGCAATTTACGACAAATAATAGGTGAGGGAGGCCTAACAGTGTTCATAAAATAACTATAAAATTCATCGAACGACATTGGAAATTGTTAAGTGTAGATAGATCACGATAAATAAGAGCTGATGACTGATTTTAATATAGATTGTTAGATGAAAAAGTTGTTTTGTTAGTATAAAGTAAATGATAGCAATGTGATCGATTTTAATCTACACTATTAAATTAAAACATATTTTATTGAATCAAGATATATGATTAATGCATGATTGATTTTAATTAAGACAATTATAATACAAGAATATAATAATTAGATGGATAGATTTAAATCTACATAGTTTAGAATTGTGATAAAATTTCAATCACTCAATTTTGAAAATTTTATCACTAGACAATTGGATTTGAACTTATGCATTATGAAAGGAGGATGAAGGATTGAATGTTTAATCACCAAAAATGTGTGATCGCAATACATTTGGATTAGTGTGTTTTAAAGAGGAAAATGAATTTTAGATTGTTTAATGTCACCACAAAATCAAATAGTATACATCCATTTTCACATTTTTGAAGTGATATAAGCAAATCAAATTGGGAATTTTTGTCACACATTGTTTATTTGCACTTAGGTTGTTGCATATAGGATTTACTTGTGCATATACAATCAGTCAAAAATATGAGTTTGGCTACCCCTTGGTTCTCTTTGGAGATCTTGACTTTTGCTTACTAATAAGCACATAACATATTTCTGAGTGATCCTATGAGTAGATAGTCTATGACATATGGGTTCAAGAGTCATGCCTTAATTCTATACGTAGAAAATTTTAGGGTTAGGTTAGTCATAACAAGATCTTCTTTTTGGAATTTATTTTTTACATCTTGGAAAAAGCTGACTAAAGTCATGATCAAGATAAAGTGATTTGTAAAATGATCAAAGTTTGGAGTCTTTAGCTTCTTAAGATAATTAATTTTAAAAAAAAAATTAGTCATGATGAAGTTCAATATTTACACCTTATACAAATTATTGTATTCATGCTTAACATTTTAATAAAAATAAAAGTGAAATTTTTAAAATTAAGTTCGAATAGATCTTTTAGAAATCTATCACTTTAATGAAGAGAATAATCAAAGGATCTAAAATTTTCTTTTATGTAAATTCTTCGATTGACATAAACTTCAGCTATCCAAATCATAAAATTTACTTAATAAAATTTATTATAAATACTTAAGCATTATCATTAAATAAACTATAATAACAGTATTCAACTACATAACTATTTTATTAAGGGGCATGCAATAATTTCATTTATTGGTGTATTTAAGTCAATACTTTGTGTCAACATGGCTTCAATTCTCATTGTAACATTTAACCTAAGGTTAATTAAACTATTTCGATTTTAATTATTCACTATTATTTATCAGTACATTTGATTGCTTACCCTTGTGAACTTCTTACATAAATATTATAGAAAGCAATGCCCCTTGTCATGAGTAGGATGAAAGTAAACCTATGTGTCATATGAGTATCAAGTGATTGGTATAATAATTTTAAACCAAAGTATTATGTAGAAGACATGTTGTAAATGAAAAATTATTACACTAAGAGCTCTATCTTTTAGCTCCAACAGAAAGTTCAACAATTCTAATGCAATGTCCCAAACACTCATTTACTTGTCTTTAAATTTTTGTTAACCTAAGAATCAAAAAATCAAGTACTATAATAGACTGATCAACTACAACTTTAGATGCATGTTTTGAAACACTTACTAAAAAAGATTAATAAATAATATAATTATTTCTTATCATAAAAATAATCTGTAAGAACCAAGTATTCACTTGGTATGATCAATTATTACATGCTTAAATATTATGTAATATTTATGCATAATTTGACTATATAAATAATCCTCTAACTAAATCTACTTATCAAAATATATTTTTCAATCTTGTGAATGTAATAATAGTTTTCATGAATCTCTTATTGCATAGATTAGCCTTGATACGGCTCATATGTATTATCTACGTCCAACTAAATCAATTTTATAAGGAAAATAATGGTCATACTTTGTTTCATGCATATAGTATTTATCAAAAAATTTGAATTGTTAGATTACCAAATTTTATTTTTTAAATAAATTAATAATTTTCATCTTTTTCTTTCAAATTTGTTATGCTCTCATGATAGTATTTTTTTGTAAACAACTTTTAATGTTTCAATTACTCCATTATCATGATTGCTTTATTTAAATAATAAAATTTGTATTTCACATTTTAGTATATGGACAATGTTTGGTAGTTTTACATTTTGTTTGTTATTTATATTTTTTAAATTAAGTTTTACTGTATTCTATCAAAGTTTTCTAAAACTATATTTCTTCTTTGAGTTAATTATTTGTTAAAATTAATTTTTAAAATATTTTTATGCTTTAGTAGATATTTGATAGTGTCATCTTGAATTTAAAAATTCATTCATCATACATGTTTTTATAATATTTATCAATCTTATATAAAAAAATAATATTTCACTATTTTGAAATAGTTGTAAGTGTTATGAATTTTCTATTTAAATGTCAACCTTAATTCCTTTTTTTATTTTATTTAATTTTAAATTCTTTTGGAATGATTTCACTTGGGTATGTAGCCTTTAAATTTTTATAATAATAGTTATTTTAACTTTAATATTTTTTTTACTTGCCTTACCTAGTGTGCTTTTGGCCAATTTTTAAGATGATTTGTCTAATATAATCAAAATTAGAAATGATAAATTTGAAATATAACATTTTAACACATTATATTTTTTTTACTTACATAACAAATTCTTTTCATTAGTTATTATGATGTTTTACATTGACATAATATAATTTGGAAATTTCTAGTTCCAACAAAACATTTCCCAATATATAAGGTAAATTATTTAGGACATTTAAAAGTTTAATCATGAAGAATTTTCTTTACCAAAATTTTATATATTAATTTAGCAATAATGATACTAGTAGTTAATTATAAATATCATTAGCTAATTAATTAACACTTTGAAAAGATATTTTTAAGATTCCTATTAATTTGATATATTTTCTTTTTTATGTTCATTAAAATATTTATAAAATTTTTTTTAAGGTTTGTTGTGTGCATAAATTTGAAAAGATTTAAGAAACATTGGTTATTTTCATAATTTATTTTCGTTATTTTGATCAACTTAAGTTATATTAATACATCACAAAGGCAGCAATGTAATTACCCTTAATCAATAAGATTTTAATTTTTGTCTCAAATTTGCTTAAACTTTTTAATATATTTTTACCATATTGTGATAATTGTTAAATTAGAATTCTAGAAGTGATCCAACAAAACAATTCACAAAAATATTTTACTTTTTTTAATTATTATTGTCTAAGTAGTTGTTGATATGATAAACTTTTTAGTACATACAAATTATTTTTTTGATTATAGTAATAGATACAGCATTATAAAAATACTGTGAATATTGTTTTAAATATTTGAAATATTTATAATTGAAAATAAATTTATGTTTAGTCATGTTTTAAATTATGTTTTAATATATAAGTAATTTAATAATGTCATATGATTTTATGTTCTTTCTCCACTTTGTTGTTCCTTTTCCAAATTACAAATTTATTGTGGGTCACATTTAGTCATTTCTTGAGTTGATTTTGTAAAAGAAAAGCTTTAAATCAAATGGTACACAAACAAAGTTGAATATCTCATATGAGAAATTATGTCTACGTTTGCTTTTTTGGCCCTTTCATACTTTTTATTTATTCCATATATTTGCTACTTATATCTCACACTTTGATTGAATTACTTGTTTAAATAAAAGAAATTTAACGTTTAAATTTTTAGAGTTTAATTTACAATATTTAAAAAAATTATTTTCACATTTGAAATATAATAAAAATTAGATGTAAACAACTAAAAATATTTAAGATAACTAAATCTTTCTGATTTTCTAACTAACAACGTAATGATCACAAAGTCCTTTCATAATAATGTGAGCTTCGTAAGTACGCCGGTATAAGAAAATGTAAGCATGAAAATTAAAAAAAGTTTAAGAAAAAATTGTTTAATAGTTTAGGAAAAAGAAATAGAGATTTTTGGTCGTTAGAAATGTTTGCGATATATTTATCATAAGTCAAAAATAAGTTTTCATATTTCAAAACTGGTGAAATATTAAAACGTTAAAAACAATGTTATAAAAAATAATACAAATACCAAAAAATCAACTATTAAAAAAATGTACAAAAATATTGTTCCATTAAATTTTTCAAGAAGGTTTATTTTATGAAATAATTAAAAAAATTTGATGAATACAAAATGAAAGTACAAATATTACAAAATAAAATAATTGCACTGGTTTAAAAAAATTAAAATTTATAGTGATAAGAAATTTTGAATTATATAAAATATTTAAAAATTATAAATAATTTTAGGTTATGTTAAGTAAGACTAGTTTATAATTAATAAAAATCATTACAAATAAAAGAAGAGAACAACTTAGAGGTACATCAAATGGTATGCAAAGGTGGTTCACTATAAAATAGTCTTTTTAATCAATTTTTGATCATATATTTTACAACATGTCAGATATTCTACAGTCTTAAGATTTTTTATTTGTTTTGAAATATAAATTTTTTTTACTAATTACATAAATATCATTTTAATAAAACTTTAAGGAATTTTTATAATAAATTGTATATATTAACATTTAAAATGCTTACTTTTATTTTTAATTTATTTGATATTTATGGTTTATACTTCGTACTATTTATGCCAATTTTACCTATGCTATGTTTTTAAATTTAAGATATTACTTTTTAAAAACTCTTTATAATAATTATTTTAATTTTTTGTTAAAAAAGATAATTTCTAATCTCATCTCATTACTTCAATGTAGAAAATTACAAATACTTTTTTTGATAACATATTTGATAATAAAAACTTCATGTAAATATTAAATTTTATGTATATAATGTTCAACCAAATTTAAAATAACATGATCATTCCATCTTAGGTTATATGAGCACTACTTTGATTAATTTTAGTATTTTTTAATTACAAATACTTTAATATGTTTTATGCATTATTCAAATTTTTATTTATGCTGACAATTTTTTCAATTTTTAAAATTTAACCTTTTGAAAAAGTATTTTATAAAAATTTTTTATTTATATAGATTTCGACATCAACCATTTTTATTTTAACAAAAAAATTATCCAAGTAGAAATATTCTCAAAAACTTTAGTTTTGTTGCATTAAATGATTAGTTGTAAAACCTTTTTGTTATAGTTGCTTAACGCATTTGAGTGTTCAAAATTTATTTATTTATTATCACTGTATTTTTTGCAATATTTACATTTCTATATTATTTGCATTTGTTACATAGTTTTTGATATTTATTGTATCACTATGTTATTTTTTTAAAATGTTAACATATTAATTAAAATATTAAATGCTTCATTTCCATAATAATTATTGTTTTTTCAAAATATTTGAAAAGTTTGATATGCTAACATATTTCTCGAAATTATAACAATAAAGAAACTTTTTAAAATATAATATATAGTGTATTGATAAGCATTTTGAAGTTATATTTTTTATGTTATTAACTCATAATAATATATTTTCAATCATGTACCATTGAGATAACATCGTTTTGCATTGTATGACATAATTTTGAAAATTTTAAATAATATCTTACATTAATGTTTTTCATAATTGCAAGAATTTATTTAAAAAAAAGCAATTTAGAATTTCTTCTGTTAAAAATATAATTTTCAAATTTTTTGTTGTTTTTAAATACTTTTTAAAAAAGTTATTCAATATTTAAAAAAGGTTAAACGTTAAAATAAAGAAAATTCTTAACATAATATTTCTAGCATTAATCATAGTTAAAAAAAACTTGTAAAAACTTAAGCATAAGGGTTGCACAATCTTCCACATCTCTCCTGACACATTACTAATTCCCCTGGCAGTATTAAGAAACAAACAATTAAATATTAGATTTTATAAATATTAAACTAAAAAAGATTTGAAGTAATATTCGAAATATTGAAAAAATGATGAAAAATTTAAAAATTTTGTTGCACATTTCATTGATTTTTTTTTTTTGCACATTTCATTGATAACTCATAACAATGATACCTGTTTAATGTTCCAACAAATATTTGAGAAAATTTTTTTTTGATTGAATAAAAAACAATTAAGAGCAAAAAAATATTAAAAACACTTAAAAGAATGAGCATTCGATAAGCAGCACTTAAGTGCAAAAAATCTAAAATATTACAATATTATAAGGAGATTTATGATAGGAAATATGTTCTAATACTTAAATTACAATAAAAACGTTTTGGTTATGCAAATAAAAACATAAATAGACAACAAAAAAATGATTAATATGATATTTCAAGCAAAAAGAGGATTAATATGTCTTTTTTTTAATGATTAAAAGATATGACAAATACAATTCAACAATCCTAAATTATTTAAGCTATTCATATGAAATTCTAAAGAAGAATTGTTGTATCATTCCAATATATGATAACAAATAACACAAAAAAATTTAAACAAATAGATAATAATTGTAATAACAGATAACACAAAAATTTTAAAAATTAACTTTTGCATTTCATCGATAAACAATCACAATTTCATATCTATGATGTTCTAGCAAATATTGTAAAATCTTTTTTGGATTGAAAAAGAGATACAATGGTTAACAACATAAAATATTTAAACTATTCAAAAAATGAGAATTACAATAAAATGCACTTAAATGTATTAAATATAAAATTTCATGAGATATTAAAAACTTTACATCAACAAATAACGCTAAATATTTAAAATATAATTAATCAACTCTTTTTTTACGAGTAAAAATATAAATAATTAACAATAAATGATTAATAAGATATTTCAAATAAAAATTAGACAAATATCTCGATTTTTAATGATCAAATGATATAACCAAAAAACTATTACAATCTTAAATCTTATCTGCAGAATCTTATTTAAGTTGTTAAAATAGTTTCAGTGTAGACAATAATAAAATAAAATGTATTAAAAATAAAAAAAAAGTGTCAAATAATATAAACATGAGTATCTATCCATCACGTCTAACATATGTAATTCAAATACAAGCATGATCTCTAATTTATTTTTAATATTTATTTTTTCTTGGACCTCTTCCTATCACTTTGGATTTTTAATTAAATTTATATATTCTTTTTCTTCACTAAAAATTGTTTACACCTTCTATCATCAAAACTTTTGGCTTTTTAAATATTAACTCTATTAGAATTCCTTGTATATTTTTTTTTTTATTTTTTAACATCTTTTATTTACATTGTGATTTTTTTTAGATTGCTATAAGAAGGGATTTATTTTTTATGTATTAGACAAATAATTTATATTTTCTTAGTTTATTAATGTTTTATCAAATTTATGATATTTTTTAAGTTTTAATATATTTTTACACGTAATATTTATGTAAATAATTTATTTTATTTTTTTTTACTAATAATTTTGTATATTGCTTATATGTTTTTAAGTTTTAATATATTTTTACTTGTCATATTTACATTCTAATTCAATTATTGGTTAAAACTACAGTTTTTAAGTTATGTTTTTTTTATTTATAAAAAGTCACATATTTTTTTTAAATTCCAATGAGAAATTAAATTTTTTTAATAATACATAATATTAAATATTTGCAATATTTATACGATAGCCTTTTTTTATGTTTTCGAAATTTTTATAATAACTTTATATATTTTCATTTCATAGGCTATTTTTGTTTAGCAATGGCATATCTTAAAAATTCTACAAATTATTTTTTTAAAAATTTAAATATATTTCAAGGTATACACTAAAAAATTTCTTTAGTCCAAAAACATTCAATAAAAATTATTAAAATTGAGAGTCACAGTAACATCCCGGCCACTGCAAAACACTCCCCTGTTCAGCACACGAGGCAAAAAACCAGAGACGAAGAACACTTCTCTTGTTTTTACCTGAAGCACGAAGTAGAAGAAATCACAGCCTTCACCGAAGGAAAAACCCAAGAGGAAGACGAAGAGGAATGCCGCGGTCTTCATCTCCATTCCTAATGGTAGAGATACCACGAAGATATTTATAGCCACATGAACCCGCATGTACCTTCGAATAATTTCTTCTATTTTGAATAGAAATTTCGCCAATGACATGTGCCTTACTTGGTAGCGGAGAGAGCACGGGGAGAAGAATATCAAATTCGAAAATTTTTTCCTTTGGCGTCTGATTGGTGATCACCTCCCTACTACAGCATGGCTGGCCCGCAGAAGACTTGCCGAGTGTAGTAGCTGCGTTTGGGGTTGTAATGCTGACGAGACGCCGGAACACTTTATCTGGGAATGCCCGTGTGCACAAGTCCTCTGGAGTAGCCACCAATTTCATGAGGCCGTATCTGCCCTCGGTCTTTGCCATGGTGAGGGCACTGGGTATGATTTCTTGCAGCGGGTCTGTGAGCTTGTGGCAGCGCCTGCGCGACGCGAAGCTAACAGTATGAAGCACGCTGTAACCCTAGCCACGGCAATGTTCTACATCTGGGAACTCCGCAATGCGAAGAAGCACTATGACGAAAGGCCAAACTACAGTCTCATTTTGAGGAAGCTGCAGATTAAGGTTGCTCTGCATTACCAAATGCGCCGTTCCACGTCCTGCGGGAACTTGCTCAGTTCCCCTGAACTGAACGTAGCCCAAAACTGGGTTCTTCCTCCCACTGGATGGGTTAAATTCAATTGTGACGCAGTTGTTGGGGACCACATGGCGGGTCTTGGCCTAGTGGCTAGGGATCATGTGGGGAAGCCCCTGTTGGTGATGGGAAAGAAAGTGATCTCTCAAGCGAGTGCAGCCATGGAAGCCTATGCTATGCTGGAGGCCCTGGAAGTGGCTAGAACCGAGCTCCCAGACACTCGGGCCATCGAGGTTCAAACTGACACGACGCTGGCCATGTCAGACGTGCGTGTTATCCTGGCCCAGGCGCCCACGGGGGGTATATATGCCAAAGCAATCCTCCATGCTCGGGATCTTGATGCCCTTGTCATTTCTTGTATCAATAGAGAAGGTAACGCGCCGGCAGACTGGGTGGCGCGTGCTGCGTGCCGTTCTAGCTTCACCTGGGGACGGGATGTGTCTCTCCCTGAGCCGTTACGCAAGTTACTGTTTTTTGATTTCCTGTTTGACCCTCCGTAGAGGACGCTGCATGTTTTACCCCTTCGCTTGAATGAAGGTTTATTTTCAGGAAAAGGTCGGCCGTTTGGTTCAGGAATTACAGGGAGAATACGTGATGGTCTTTTGGAAGTATGTTGGTATGGTTTTTTACTTCTACTTGTGGGCAAAATAGCGCAAAACTGCTGCCTTGCGGTGGCTCACGGGTAAATGATATGTGGATGATAAAGAGTTGTCTTCAAATTAGAAGAGAACGGCAGCAAGAAAGAAAGAAAATCTTTTGCCGCACTCATAAGCTTGGGGATGTTCTATGCTTGTCTTTCTGTCCTTTTCTTGTGATTAACTTCAGCATATGAGCATCTCAATTTCTGTTTCTCTTTTTCTACCTTATAATTTTTTTAAAGCTGTCAATAAAATAGATAAAATAAGTTTTGTAAGAATGAATCCAAACTCAACATTAACAAAATCCAAAAACTTTGATTATTGTTGTTAATAAAATGTTTACTATTCATAAAACTAGCCTTAAATCCATAAGTGAATTGATCATAAATTATTGAGTGACAAATAACCAAGAGTTTTTGCCTTAATTTTAGTTTATCTAAAATACCATTGAATTTATCATAAATTTGTCATTACGTTAGAAACAAATCTAACGTAAAACATTTGAAATTCAAAGATATCAAATATATTTTATGATAAGCAAATATATTTTAAAAAATATTATAAATAAAATTTTTTAGAGAGTTGCATTAGGAAAATCTAGAAATCTTAAAACAATTTGCATAATTTTTTGTGCTGTAAATTTAGCACACAAATTTACAAAACTAAAAAAGAATAAAATATATAATTAAATTTACAATAAAGTAAAGTATTAAAAACTCAAAAGATCATACTAATTTGATTTATTTTAGAAAAAAATTTATAATAATAAAAGTATGATAAAATTGTTATTTTAGATAAAATTGATTAAATGAAATTTATAACGTTAATTTTGCATGATTTTCAATATCTGATTATGCTTATATGTTGTTTGATTTCCTCTAAAAAAATTTATTTTTGAACTTTTTTTAATATCTATTCTAATCTTTGAATATATTATTTTATTAGTTTACAATCTTACCAAAAAATTAAAATTATAAATATTATTATCTGTTTTTGTCCCGCTTTTATAATTATTTTTTTATTTTTTTAAGTTTTTAATAAAATATTTTTCAAGAATTAGCTTTTAATACTTTCAATATACTACTATTGAAATTACTTGCTTGTGTTTCATCGTGGTTTAGTTTTTACTTAAATTCGAATATTCTTACTATATTTTTAGGAATGTTATAAAAAGAATTTAAATTCATAAAGAATTGTTTATAGTTCCGTAATAAAAATCTTTTCATAAATTCCGTTAATGTTGTAGCAAAATTAAAAAGACATAATAAGCTTAAATACATCTAAAATTTTAAAGTAGTCAGCAATTTTTAACAATATAGCAATGGACATAAATTATCAAAAACAAATTGAGTAATGAGAGATTCATATTGTAACAAATACAAAACTAAATATTATAATGAACAAATAAAATTGATTGTTTAAATAAAATATTTAAAATAATCAAAATTACGAACCAAATATCTATTTTATATTTTGAATAATGTAAAATATTTTACATTTCAATTGTTTATGATAAATATTTTCAATACCGAAATTCATATATTATGCCAATTAATAATGCCTTCTACATGTCTAACAAAACATAATTAATTATGTGGTATTATTTATTTTTTTACACACCTATACAATTTATTTGCTTATTATTTATTTTTTAATATTAATTAATAGTATGACATTTTTTATCAAAATTGTTTACAAATTATATTAAGAAATTTTTTTTTAATATTTTTAATATTCCTTTATGTTATGGATATTTGTGGATTTGGATCTTTAACTTTTTCATTTTTATTATAATGTGAAGTTTTACTAAATGAAGATATTTAGGAAACTTTTTGTTAATCTTTTATGTAAATATATAAAACAATTTATATGTTCATTATATTGATGCTACTATTCTATCTTATTATTTTAAACTATTTATATGCACATAATGGAATTGCTCTTAACTTAATTATTCCAATATATCTAAATATTTTAGATTTTTTTTCTCTATAGAATTATCTATTTTTATTCTTCGTGCTACTTTGCTTGTACTTGCATATTTTGTTAATATATTAATATATTAAATTTTTATTATAACATTATTTAAATTTTTAATTTAGTATTTTAGAAAGTAAAAATGTAAGTTAACATTCCAACAAAATTCCTAAACTGATAAAAATTTTGAAAGAAAATTTAAAAATCAGTAAATATTATTTACCTACAGTAAGCAATATATCTTTAAAATTAACAAAATATTATAAACTATAGAACAAAAAATAATTTGCATTATTTAATATTGAGTATTTAATTTTTATAAAATATTTATATGACATGATAAAAAAAAGAGTTGCTATTCCAAACTTTGCAAACCAACACGCATAAAAAAAAATGAGTTAAAAGTATGCATAATAATACATATTAAAGCATTAAAAGTTATTCAAACTATTACATTGATAGGAATGATAAGAACAAATTTTTACAAAATAATAATAATATAAATATTTTGAAAGTAAAATATTAAAAAAAGTAAATATTATATAATACATATAATTTTTAAACAATGTTGATAATTTGAAATTTAAAAAATATAAAATATTGAATAATAAATAAAATTAAAATTATGAAACTAGCTTTACAAAATATTAATATACAATATCTCTCTAATGTAACGTTTTTCTATTATTATGAAATTCTTATTATGCTTTGTAAATATTTGGAATATTTTAAATAGTTTACAGCAATTAGGTTGTCTTTTCTTTAGGCTTCATTTTTTCTTGTTACACTCATCATTCTAATGCTTTTGTAGTTAATTATCACAATAAATCAATTACACTTTTTCCAAGAATGGACTTTTTTTAATTGCAATAACTCATTCAATGATAGTTTCAATTTTATTTAAACTTTTTAATGACACATTATTTTGAGTATTTTTTTTTGTTTATACATACAAATGAAGTTTTTTTGAGTAAAATAGAAATAATTCTAATTGTTGAACACTTGATTGTGGAATAGTTCTTTGATGATAACTAAACTACCATATTTTTGTCAATAATGATTTTTGGATAGATTTACAAGTTGTCAATCACAAATTCAAATATTAATTAACAAATTTGAATGCACAATCAAGTTTTCCATTAACTAACTCACTTGTGAAGACTAGTTAGTGAGCATTTGTAATTTTTCTTATGTGTGGCTGCTCATGTAAATCATAGAGTCATTTTTCTAACACTTGGCAAAAGCTAGACCATGATAACTTGCTATTTTCTTAAAAGAAAGCCTTATCTTTGTTTTGTTGGTTTATTAATGTGGTTTCCTTGCTTTCACAAATTTGTTATTTAAAAAAATTCCCACATCATATTCTTAAACAAATCCTCTCAAACCAACAACATGAACAAAAAATTGAAAGAAAAAACGACAAGATGAGAAGAAGAGATACACCAATGATTTAAAAGAAAAAACCCTAGAAGACATCGGCACTACAAAAGACATGACAATCCATGTGATAAATTTGACTATGATATCCATAAGAGATATCATGATAGTATATGAAAAAGTGAACCTTCCAATGAGCTAGATTAAAATGTTGATTTAGATATATTCGATAAAGAGGAAAAACATAAGAGACAATAAGATCAGAGTATATCCTTAATATGGAATTGTATACTCTAACTTTCAATGGTAATCTTGTTCTTAGGGATTTTATTAATAAATAGAATAGTATGAACAACTAGTTTGACTAGCACTAAAGGAGTACGAAAAAATATGAATTTATTAAGACTAACTTAGTGTATTACACATAAGCTCCTTAAATACTAAGAGCAAAAATATACTAAGAATGATGATGAGGTATCGTAAACTTGAAGAAATCTTAAGGTTTAGTTGTACAATAGATTTATTCTAATAAGCTATAATATCAAAAAAGAAAGATAAATAACAAATGTTTTTTTAACATTATAGATCCATTGAAAAGAACACTAATAAGTCTAACCATTATAAACCTTGCTACAACATAAATGGGACCAAGAACATAATTTGTTTTATTTTGTGATAAGTTTGACGGAATATATATTGACAGAGATTAACTTGAGAAATATTATTATGTTAGAGAAAGCCAATAGCATAGCTAGAAATGTTGAGAATGTTAGAATTTCAATTTTAAGAGATATGATAAGCCAGTTTCTTTGAAGTCCCACACCCCCATTTCTCAACCACTCACACTCACACTTAATTTGCCTCACCTAACATAGTTTCTAAACCTCCAAAACAACATAACCATCAACTTTTCTACACCCTTCTTTTACTCAACCCACAAAGATTTGAATCACCTTTTTAAGTGCCATGAAAAGAACATATAACTACAAACTATCCAAAGAGATCTATGACTATGAACCAAAAAGGTGTTAATTAATTTTAATAGTTAGAATATGAAGAAAATATAATGCCTATTGAGAAAGATAAAAAGCAAAAAAAAAGAAAAGTTATCTTACCACCTCATAATCACAAGATGATTGAAAGTGAACCAACATCTTTAACACCAGCATAAGAATAAACAAAGAACCATTTCGAGTGATCATTGATATTGGTATTTGTAATAATGTAATATCTCTTAGTACTATTAAACAAATAAGAGCTTCTTTATTATAACATCCAAACCCCTACTTAGTGTCATTGATAAATGAAATATCTATCTTATTAAACAATAATTAATGTTTCATTCAAAATTGGGAAGGTATAATGACTAGGTCTTTTATGATGCCATACTTATGCAAGTAGAACTTATCTTTAGAAGCCCAAGGCATTTTTATAAGGCTATGAGTTTGAATGATAAGAAAAATATGTTTTCTTTTATTTTTGAAGGAAAGGCCATCACATTATATCATGCTCCACCTTATAAGAGACCTTAATCGCTTATGCCTAACAAATCTGTAAAAAATTCTAAGCCCATGGATAAAGGAAAAAGAAATATAAAGAATTTAAGCTTGAATATACAACCACAAGTTAGGATGACCCTTAATCAAGGAGACTTAGCTTTGTTTCTTATAATTAAAGAGTTAGCCACCACCTTAAAATACCCATCACATATTATAGAGGCTCATGAAAATAAGCCAATATCTTTTATTGATTTTATTCCTTTGCCAATGGACTTTCAAACTTCTGTCTCCACTGAAATCTCTTTATTTCATATAACAATATCTAAAAAATTTCATTAAAGTAATGAAGGATACAAGAAACTATACATGCTAAAAAAAAGGTTAGGCAACTTTATGAAAGAGAGTATATTATCATTAGAGGTATTTGAGTATAGTTTCTTCTCATTCTTTATAAGAAACTATTAGTACCTAAAGCTAGATATTTTAAGAATATTGAAAAAGGTGAAAGAAAGCATATGTGTTGGACTTGCTAGAACAATGTAGGATTCAACAACCTTTAACAGTAAGGATTTTGTCTCCAACAAAGGATTATATCTAATACCTAATGACTGCCCTTGGTATAATTCTGTCATGCTAAGTGAATTTTTTCTTATCACTACCTTAGCCTTAATAGTAACAATAATGTGAAGAAAACTTTACATCATCAGACAATTCTGCTCAAGAACTCTTAGGTTATTTATCAAAAGTTTTTCGTTTGTTGGAAGGGAAAACCTCCAATCAAGAACTCCTAGCATATTTTTGATCACTTACAATATATCACATCACACATGTTAGAACATTACTATGCCCATCACCCTCATACCACAAAGCTATGCTCTCTCTCATCAAGGAGGATGATGTATAAGCAACTAACATATGGTCACAAACATACATTCCTTATCATCACACAAGTTGCACAAGTCCATAGTGCAAATCCTCATTCAAAATTACTTAGAAAATAGTTGAAATTGAATTTTTTATTGTGTTGGCTACATGTCACTATCCATCCTATCTATCACAATCACTAACTACTTCAACAAATACTTTACTATATGAGCTAACCCGTGCACCTACATGAACATATTTGAAAAAGAACATCAATTCACCTATGCTTGACATGCGTTGATTTGTTACCCATGACATCTTGGAAAGATCCACACCAACCAACCAGTCCCATCAACCGATTCTATTATGCCTGATCCGTGCCTACCCAAAAGTTATATCGACTTCTCCATCGTGTGTCGCTTGCCATACCATTGCGCCACATGCATTTAATTGCTCGTCGTTACCATTGCAAAAAATGAATAGTTAGTTTTAAAATTTCTTAATTAAATATTTTTTTAACTTTTTATTTTTTAAATTTTTTTAAGTTTAATGAACTTTTGAGATTTCTATAAAAATGGAGAGTCAAAATACTGTAAGGAACACAAAATTATGAAATAAAATTATTTTGTTTGTATTTTCCCACTTTAATAAACAAATTTTGTGTACCCGACTCAGTTGAACTGGTTCAAACTTCACTTGTGATAGTCAATTATTGGAGGTAAGATACTTTCCTTCAAGACATTCGACAACCAAATCACCTATGAGAGACATGATCGAAATTAATAGACCTTCTACTATAAGAGTCAATAACTAAAAAAAATTTAGCTTTAACAAATACCCCAAGCTTTCCTAGTATCCAAATGGCTATAGGTCACCCTTTTACCACTTTAGTACTCCAAATGCAAATGCCCACAAAATTAAAATGCATCACTGCCAAAAAGATGATAAATTTTAGCTACTTTTATTTTGTAAGGAGTAATCTATAGTTAGGGTTATTTTTTTACTAAAGTACTTCACATAGAGTTTTTCTTAAAATATTTATTTTATATATTTGAAATCAAATATGACAAAAATTACTTCACAAGATTTAATACTTAGTGCTTACAATGTCACCACTTGCTCAATTTAATATTCTATACAACTTCGAAAGGTCAATGTTTGAATGGTTCTAAAATAACACACAAGTTCCTTAACTCAAATTATTAGATAGTATCTTTTGTATTTCCTAATAATCTATTAAGTATCATCTGTATCGTAGGTTACAATTTAGATCCTAGTAGAAGTTTCAATCTGTCCTACATCAATAATATAAAATTCTTATAACTCCATCATTTATTTATAGCTGTATTTTTCTTTTTGAATTATTTTGGTAAATAATATTTGTATAAAAATATATTCTATTTTTTCATTGAAAAAATTAAATGTCTTTTTTATTAGTTCTCATATTTCTTTAACAATAAATTTTTATATAAGTAGTCATCTTAGTCCTTTCTTAAAAATATGACTTGTCAAAAAAGTGTGGTCTTCTATTGGAAGATGTAGTTTCACCCAGACTGACTAAAACATTAATTTGAGTTATACTTCAAATAAACAATTTATTATTGTCAGAAAGAATTTTTTTCTTATGCCAACTAAAGTGTGCTTAACAAGAGTTCACAAGAAGTGGGAGAATTATAAACAATAATGTTTTGAATCCTTGGAGAACAATTAAAGAAAATTCTTTGAAGTAGTTTTGTTAATAATCTTAAGCACTAATTTAAAAGTTATTTTGAGCAAGAGTTCATTTTATTTTGGAACACATTAAGCTTTTTGTAATAATAAAGTAATATGAAATTAGTGAAAAAATTTAATTAACGAAAATATAAAATTTACACAACTTTTTTGAGTAGCTGGACCTAAAACAAATTTTTTATCTTCCCTTGAGAAAAACTAAGCAAAACCACAACTAATATAAATAATTTTGACAAAAGAAGAGTAGGCTAAATCTTTATGACAAATAGTAGGAATAGATTACTATAGCATTTAAATTAAAATAATTACTAATATAATAAAATAATTTTGTGACACAAAAATTAAAGTTAATATAAATAAAAATCTTATGCTTGATGAAGGCCTAATGTGGTATCAGTATTTTATTTAAATCAATTAAAAATAAAGAAAATTTAGAACATAGCTTATTTGAGAATATTGTAGAGATTATTATTTTAATCAGTGAAGAATGCAGCATAAGAAATTGACAATGAACACCAACTACAAATGGCATGTATGTCGTGATTTGAAATCTTTTTTTTTTGATTTTGTAAAACTTGTATCAATAAAAAGTTTTCAATAATTCACATATTTATAGGAATTTTGTTATTGACTAAAAATTCTTCCTAAAGTAACCAATTAGTCATTACTAATTAAAGAAAAAAGTCCATCATATAGTATTAATTAATAAATTATAAAAATCCCAATTGTTGGAAGCAATTTCTAAAAGAACATTTGCATGGGAGCTAGTTAATTGAAAGGTTATTGGAACATTGAATCTTTAAAACTTCTTGATTCAATGAATATTTATAGAAAAACACTGTTTGTAAATTAGGGTTTAATTTGGACCATTTTATTTGAATTGATATTTTACATCAAGATTTAGTTCGTTTGTGCGAATAAAACATCGGCTTGGGGATCACAAAATTGTGTGATTCAATGGTGGATAAAAAGAAATGTTTTAAAATGACAGATGACATTAAGATTATTTAAACACAAAATTGTGCCATTGGATTATAGAAATCAATTTGTCAATGTTGATTACATTTGTGTGAAATTGATATAAATTTGAGAACCACATTAAAGGAATGATGGATTATTATGTCTTTTTGTGAGTTATCCTACATTACGAATTTTACATATTTTTTTGGGATGCCTACCCTCTTCTTTGCACCAAAAATGAATTTTTTTCAAATTCGTGAGTTATGAATCAACTAAAAATTGTTCAACAATTTTGGGAATTATTTTCATGACATGATAAGTTTAGTTAAATAAATTTTGGAATTGTGCTTTAAATAGACACTTTTTGATCTTATTAGAAATAAGTTTTTCTTATTTTTTTTAATTGAATTATTATTTTTTGCTATTTAATTATTATAATTAGAACATACTTTTTGTAATAAGTTATTGAAAAAGGATTTCCAAATATATGATCTACAATAAAACAATTACTTGAACAATTAAGATAACATCTAGACTTCTAGAATCCTAATAATTTTCTAAAATAATTAATTTAATTAAAATTTAATTTTTCTACATTATATGAATGATTTCAATGAAGTCTAACATTCTAATTAAAATAAGATTGATATATCTAAAATTAAACTTAGAGTATATTCTTCGACTATTTAGAACTCTAATCAAGATGATTTTAATGAAATTTTATCTAATTAATTTCTTTTTTAAGTTCTCCCTAGAACATAAGCATCAATTACTTAAAATCTAAAATTTAACTCAAAACAATTAATTAATAATTCTTACAGTTTTTTATCATCAAGCAAAACAGCATGATTAAGGATCAGTCATATAACAAACTATCTAATACTCAAGAAAAGTTCACTAAACTATCAACTATCATTTGATAATGAGATAGTCTAACTATTTCTTCTCTTTTCTTGAAGAATAGCTTAGGAAATCTTGACAAGTACATGATTTATTGGATTCTCATAAATATCAGATAAGATTTAATCAAGTTTTGAATAGTCCAGAGTTTCATTATCTTTTTCCCCTAAAAGTATCCAAAAATTAATGTCTTACTTGAATATTTTTAAGTGTGGAAGCAAAGATGTATCTTTCTTCTAAAAAATAATTAGTATTCTTTTGATCTTGATCACTATGAAATGAAAATGACACTATTTTTATCTATATATACCTTTTATTAATTTCCATGAATGACTTGTTTTGATAATAAAAAAATATTACTTTGTTTATATAGTGACATATGATATACATATTTTAGCTTATTCATTTCTCCTACTAACTTAGAAAAAATATTTTTTTGAACCCTCTAAAATTTAAAGTACATTTTGCGACAAAACATTGTAATCACTTGTTTTGATTTTATGTATTGGTCATTTTGAACTAATATTAGACTTTTAGTTGGAATATTCACATTATGTAGAGTATTTAACTCTCCAGTTAATACAAGTCTACAAAAATATAAAAGAATGGTGTCCATGACATTTATGTGTTGGAAAAATAATTTACTCATCAAATTTGAATTTCCATTAAAGAGAGCATGCACATTTTTTATTGTACCTTTTGTGAATATTCTACTAAAATGAAAAGTTCTTAATTTTATTTGTGTATATGATTGTCCAATTGAATAAGACATAATAAAGCTTACAACTTCTCCCAAATAAACAAGGTCCCCATGAGTGGGACTCCCATCATAACATAATTGACAGATCTATCATACATTTTTTGCAAGTAAAATGGGCCATAAAAGGTATTTGGTGTATTCAAAATGTTATTAATTAATTTACAAGCTCAATTCCAATATCTTGATGTTAAGTGGCAATTCATCAATGACTAATATATGAATTATCTCCTAATGCTCAGCTCATTAGGGTTAGGCAAAACTTTTCTCTTTTATCACATTTTAAGGGCTCATGTGTATACATTGAATATTACAATTTGTTTTACGAGATTAGCATAGTGATTCAAAAAATTCCTTAATCTTTGTTCTCACAAAACTTAAAAAGAAATGCAAATTCCAACAAGGCTGGGCATCATGAATAAAAATTCATTTAGTAAATTCTTTGTAATTTTTATTTTTAAGTTAGATAGCTTATGAGTTGGTTGGAAAAAGACCATGTACTCTATATTGTTTTCTGTATTTCTTAATAAAATGGGTAAACCAATAGTCATTTATATGTATATAAAACAAGATTCTCTTTTATACTTCTTACTATTTGATAGTGTATATAAATCTTATTATGATTACAGAAGATTCATATTGAAGTTCATTGGAACTTTTCTCAAGCTTAATATGCATTGATTTAGTCTCCACTAGAGCCAAAAATGATTGTCCAAATGGATTCATTTTTACTGATAAGCTCCAACTGCATCATAAGAATTTGAAAATTATGGCTCTTTCTCTTCTATGCACTAATAGTCTTTATTATCGATTGTGTCCCTCTTATCGTTTGTACAAGTCTCCTATATTGTTTATAACAATTTGTGCAAATACCTTAGGGATTCCTCATCCACAATATATAGATTTAACAAGCATATATTAAGTTAGTACACGAACAAGGTCCCCAATAACTGGAAAAAAGGTAATAATGTAAGAAAACACAAGTAACTGCTTAAGTTTCTAATGGTAAAGGTACATAAAGATCCATTTGATCCCTATGAAAGTCCACCTTGAAAACCATACAAAACTAATGGGTGTAAAAAATAGCATGCGCACTAAAATGGGTTGCAATGCCTATATGACTATTACATGTTGGGTGCTTACTCTATTCAACAATACATGACATATCTACTTATCTTCACAATGTATTTCTCATTTAATGTGTTCTTTTTCTTTAATTTTTCTTTTAGCAATAGCTATTTTAGAAGTGACATGTTAGAATAAACCAAGAATTAAAAGTATTTTGAAGAGCACTATCGCTATTTCTCAAAGTAATACATATGGTGGCAATGAAAGAAAAGTATTGATAACAATGGCAAGATGAATCTACCTATTTACCAAGCAATGTCATGAAATCTTCCATCTTTAATTTCAATTACTTTAGAAAATGACTTAAAGCATATTGCGACAATCTCTCATCGGTTGTCCATGGATCCTATAATCAAGAAGTGTATCCACGGTTGCTTATACCAATTTCCCCTAACACATTACTAATTCTCTAAGAGTAAATTTACATATAACTAATACATCAAAATAGTATTGTTTCGATCGATGGCACATCTATATAGTCCCTTAAGATTGAAATTCATTCATTTACCTCTATCTCTTTGAATGATTAGCTTCAACTTTGAAGGGAAAATTGTTAATAAGCACAAAACCATCTATTTTAATTCTATATTTATCTAAATAAAATATTTGACTAAATCAAAGCAACAAGCAAAAACATCCTTTCTTCTTCTTTTTTTATCTTCCCATTCATATTCTTTTTGGGCAAGTTTGTTGTATATTAAATCCTTCCATTTTACCAATGAATCATTTATAATAGTTTACTAATCCAAATTAGTTGATTGTTGTCTAATTAAACCTGAGCCCATTATGATTTCTCTATTTCAAAATTTCTTGAAACCTTTAGTAGTACAAAAAGAGGGATGTTGTACTTCTATGATTTTGATTCATATTGTCATGAATCTTATAATCGTAAGATATTAGGTTTTTAACTTATTGTGATTGCAAAAAAAATTGTGATAGTTTTCTATAGAATTCCTCACTCGAACACAAACACACAAACATAGATACACACACACACACATAATCATATGTGGAATTTTCCTCCCATTAGGCTCGTCAAGTTACACCAAATAAATAAATAATTTATTCTTGTTTTACAACTATTTTTATGAAACCTACAAAAAGCTTCACTTTGCTACTGTTATTAGCAAAGGTCATCCTTTCATTGATTCATTCCTATAAGTTTTTTTGCTCTAGTTCTTTTACTTTTACTATTTTATGGTTTTCTTTTTTTAGCCATAAAATGGGAATGTGAAAAATTATGAGTAGTCTACATCTAATTAAAAGATTAATTACCTAAAAAGGATATCGTACAATAGATTTCAATTTTTGATATTTTGTTGTTATATATTTGTGACACCATGACATAACCCTCATATTTGTCATATGTAAGATAATAACCATGCCAAATTGGATTTTTTAATATAAAAAAAATTATATTTTTTCTTTACTTTCATGTTTCTACTTTCAAGACAATGGATTAGATCATCTTTTGAAGTATTTATTGGATAATTTTGAGCTTCATCTTTCTCCTTCAAGGACTCATGTTAGAGCTACACATTCTGATTAACTTGAATAGGGAGATAGTTTCTTAGTTTGAGTCTATCAAATGGAAATTTTTATTAAATCAAATGTAGCAATATACTAGATTTTTCAAATCCTCAAGAGTTTGTCTACCAATAAAAAGTATAACTAGAAAGACATTTCAAGTACCACACATGTGTCATTAAGAATGTGAGTTTTATTTATACCATTTTGTACCCTCTTATTTGAGAGTCAACAAAGTACACCCCCATTCTTCACAAGATTTTTTTCTTTTGTTTGAGCCCCAATTGCTTGGTAATTACCAAAAAAATGAATCTCATTTTTTATGAGTCTAAAAACTTATTTCACAAAATAATCTATCTTTCTTTAGCTTATTGGTTTCATAATGAAAAGTATATGATTTTTTCACCTCACAAGCTATCTCTTAAATAGATAGAAATCTAACTACCTAAGACCTAATTGTTAAAGAGAAATTTGTCCATTTTGAAGTTCTTGATGTTTATATTAATTTATCATAGAAATAAAGAATTAAAATTCTTATTAATTTAGGTCAAACTTCAATCCATTTTATCTCGAGGTTATCTTTAAATATAAAGTAATGATTTTGTTCGATGGCCAAAAATCGATGCTGTGGAATTAGCAATCAAAAGGCTTCTTGACATTGGACAACTATTTTCAGTATAATTACTTTAATGAAAACAAAGGGCAAGGTAATAGTAGTCGTTGGTCGTTATTACCTTTTATTAAAAAAACTTTATGTTAACACTAGCACTCTTAGAAACATTATTACTATCTAGTTTATTAAGATATATGCTTCCTAGAGAATCGAAACTTGAAAATTAAATATTTCAAAATTTGAATACAGGAAAGTTTAATATTGAATTTTGAATTTTGAATTTTAATGTCCGAAGTTCTAAAATTGGAAGAATGGTAAAATGTCAAGACTTGAGCTACATCACATGATGATTATGCTTAATACTTTAAAATGTGTTTGTA
The DNA here is from genome assembly GCA_023846275.1 of Vanilla planifolia. Taxonomy (NCBI): domain Eukaryota; kingdom Viridiplantae; phylum Streptophyta; class Magnoliopsida; order Asparagales; family Orchidaceae; genus Vanilla; species Vanilla planifolia. Next base: position 2,986,295 of record JAIUJO010000041.1, read on the forward strand.
ATTTTATTTACAATTTTGATTTTCCTCTAATCCTTATTATTAGCAAACCATAAATTCATTATAAGATATGGATAGGATTCCTGAAAAGTAGGAGTTGGTAATAATAGTTAAGATGATTAAAAGAGTGTATATATATATATATAAAAGAAAGAAGAATTTATTTGCCATATCTTGTAGAGTTTCATAAATCTTTAGTGCTTGACTCATTAATCATAAGACATCCCATTAGAGCAGGGTTAACAAAAATGGTAAAGTGCGGCTCCCTTAACCTAAAATTTGATTATCTTAAACTAAAGCCTCTTTTTTAAGGAGTTGTGGCCATGTTTATGTGAGCTATTATCATGTGTTTGTATTGGTTTAAGAATTTCTAACTATAAAATGGAAATTTAGTGAAGTCAATTGAGAAGATGCCTAGTAGAAAAAGCAAGTTAAGTAATAAAGAAGAAGGAGAGCACAACCTTTGATGTGATTAAAGATCCAACTAAGGAGAAGTCCCTGTATACTTATTCAAGATAGAATGATCTTTGAGTTCATATTATATTTTTAGCTGACATCTAAGCCAATATAAAGTAGAATTATTTTTTTAAAATATATATGAAACTATTAAAAAATTATTGTAATAAAATCTAGTTGTTCTTCTTAAAGAAATTCACTTAAGAATGAGAAACTTCCTTCAACCCATAGCAAATGGAGATTTCTTTTGTAAATAAATGGGTCAATTATCATTGTTTCTTAAGAAATATTTGTAGTGGAACCATGACAGAAATGTATATTGGTATTTTTATTATGAATGCAAAGTAGTTTCCATAATTATGTTGCATGTTTTGATTTATTTACAAATACATGTAGAAGTTGAATTTGAAATAAAAAGATGTTGATGCAAAGTCCTCCTTAGCTTAGACATTATCATGTGGAATAAATTAAAACCATGGTACTTTATTTGTCTTGTCGATTGTTTAAGCATGTATGTGCATTAAGCATGGATTATCATGACAAATGTTAGAAAATTTGAAAGCCATTAAGAAGAAAATTTTGTTTAATTTAATAAAAAAACTAGAAAAATAGTCTTGTTTTGTTGTTACATATTGCTAGAATCATAGATCCCTTCTAAAGTTCTACTTCTTACATAACAAAATTGATGCTTCATAATATGGATCTATGTAAAATTCACTTCTTGATTATTGCATACATATACAAAGAGTTTCAAGGAATAACAAGCCAAGGAATGTGCAAAAATGTGACTTCATTCTATGTTATTATATTAATTTATTTTTTGAAATGTATATGTGATGTGCATCAGTATGATTGTATTTAAAATTACTGACAATCTTAGTTGATAACATTAGAAGGTAAAAATGTGCGTATTTGAAATTCTAAGTGATGTAGTTTGCACCTTAACTTAATCAATAAATGATATATGTGTGTGAGGAAATAAAACAAAAAAGTTTGGAAAATGTTGCAGATTAAGTATCCATTCTCTTGGGCTTGTTTGGGATGCATGGAGCCCTTTCATGGCTAAGTTATTGGAGGCATTGGCTCAACCCATACATGAACTCAGATAGCTTCTAAAATGTGTGTAGCCCTTTGTTCCTAGTTGGGAAGCCTTGGATAGCTTTGTTTAAAGCCTTAAAATAAGTGTTAAGGATGAGGTTAGACATTAAAGTAAAAGTTTTATGGATAATTAATAATTCTTAGTAAAGTTAAATTGAAAATTTAATGACTTTGGATATGATTATGTTGGTAAGCTTCCACATGAAATCAGACTCAACAGAATAAAAATAATCTATAGAAAAAGGAAGATATAATAGAAGGTCCTTTTGATTTGGCAAGGAAACTTCATCGATGAACCTTTGTGCACATTATTATAAGATAATGGAATGAGCAAGGTTTTATCAAGGAAGTAGTAAGATACTACTGTTTGCCACCTTTTACTTTAGTATGGCCTTTAGGCAACACCACAAGTGCTTTTATTTATTTTCTTAAGCTACATAGTTGGTGATCTAAGGAAATTATAGTAGCTCTAGAGGGGCCTTAGGATGGGTATGATGATTAAGGGTTACTTTGGAGTCATAAAGATTACTAGTGAAACAAGTGCGAATCAAGACTTAGTTGCAAGGGTAATCAAATAAATATTTAATTAAACTATGGGTAAAAATAAAGACCATATAGACACTATGTTAGCTTTGATACGCAAGCTCATAGACATAATCAATAGGGAAAATGGGCAAAACTTTTTTAACTAGTTCATTTAGTATTTGTGAAAATTATCAAACATTTAGACATAATAGACCTTTCAAAATCCATTCTCAATTAAGAGATAGACAATTCAATTACCCTACTTTTTTGACCTGCAGTAGTTATGCATAAATTCTTAAGCCTATGACAAGAATGTTATATTATGGGGTAAAAATCTATAGAATCAGCAGGAAACCATTCTGTAAATAGTTCAAGGAGAGAATATTTGCACATTCAATCGATTAAGAAATTACATAATGTGCTATGCTTTTTATCAGATTACTTATGGTTGTTAATGACCCATAGAACCTTAAGGCGATGGCCCATGTGATCAACGTTTCCTCATGGAGTATTAGATTGCATGATGCCAAAAAAGGGTAACTCTTGTCATGTTTCTCTTGAATAACAAAGAGTGTTACATCCATAAGTGGACAATAAGCAACCAATTAGTTGTAATATAAGAAAATAGATATTAACTTCCTGGTAAATGATGATGTCATTATAGTTGTTAAATATAAAGCTATTAGTTTACAAGATTTACTCCATTGATTTGTTCATATTTTTTAGCTACCACATGTTAGTTTAGTAGCATAACGCAAAGATTCCTTATTGAGTCTTCTAGCTCACCCTGTCATATTTTTGTAGGATCAAGGAGTTAGAACAGCAAAATAATTAGTGCAATATTTATATGATTCATCTTCCTTATTTCACGTTTAATAGTTATAGATTTGATATTTATTTATCATCAATAATATTTTCTTAGATGTGGATGGTATCAAACAGTGTTTTCAGACTTAATTGTTTCTTATTATATTTTTTATTAGGCATTTATAGTGCTAAACGGTGTTGCCTTGGAGTAGACTAGGATCGAATGACTTATTAATTTTTGGATATTATTTTTATGCTTTGGTCTTATGATTGAGAAATATTGCTAGTTTCCTAGCATGATAGTATTTAGTATGTTGTGATATTAGAAACTATAGGTATGTTTTCATAAAATGATTCATTTAATTTTTTTTATACTCATTATTAAAGAAAAAGTTGGTGGTGGTTATAAGATCACTTGATAATAAACTAAGCTACAAAAATGATGATTATATATATATATATAGTGACAACATATGACTTGCATATCATAAATCTAGATTGAAAAGGAATGTAATGACAAAGAGAAATAGCAATTCATTAATATGCTCCTTTTCAAATTTGGTGGAAGCTGGAAGAAATATCAAACGAGATTTTTGGATTATTCATGTTGGCATGCTCCTCTCTCTTACTAGGTAGATTTCATGTACCCATTGGAGTATTGGCCCTTCTTTTGTGGTGAATCATTGGAGTTCCCCAACCTCTCTAATAAAGATAATTCCAACGCCTTTTTTAAAGTGCTTACAAGAGGTCATGTTCAATAATAATGATATCTACAAAAAGGCTACACCCATCGAACTCACTATAATTGGCAATGTTCTCACTTTCAAGACCCATCATTGAGTTCCAAAGACCTGAAATCAAACAATTTGGCTCTATTTTAGATCTATTGTGATAAATATAGCACATGCTTATAAGAATTTCATTAGAATTAGATGACAGTTATGTTGCATTTACAAAAATTGTAAAATTGTAGACTTTCAAATGAGAATCATCAAATGGTTCCTACTTTTTTCACTCAAAATTCAACCTATATAAGCTCTAGTGTTGATCTCTTTGGACTACCTTCCAATCCACATTGTCAACAAGTTTGCCCTACTCTCAATTGTGTCAGGGTCAACAACCCCTTAAATGTAAATGCTAAAGTAGTTAACTTAGCAACGCCTTTTGGGGCTCCAATCAACATAGAGATCAATTTTTCTAAAGGCATTCGTCACATATTAGAATCCTTAGAAAGATTAGCAACAATAATAGTATAGAGTAAAATATTAAGCTCCAAAAATCCTCCAAACTATTATCTATATTGCAAAAAAGATAATTAACTATCCAATGCAACAAGGAAAAAATTTCTTGATGTATGCTAGAAATGGTGAGGAAGAGTTAATTCCAATTCATCAAGCAATAAGCAATGTGAAACCCCAAACTTTGGTAGTCTTTTGTGCGGACACCCAAAGTTTTGAGTAATGAATTTACATAAATAGGGGAATATAAGGAAATAAAAGTTGATAAGGGTTTCATAAGTAGCTTAACATATGAGAAATTCTACTCTCCCAACATGTTAAAAATTAAATTACTTAACTACGTCACAGAACTTCAATACTTAGTAAAAGAACTGTGATGTACTATGAGTCATCTCTTAAATAACTATATCAACAAATTCAATGAGCAACTAATCTTTTTATGAGGATTTCTCACCTTATGCTCTCACTAGTAGACCATATTTTCCTAGTCAAAAAAGAAAAATTTGAAGTATGAAAATTGTGAGAAACTAAGTAATCAAGAGAAGAAGAATAATGATTTTCTCACAAGAAAATTGAATACTACAAGAAGTTCTTCTTCTTTCATTATTCTTGCTTCTTTATATTGCAAAATTTTATTAAAGAAGGCATAACATTTTAATTTCCCAAAGACACATTTGTCCTTTCATCAAAACATTAAAATCGACAAAATTTTGCATCATTGGCTCCATACATGCATGTTAAAGCCCAATATGCACTTTAATTTGATGCACCAGTTAGCACTACATGAGCATAGGAAAGGCATAGTAAGTGGTACTTGTCTTGCACATGACCCACATATCTACCCACCTAAAGCATGCTCATATATGTGTGGCGGTTGTTCCATCTCCTTTTCATAATTGGTGCACATAAACCTAGTTAGCACTACATATGGAATGTAGCAGATGTGGTTCTTGAAGTCAAGCATACAAAAGACAACTGTTCATTCCAACGTGAGCCACAGAACTTGCACTTTCTTTGCACCTCCTTCCTCCAGTTTTGGCTTATTTTTTTAGATTCATTGAATCAACTTGACTAGATCCACTATTCCTTATTTTTTGATTTTACTCCAAACAAACATGACGGATTAATGACTAACCTTTGTCCAAGCTATACATTTTGTAACAGTAAGTCTTTTTCCCTTCTTCACAATTTGGTATAAAGTCTAGGCCTTGCTCGTTATCGTAATGATCCCTTTCTAGATGATGTTATCTTAATTTAAGATGTTATCATCATTCTTTAGAAAGTCATCCATTGGTGCCAAGTGTTTTTAATGTTCATCATCAAGCAAAAATTGCTCATAGGCCTTCAAGCTAACCATATTAATAATTAAAAACATTTTCATATATTCTGTTCAAACAACTAGATATGTATTATTATTAATTCCTAATATTATTATGAAATGACTATATCATATTACTTTTATCATCTTTCCATGTACTTTAAATCTTTCCTTCCTAATATGAAGCCAAATAAGGTAATCTTTTGTGAACATCTTTAAACTCTATGTTGGTCATGTCTTCTCTTATACTTTTTCTAAGACTTGAGTCATTATCTTTTGGCATTGAAATATATTTCATGTATTGTATCTGGAATGTTTTGAGTTTTTTTGTTTAATATCACTTCTAAATTCTATTATTTCTTGCATCTTGAAATTCAAGTGTAGCTAGCTTTGTGTAGGATTAATGAAAAATCCTTGAAAGAGTTCTTATTTATCAATTCATGCACAATATGATTGTATTTACGCTATACATATATAATACTATCTTTCCATATTTTTAGATGTTGTACACTATAAACTGCAAGAAAAAAGTCCTACTTTGCTTACTGCAGTAAAATACTCTCGTTTCAAGCAATTTTCCATCTTCGTAAAAGTGGTATCACTCATTTCCAACATTGCTCACTAAAATTTATTCAATAGTTGAATATCATGATTAGATATGGGAAGGATGGGCAATTTCCCTTCTTCTTCTTCTTCTAATCCTACTTATTTTTCTTCTTCATCTTTTTCTATATCTTCTTCCTCTTCTTCTTCATCTTCTTCCTCTCCTTCTTCATCTTCTTCCAGTTCTTTCACTTCTTCCTCTTCTTCCTCTTCATCCTTGTCCTATACTTCTTCTACTTCTTCATCTTCATCATCTTCTTCTTCTTCTTCTTCTTCTTATTCTTTTTCTTCTTCTTCCTCCTCTTTATCTTGTCTTCCTTCCTCTTGTCCATCATCTTCTTCTTGTTCTACTTCTTCTTCTTCTTCCTCTTCTTCTCCGTCATCACCATCTTGTTCTTATTATTATTCTTATTGTACTTCTCCTTCTTCTCTCTTTCATTCACTTATTCTTTCTTTCTTTCTTTCTACTTCTTCTTCTAGTACTACTTCTTCTTCATCTTTCTTTCTTTATTTCTTCCTTTCATTCATTCTTCATTTCTTCTTTGACTTCTCTTTCTTTTTCTTCTTCTCTTTCTTCTTCTTTCTTTCTTTCTTCCATTCATTCTCCCTTTCTTCTTCTTCTTCTTCCTTTTCTTACTTTCTTTCTTTTTTTCTTTATTCTTCTTCTTCTTCTTCTTCTTCTTTTCTTGTTCTTCTTCTACTTCTTCTTTTTATTCTTCTTCTTCTTCTTCTTCTTCTTTTTCTTTTTCTTCTTTTTCTTCTTATTCTTATTCTTTCTTACTTTCTTTCTCTATTTTCGTTCTTCTTCTTCTTCACCATCATCTTCTCCATTCTTTCATCTTTGTTCCCCTCCTCCTCCTCCTTGACCTTCTATTTGTTCCTCTTCTTCTTCTTCTACTCATTTTCTTTCATTCTTCTACCTCTTCTTCAAGTTGTAACTCGAATTGGTTTTCTAGTTGGATAAAGATAGTGGTTTCCTAAGCAGTGGATTAATGTGCTATGGTGGTTTAGTTTGTTTTGCAAAACTAGTATGGCCATGTATGAATTTTTTACTATTTCTTTCTCCTTTTTTCATAAGGCTTTTGTTTAATTAGGGTTTGTTCATCTTTTTAAACAAATGACCATTTTTTTTCATTGCATCATGCATTGAAGAATTTTATTTATTTCAAATATTTTTGATGAAAAATGTTTAGGTGAGTGAGGTTGAAAGAGGTGATCAATTAAACTTTGATACATGTTTGAAGATAAAAATAAAATTGTTGTATAAATATTGAATTTGGTTTTTTTTATTTATGCATAAAAAACCTACAATAATTTTACAAGATTAATTAATTATTTTATTTCAAGATTGATTGACTGATTTCAAGATAGAAGTGATTTTTTATTTTCTAATTTTTGTATAAAACAAATATATTAAAAAACTGAAAATTATTTTTCAAGATTTGATTGAAGGGCCATGAACAATTATTTTTTCTTGACAATATAAAATAATTCATTTCTTGATTTATTTTCTACCTTGAAAAGCTAAAATGATGGCTTAATCAAACATACAATATGGCATTACTCTAACCATCAATGGTACACATACTTTTTGGAAGAAAAAGATAATTACTTGGTCACTTGTAATCCCTTATTTGTATGACATTACTCTAACCATCTTGGAAATTCTATCTACCACTACAAATAAGTGATTATGTCCTCATGAAGTCATTGATAGACAATTGATAAAATTTTTTATGATATTATTCTAAGGACTTGTCAGTATTGGTAGCAGTATATGTAGTTGTTATATATGACCTGATGGTTTTGTTGCAACAAAAGCATTCACCATCAATAAATTTCATAACATCTAAATTCATGTGTGGTCAATGAGCATACCTTTGAAAATTAAGAGTGGCCTTTGAAACTCCAGTGTGTCTCAAGACCTTGCTAATTTGAGCTACACTTATTCATCATTTTTTATCACCATCTTGATGTACAAAACTTTATTTATGATAAAGTAATTTGAGTATTTACCTCATTTTTCTCTTGTTTAATTTTTCAAAAAATTGGGGTCATCTTAATACTTCATAACTTTCTCCTTAAATTCTACAGGTTATGTATACATAGTAGTTGTTAAACATTGTAAGATTGAAGGAGGTCAAGAAAGCATATTTATAAGCTTATTCAAAGTGCCTTTCTTATATTTAATAATTAGGCATAATTATTGTAGGTATGACAACCACTAAAGGCATTGTACATGTTTTATCTATGATTGAGTCTACAAATATCAGAGTGGCTAATGATTTGAATGTGCTGTGAATTATTTTTTAAGGGTGTATGGCCTCTATTACTTTATAGATTGATGTAAACAACTTAGCTCTTTATCACTGATTCGATTTTTTTATTCTCTTAAAAGTAATTAAGAATAGTATGCTAGATGCTTGGGCTTATTCCTTTAAAACAACATCAATAACTCACCATGATGCATCTACTTGAATATCAATTGGATGTTGTAGATTGGTAGAACTAGAATTGTTGCTTCACAAATTACCTCTTTAAAGTATCAAAATGTCTACTGATGTAGTTCTACCGACTCAAATTTTAGGTGTTGGAAAGTTAGTGCATGAAATGGTGCTATTATTTCAAAGAATTCTTTGATGAATTTTCTTAGGTATTGACAAGCTCTATGGAAACCCCTCACACTGGTGACATCATGATGTTTACACCACTTCTCAGTTGCATTAATCTAGTCGTTATCAATGTTTATTTAACCCTTTCCAACTTAATAACCCAAATATAAAATTTTTTCCATTGCTTGCTCACACAACTTCTCATTTAACTATAAATAATGCGATTGTAATATGTCGGACACCTTCCATAAATTCTTTATCTATCCTTCATGCGTACTACTATAATTGAGAATGTCATCAAGGTAGATAAGCATAAAATCTTCTAAGGGAGTAGAAGGCCATCCATTAGTCACATGATTTTTGCTTGAGCATTGCACAAGCCAAAAACCATTACTAGCCACCCATACAATCATTGTAGAGTTTTGAAAGTTTTTTTCAAAGTTTCTCCTTCTATAATATGAAATTGATTATACCTTTCTTAGACATCAAATTTTGTGAATACTCATGCCAGCTTTAGTTGGTCTAATAGATCATTAATTCTTCATAGTGTATACCTATTTGTATAAGTGATTTTGTTAAGAGCTCCACAATCCACACAAATGTGCCAACTTCCACCCTTTTTGCACTAATTCAACTAGAGAGACAAATGGTGAAGTAGTAGGCTCTAGTACTTCATTTTTCAATAACTCTATGGCTTGCATGTTAATCACATCATTTTTTTCTATTAAGTTATGATATATATCTATATTTATAAGTGTTAATTTGATAGAAGTTGATCAGATGCTTCACAACACAATTTGGCAATTGCACTAGTAAATGGTGTAGAATATTCTCTTAGTATCTTCTTAAGTAGTTTAGGAAGATTACTATATTTTTTGGAACCAGTATTCAGCTTCATAGGTGTAATTAAATTAATATATAATTTAAACTTTTATATTCAAATCTCTTTGCATGCTAGTAGCAATAATATCTACTATTAACTTTCCGTTGTTCCATATTATATTAAATTTCTATCCATCCTTTCTAAATCGATACTATTCAGCATAAGAATAGTATAGATCATCTTGATTCCACAACTATCACTCGTAAAAGATGGCATGGCAAACTTCTAATAGAACTGCTTCATGGACAACTTCATCAATATATTCTTATGTGATTTTAAATTTTTCCTTATATGTTCTATAAACTCTTGCTTTAGAGGCCTTTTGACTCAACCCATGTGAATATGCTTGGATAAGCACCAATTTTTAACCAGAGCTTCTACACAAGGCCATTAAAGATCAAATTTTTCTAAGAGCTAGTGTCTATGATAGCATTAACCAACTCATCTACTTGAATATAGATTGAAAAGAGTTCCATTATTTCTATAATGATTTCTTTAATTATAAGCCTTGTTGGCCTTACCAAAAGACATAGAGTGTTATCATTTTATTATGAAACCTCAACAATAGTCTCAATTTTAATTGCGAGAAAGATAGTTTTCCCCATTTTTCTTAGACGTGTCTGAGAAAAGATTAGTGTAAACAATCCAATATTTTTCTCAATGGCCTTGCTTTTTATAGTGGATACAATTTTTGTGACTCACACTTGTAAATATTGTTGTTATTGTTGTGGCTATCATCCACCTTATTTGGTATTAATCTCTCCTTTTTTGTTAGTTCATTATATTAGTGTTAATCCTCCTAAAGTGTGAAATGTTATGTCTTTCGTTCCATATTTTTGTTCTTCTACTTTTCAGTGGCCATTATATCAATGGCTGTGGTAAATGTGCTTGCTTATACCAAAGATTATACAGGGAACAAGGTTAGCTGTGTCGCAATAGGATAACAAAAACCTTAAAAGTACATGGTAAAGTCTACATCTTTACAATAGATATCCTTAATACAATAGCTTGTCTTTAAAATTTAATGGTGCAATCTTAGATTTTTTGCACTTGTCGATATTAGAGCCAAAGCTACTTCTTATACCATTCATACACAAACTATGGGCTAAATTTTTTTTTCAAACTTAAAACTCACCATGAAGAAAGGTCAATTTTGTAATATATTCTAGATGATTCAAGAATTAGAAGAGCCACTTTTGGAGAAAGAAAAAGTCCTTAACTAGCTATGAAAGAATTATAAACTTTTGAATTAACCAAACTTAGGATTAGTTGTTCATGGCTACTAAAATGGTGGAGATGTATTAAAAGCTTGAAGGAAAGTACTATGTGGATCAAAGAAGGTGATAAAAGCAAAACTTTCTTCCACATAATGGCCAAAAATTGGCAAAGTAAGCTTAATACAAAATGAATTAAAGATGCAATTCAGAGTTGGCTCTCAGAGAAGGTTTTAACTGCTAAATATGTTGTGGGTTGCTTCACCTCTCACTTACCTATTGTCTCTACCAAGCAAAATGTGAAGAGCTTTGCTCTATTATCCATAGACTCACTGAAAAGGAATATGATGCTAATTTAGCAAATTTGTGTCGGGGAAATACAAAAAATAATTTTTTTGATGGATTTTCAAGTGCATTTAAATTGGATGGGCTTAATAATTTCTTTTACAAGCATTGTTGATAAAGGTGAAAATTATGAAGCTATCAATGACTCTACTATTGGAAACCTGTTACTTAGATAATTCATTAGTGCAAATATAATCATCCTTCCAAGGACTTATTGCACTAAATCTTTTAAAGATTATAGACTAATTTGCACTTATAGTTTGTTTTAAAAAAAATTTTAAGTTATTAGTTGTTAGCTTACAATCTTTCTTGTCCACACACTCATTTTAATGGAGCAATCAACATTTACAAAGGAGAAATCAAAAAAATATCTTCATTGCATAAGAACAACTTTGATGTTTTAAATTGCAAGGTCAAAGTTAATAACTCTATTATCAAACCATACCTTAGAAAAGCATTCAAACATATATCATGCAATTTTTTTAAAAAGTAACTTTAATAGTTAATTTGTTAATTTAGTCATAAGAATCTATAATAAAAATAGACTACTATTCATTAATTTCAGAGACAATGGCCCTCTTAATCATCCCATTGCTAAAGCAAGGTAACCATCTTTCCTTATTCCAATTCCTTTTTATAACAAAAGCACTAAGAAGAGGTTTAAGCAATCTACATATATCAAGTGTAGTGTAGCACTATGCAACTTCGAGAGGTTATAAACTAGATTCCTATTTGGACCTAATAGTTGAGTTTTATCCTCTTCTTAATAGGTGTAAAAAAGTCCATTCAAAATATCAATATATTCTTCTTTAAGATCTATGACTCATTGCATTTGGAAATTATGGTGCTAAATATTTTTTCTATTGAGAGTAAATAAATGAAACACAAGTAGGAGATAACATCAAGAAGCTCTTAAGATTCAAAAGACACTACCATCCAATCTCTTTACTTGAAAGCACCTTATTCAAAGGTAAGAAGTAGATTGTTCACTTACAAAACTACATTAACAAAACATGCATAAAGATAATCGGATAGAGGAAGAGTGATGAATGAGTTCGTTTAGAGGAATAGTCATCTACCATCCAAAATGCCTTTAATAATGTGAAGGCTCTTATAAATTTATTACATTTTGCTAACAATTACAGGAACTTGAATTTTTAATTTGAACATAAATGGACCTTCTATGCATATAGGGACTCTCAAATTCTTAATTTTATGGATTCTCCTAGTGTACAAACTTATTGAACCATATTTCTATGATCCATGTTATTAAACAAAACAAACATGAAATGGTTCATCAATTTCCTGAAGTAGGGAAAAATGTTGTCAGTGATGACAGTACAGTTGAAACAGTCAGACAGAGGTATGGTACATGGATGCTACCAAAACAGTCAGTAACTGTTACAGTTGTGTTGCTTGGACGGCAATGGCATGGATTGAGTCAGTTTACTCAATGTTGGCATATTTCACGGATTGGCATAATGGACCAGACTACTATAGGCCCTATATGATGTTTTAGGGTGGTTGTGGTAGGTAACTGTGCGGTACAGACTTAGCTTCCACAGTATACATGTGGACTGGTATGCGCCTTGTTGTATCTGGACACATGTTGCCGAATCTTGGAGTTATAGCTTGGCAATGACTGTAGGGGCGTGGCTTCTATGGAAATTGTTGGGAGAGGACTTCTTGGGACGGTGGCTGAGTCGATCTCTTCTGGTCCATGAGTGTAGGCCTGCGCGCCTGAGAGTGGCAGTGGTAGGGGTGACTCGCCGTGGCTAGCCAAGTGTGTAGGCCTGCGTGCCTGAGGGTGGCAGGGGTGTCTCACGTTGGCTAGAGATCTATGTGACTGGTTCTGTCTATAGTCCCTAGAAGATTGATTTACGAGAGACGCTGCGGTGTTGGGTGCTAGGCATTGTGATGCGTGCGCAGAGATGGGCGTGTCCCGCTGGCATGCTTTGCCTAGGCACCATGCGTGCGTAGAGATGGGCGTGTTCCGCTGGCATGCTACCTGGAACCCCAGAGGAGAGCTACTCTTGTGTGACTAGGGGTGACTGTGGTTGGTCGGAGTCTGGAACTGAGAGTGCCTTTCCACCATACATTGTTATGTTGTATTCCTATACTCTTGCTATTATCTTTCTCTTGCATATGAGTTTTACTAGCTGTCTTTCCTACTGGGCATAGCTCATTCCTTTATTATCTATATTTTTCCAGCGACTCGGCAGACTTGACGCCACCCAGATTAGGTGGGATCGTGGTCAGCAGGCTAGTGGAGGATATCTGATCTGTGATTTTTGAGACATTTTGGTTAGTGTGATTGATGCTATTGGATGTATTCAGTGTGACTATTATTCTTATGTCAGGTATTGTGTGAGGATGAATCTGACTTATGTATCTGATTGGATGATGTTGCACTTGTTGGACTTGGATCTTATTCTTGTGATGTAGTTTCCATTCACTGTCTTACTTATTGTTTTGGTGCTATGGTGTGTGGAGTGCCATATTTATATATTTATTCTGTGGATGTTATATATCTTTTTTTGATGGTGAGATCATTACATGACTATGGAACTTACCATGGGGGTTCAGACTTCTATTAGATCGGTTCTCCTATCGGTATGGGATAGGAGTATTGGGTCTAGTAGGAGTAACATTGCGCGAGTCCATCTGTTAATTCAGGAGTCATGAATCCTGATTTGACGGTGTACCCGGGAGATGGGATCCACATTGTTAAGGAAAGTAGGTGTGTAATGATGTGTTATATCCTATGTTTTTCGTAGGCTACTCAGGTTGGTATGGGACGATCTGAGCTGTCTATATGTAAAAAAAAAAAAAAAATGTATGCCAAAAATCAGCCTAGGAAAAATGGGGTGTAACACTAGTGGAATTGTAGTCACAAAAACTCTGTATCTAATTATGTACCTTGACTTCTTCCATCTCTCATATCTTGCAATATTTGGAAGTTAAAATCCTAAAACTAAAGAATAGAAAAAAAAATCCTAGTAAATTCTATTATAAATAGAGTTCAACATAATATCTATGCCATTTTCAATTGTAGTGTAATCATGTAGAGAAGCTCAATAAATCTTCAATTTGGTAAAATATTCATTGCTTCCTCTAATTTTTAGGGGCAAAAGCAAAGCATTTAAGGTAGTTCAGTGAACTCCCCCAACATAATCTTTTGTCAAATTATAAACTATTTGATTGAGTAGAAGGAACCAATGCATTGTTGGTTTGTGGTCATGTGATCGGAGACCACTTGGGTAAAATAATCAATGCATTGAGAATTTATGAAGGATCTAATATAAATATAGAAGATACCATGATATTATTATTTGTTTTAAACTTAAGGGACACTATAGGCTATAGAGCATTATTGTAGAATCAAATAGTAAATCAATCCTTGTAATGATTTGCTAAAGAATTGCAATCCCTTGGTGTATGTTAACCTTTTTGAATGAAATTAATTAATTTCAATGAAAAGTGATTTGATTCAAGCAGATATTATGAGAAGGCAATGTAATAGTAAACCAATTAGCTTAACTCGCTAGCAATCATATTCATTTAAACATTCTAGAATCATAAAATAAATTCTAAAAGGTTTCAAATATTAAATTAAAAATGATAAGAATTGATGTCCATATATTTATTGAGTGATCATAACGAAAGTCATCCAACGAATCCTTCCATAATCAAACTTGTGAAATTCGTTAATAAGTTCATTGCGATTGTCTTGGATTTGTTCTTACGAAAATCACTAAGCAGTTGGGGTTGAAAAACAAGAAGAAAAATCTTGGAAAACAAACCACAAAATTTTATCATATTTTTAGCTCTTTTAAAACAATTCAATTTCCCATTAACTATTTAGGGATTTATAGCTCATGCCAAACAGGTTTCATTTTGGCCTAATGGAACGAACCTATTTACATTGGCTCATTTCATTCAAGGGAAATACATTTCCATAGAATCACTCAATTCTAATACATGATACCTGATCTTCTTATATTAAAGATAATGTTTTTTCCTTTTCCAAAAGAATACCAATGAAACCCATTTCACAATTTTATTTGTCAAACCTGAACTTGGTTTTAACCAAAATGCAAAAGCAAGACATAAAATTTTGACTACATTTGCTGATGTAAATTGAGTATAAATTGTATTAAAATTAGATTAAAATGTTTTCTATACTATTAATACAATGGTACATTACTGAATCAGGAAGCTACCTATCAAAATATTTTTCTCTTTAGAAATTGGATGAAATAAGAAAAAACCTTCACTTTCTTAGTAATATGTTGGTTATTTGATCCAATAGCAAATGAAACTAGTTATTAATTCAATCACATGGAAATTTTCTAGAAGCTCATCAATGTTATGTCTTGACTCTTTTGACTATTCATCCTCTTAATCAACCCAATGTAAGGACTAGTTCAATAGCAACAATTAGATGCAATGGTTTTATTAAACAATATATCAAACTTTATATTTCATTTGCATAATTAGGTGATTTTTTTGAATTCATTACACCTTCTTAATGGATTTTAAATATGTGGCATGGCACATACCATTTTGATATTTTAATTCATCATAAGATGGTTATTATCTAAATATGTGGCATTGCACATGCCATTTTTACATGTATAGAATACTTCTAAGTTTTTTTGAGGTTATTCAATTATGACAATACATGAATACACTGGTCAAACTTATCCAATTTTGCACATTGTCTCATTTGGAGCAGTTCAGTTCTTTAAATAGCATCGTTTATCACTTCACCAATATTTGAATGGAGTGTTTGCAATGAAGATTATGTTCATATAGTGATTCAATTCATCATCCTCTTATGTTTTTAATATCATTTCAATGGATAAGTTTTGTGGAATCGACCATGGTCACTATGAATACCTTTACGAATTGCATTTATTCAAACGAATATATTGAATGGGTTATATAGGTACTTCAATGAGAAACTCCAAATCATTGAATTGTAACAAATTAGCTTACAACATTAATTCAAATTAGTACTTTGAATGCTTAAGGATGGTCATTCTCTTTCTCACATATCAACTTTTGCCTTTAGAAGACTTCATTATAACACTAATGAATTTCAACTACTAAACTCTATCTATAATAATCTCCATATAGAATAGTATTCAATTTTTTAAAAAGATGGTTAAGAAAACGTTTACATGACCTTTTAGTGTTGAAAAAGTTGATCAAATGATTTCTGAGGATGTTAACCACTTAAAAGAAGTATAAATATAATTTGAGTAAACCTTTATTAATGATTTTGTGCAAATTTCTATTTATTTTAAAATAAATTAATTTTCCTTAAAATTTAGGAAAAAAATGAAAATTATAAATTTGAAAAAAATGTAAAAGTACACCAACACTTTTATAACGTTCAATATAATTCCAAGCATACATTCACCCCAATTAAAAGCCAAAAAAAACAAAAGCAATTAGTATAGTCCTTTCACAAAAAAAAATCATCACAAGATTGAAATAAAAATAAAAGGCCAATAATAGTCTTTCAAAGAAATAAAACAAATAGAAGAAGAGAAATTGTAATGGAACAATTCAAATTTGATGCTTATAGTAATATTATGTTTGACAAAATATTTAACAAAGAATAAATGTATTATGCATTTCCTTAATAAAGTAATAAATAAAAGAATTTAAGCTTTGTTGATTCAAGTAAAAAGGAGTGTTGGAGCTCAAAGACTAAAGGATAAATATAATCGATATAATAGTGAGCACCTACAAATAAGATTTCAATTTGCTAGCTTAAACAAATTCATAAACTTTTCACCACTATTTTTATGTTAAAAATGTACAAAATATAAACATATAAAAAGTAGTAACCAAACTTCCCAATTTGCTATTATGGATCAAATGACACTAATTTAATAGAAACTATTCAAATGTAGTCCTTTGTGCAAAAAAATATGTTGGCTAGCTCAATAGTTTTTATAAAGAAGTCCTTATCAAACATTATTATGACATTTAGAATCTAGAATATATCATAATAAATGGTAGTCGATTGATTGATTTTTATATGGATCGTTAGATCAAAAATTGCATGATCGAACTAAGGTAAATGATAGACACATTATTGATTTTACCTTTGACTTCTAAATCAAAACAATGCATGATCAAATACAATTAAATGTGACCTACATGATTAACTTTAACTTAGACCATTAGGTCACAAAATCTTCATAATCAAATAAATAAATTTAAATTTTATGCAAATAGAAAGCTGGACGAAATTTAGACCATCCGATCATGAAACTTATATGATCAAATGATTTGAAATAAATATTTGGTTTAGAAAGAAGAATGAGTTCTCAAACATTTTATCATCAAAACAATGTGATCGAACCGCTATGTTTTGATCCACATGATTTGGATAGACTAATAAAATTTCAACTATTCTATTTACAACTAGATTTAACACCACACATACATTCACATGTTCAAAGTGATATATGAAAAAAGAATTCAGAAGTTTAGTCTGATAATGCTTATTTTCGCACCAGATAGCTCAACATCATGGTTTATAAGTGTGCATAAAATTCGTTAACATATGGGGCCCCCTAATTCATTTAGGAGATCACCACCCTTTCTAACTACTAAGTCTATAACAAGTAGAAAAGTGATTTTTTGACTTGAAATAGCAACTTGAAAGTTCAAGAGTGAATTCTTGATATGATAATGTGATTCTTTAGATTTTTGTTACACTCATAGCCTTAAAAGAAAAATATTATGCATGATTATGTAAGATCATCTTAGAGTTAGGATAAAGCAAAATGATAATATATATATATATAATTATAATTATGTGTGCCAGTACATTTGAATCACTTTATTAAGAAAAGGTAATAATATTAATTATTGATTACTTAGTATGTTCATTTTTTAAACGGTTTAATTTTGCCTTATAAGAAAATGATAAACATTACTATCCGCATATGCTCATGGACGATCAAAGAGGTTTTGATGATAATAACCCAAATGAAAGCTACAAAAATGAAATTAAAATTTTAATTATCGATAGTATAAAATATTTTTGTTTTTAATATCTTTTATCATCATATATTAATCATCATATGACTCATTTTCTTATCATTCAAAATTAATATTTATAAAAAAATTAACTAAATCTAAAATTTAAAAAAAATAATTCGAATTGAATTAACTAACCTAGATCTACATAGCAAATGTTTAGTCTAAGGTAATAATGCTGAACCTGCTCGCTACTACAATCAGATCGAGGCATCACTCAAGAACATGGATGGAAATATATTGAATCAAGGCACAACACATTATATTCATAAATAAATTAATCATGTGACCATTAACACATCTGACTAAATCCTAAAGCAAAAACCCAAGGGTAGCAACACTAAAATTAGACTACTTTTAAAGAACACAAGAAGTTCTATAATGACCAAAAAGAAGAGCAAGTACATCATGTTTGACTAAAATGTAATGCTTTTTCTACATAGCTAGCTTTCCAATTTCATGAATGATGTGAGTTGTCTGATGATACAATTTTGTAATGAAATGGTTCCAACTTGTTCACAATTTTTAAAGCAATAATTTCATCAGTAATTCGATCACGCAATCTTGTCATTGCATAGTCAGTATTTAATCCACAAATAATATTAAATCCAACTATCAAATCATAATTTGATCTAATGGTCCAGATGAAATAATAATTTGAAAATTTCTCCAGTTTATTCAGAACTATCACTTTATGCAAGTTTGATTATCGAATGGTCCAAGATAGTTCTCATCACATGGATCTTAGAGAAGTACTATTTAACAACTGTTTATTTTCCCTTATAACTCTTGTTCAAATAATGTTTCCAATTAAAAGACATCCTTCAAATCCTAATGGTTAATCCATTAGTTTGGTAAGTGATATTAGTCGATATAAAATGTTTATAAATATGATAATCAGTAAACAAGATAGATTGATGAAATTTTTACAACAATATAAAGAAAATGCTTTTAGTAATGGTATTAAAGAGATTAGTAGCTTGTGCCCATCATCACTTTCATTTGTTTGTGTCATTTGTCATCAAACTCAAACTATTACTTAAAAATAAATTAAGCTCTCAATTTCCAATTGATAAAATTAAAATATTTGTACCTGATTGTGCATTTTGTTAAGCATAAGAATTAGTCTTCATAGATTCTTATTATTGTTTTCCTTTCATCATTTTATATATCCTTTTTTATTATAAACTATTTATGGCCTGTTTTTTCTACTTAACTATTCTAAGGGTTTAGCCTATCTAGATTTTTGTAAGTTTTTATATAAGAGTTATTGCATTCTTGGACTTTTCCTTGGGTAAACATTGGATTGATTTTAGGTAAAACCACAAAAAATTATCAAATAAAGATTAAAGTATTTAAAAAGAAAAATTAAATTTTGTATAAAATTACTTTAAGGAATTTGTTCAAGCTTATTAAAAATACTTTTAGATATTTTTTAAAATATTTTTATAAAAAATTTAATAGTAATTAATCATCTCTTTTGCTAAACCACACTTAACATGATGCAAGAAGCTCATTAGCTTAGGATTAATGCTGAAACCTCATATGAATTATAAATAGCATATCGAAAGAAAGGAGCATCGTGAAACATAACGAAGCAAGTCGGAATTTCTAGTTGATAGCATAGAGGACATCTAACCAAACTTAAGGAATACTAAAAGAAAATGAACAATTTTGAGAGAAAGTTTTTATTTCATAATTTTTTAAATTGACAATTTATTGATATTCAAATTGATAAAAAAAATGTACATTTTGACAAGGCATTTCAAAAGAATGTCAAACATAAACATCTAAA
This sequence comes from Vanilla planifolia, assembly GCA_023846275.1. Classification (NCBI taxonomy): domain Eukaryota; kingdom Viridiplantae; phylum Streptophyta; class Magnoliopsida; order Asparagales; family Orchidaceae; genus Vanilla; species Vanilla planifolia. Next base: position 3,006,251 of record JAIUJO010000041.1, read on the forward strand.
TGATAATGAGGCGATAGCTTTTTTCATGTTTGGTGTGAGAATGATGAAATTTGCAACATAGTTATAGGGTTATTCCATTATTTTAGGCATTCTGAGTGCATTTTCCTTAGTGCCTCTCTTTTATGGTGAATCTAGATATGTCCTCCATCCTTGCTAAACACAATAATTCCAATGTCCTTTAAAAAAGGCAATGTTCAATGATTACTTTGCTTCCAAAAAGGATTCTCCCTTCAAACTCACTCTAATATCCTATGTTTTCACTTGGATGACCGAACATGGAATTACTAAGACAAAGAATCCAAAAAAGAATTTTTACTTTGGATTAGCCATGATCGTAAATTTGTGCTCTTAAAATTTTCACTAGAATTAGACAACATTTGATATTAGATGTACAATATTAGGAAAATCATAGTCTTTCAAATGAGGAACTTAAAATATTTCCTAATGTTTTTGCTCAATATTGAAACTTCGAAAGCTCCAGTTTGCATCTTCTGGGAGTACCGTCTAATCCACCTGGTCAGCAAGTAGTACCTATTCTCAATCAGGTCAATAGTCAACAACCCATTAAAAGTAGATTCTACACAAATCAATGTTTTGTCAATCTTGTTAAAGATCTTTTAAATATTAGAATCTTTAGAAAGATTGGGAGAAATAATTGATTTTGAAAAAAAATTAAGTATTTAAAATTTTTTCAAATACTATCTATGTAATTTTAAACAAGGTTTTTTAATGGTCCAACTTAAGAAGAAAAAAACTTTTAGACTCTTATTTGGAAGATATGGTGAAGTTCAGAAAATCCTACTAGTTAAACAGTTAGTAGTGCGAAACGTCCAACTTTGTTAGTCATCAATGAAGACATCGAAATGTTGAATAATGAATGAAAAAAGATGAGGCAAAATAAGGGTATAGAAATTGATAAGGGTATGATAAGATCTTAAAATGCTTGAAACACCCTTGCCCCCATAATTGAAAGAAAAAACTCCCCCACTACATCATAGACCATTAACACTTATTAAAAGAACCTAATTGTATAATGAATCATCTATTTGTTCATTTTTATTACTAACTTCAATGAGAAATTATAAAGTAAGAGAAAAACATTTAAATCTAACTTGAAACAAAGGAAGGATGTGTAGCTTAAACAATTAGGGAAGACTCAAACTCTTAAAATCCTTAATAAGGTTCTCCTAGAAAAAGCAAAGGCTCTTAAGCATTTCGAGATAGACTATAATGGATTTATAGTGGTTACGAAATACATGTTAAACAAGAAAAGCAACTAAATGGAATGTAAAAAATTTGTTTGGAAGAAAAAGACCTAAAAAAGCTTTTAGGAATCTCATTATTTTGTGGGCAACATTTCTAACAAAATATGGGTGTTGAAGTTGTAGTACTTACAATGCCAAATATTGAAAACGAAGACAAATGGCTTGACATGGTTATAGTGCATGATAAGTAAATGATGTGTTACCTATTAAATCATGATTGGTTCATAAATTGTCCCACTATAATGTTACAACATATGAACAATATCTTATCAGACTACTCCTATATGAATGAACAATATTTTATCATCATGGTCGCTTAGAATTGGAGTCTTCCAACTACTAGGTTAGGAATAAAGGCCCAAGCTTACAAGCTAATGAGAGTTAAAAATCCCTTGCAAGAATAAACTAAACCTTAATTTGGTAATATATTTTATAAGATTGAATTATAAAAATAACATTTTATGAAGAAGGAAAACAAATTCAAAGAATTATAGATGAGTTATCACGGTTGGAAATAATTGTGCTTTGGATCAGCTAATCATGGTTGCTAAAATAGAGGTGATGTAGTAGAGCCTGAAGACATTTACTATGTGACTCAAGGATGGTGATAAAAGCACTAATGTTTTCCACACAATGCTTAATAATATGAAAAGGGATCTTAATACAAGACTTAAAGATTCAAGTGTGACTTGGGTCTCAAAAGAGGATACACTTGCCAAATATGTGATGGATTGCTTCACCTCTAACTAGTCCGCACTAAATAGGTGCTTTGCTTTGTTATGCTTAAACTCACCAGATAGTGCTATGATATTGATTTAGCATGCTAGAATTGAAGAAATATAACCAATTAATTTTTAGAAGAATTCTTTATGTTCTCATGGATTGGATGGGTTTAATGGTTTCATTTACAAGCATTGTTTGACCATAATTAAAAATGACATTTATGATGCTATGATTGTTTTTCTTGTTGGTAGCCCATCACTTAAATTATTCACTAGTACTAATATAATCTTCCTTCGAAAGACTTATTATAGTAAATCTTTTGAAGATTTTAGAACAATTTGTTTCTTTAGTTTCTTTTAAATAATACTACGTTTTTAGTAGTTAGTTTACAGTGTTTCCTACTCACTATTATCTCGATGGAGCAATCAACTTTTACTAGCGGGAATTCACTAAAAATATCTTACTTGCATAAGAACTACTTAATGGTTTAAATTACAAGAGCCAAGGCAATAACTTTATTATCAAGCTAAACTTTAGGAAAGTATTCAGTAGTATATCTTATGGTTTTGTTAAACAAATACTACACAAGTATAACTTCAATAGTTAATTTTTTAATATAGTGATGAGTATCAATAATAGATGTTGTTTGTCATTATTAATGAGAAAACGTGAATCATGAGGCCCCCAAACAAATTGTAAAACAAACTCCCATTTGTGCTTTGTAGATGGCTATATCATTTTCTCAAGTGGTGAAAAATGTTCCATTAAAACTATCAAGTTATTTTTCTCTAAGCTTAAGAGGACATCAAGTTTGTAGATTAATGTGCAAAATCACTTGTTTATTTGATTTAAAAACATGAAACAACTTGAGAACTTCAACTAAGAACTCCTGGGATTCAAATGATGCTACCTTCCAATCCCTTAACTTGAACACACATTATTTAAAGCTAAGAAATACGTGGTTCACCTACAATACTAGATTAATAATAATTACAAGGAGAAATTACTCTTAAAGGGAGTTAGTCATGGTTACTCATGTCCACTAATTAATACTACTTTACACTCTAATGATACCATATCTTCCTAACAAGATTATTAATATAGTAGAAAGTGTGACAAATGATTTCCTACAAGCTAATAATGATTAGGTGAGTAAGAAGAATTTCACCAATTATCAATAAATTAGGTTCCTCTGGGAAAACTATGGATAAGTTGTTAAGAAATTGAAATATTTTAAGGATGCATGTAATGCAAGGCTTTGCTGGAAGGTCTACACGTCAAAGACTATCTCGACCAGAAACATAAGTGGTAATTACTTCAATAAAAATTGTTATGAAGCATGCTCCTAACTTGGAATGATATAAACAAAATCATTCTCACTATTTACATACATGGAACCAAACAAACATGAGTGGACACAATTCACTATCAGTTGAGCATGATACAAGCTTATAAGAAATCTCTTATTCATAAGTTAGAAGCATAATTTACAGTACTTGCCAGTGTACCAAAAATTACTTACTAATGTGGTGGCACTTAAATAATTAATTGCCATTTTCTAACTTTTTGAGACAGTTGAATTTAAATTACTAACTTATGAAGCCAATTTGCCTTAAACTTTTACATTAAATGAATTCAACATGATGCTTCTATAGTGGTGGAATTATAGTCACACTCATCAAGAATTTATATAGTGATTACATTGATCTAGGTCCTACTTGTCATTAAGCCAATACTTTATCTAATAAAGTTTTTGATGATTATTATTTGAAAGATGGTTTTTGTTTTGCATATCCTGACTTTACATACCCCATACATCTCTTAGGGAGTTTCTTATCTGATAAATACTTACTAGAGGTCTCACTAGGCATCTTGGTTGAGTTAACAAATTATGTGTGATTTATTAATTTCATGGGCCAAATATACCACAAAAAAGCTGCAATGATAATTTCTCAATGTCAAACATGCGTCACAACTAATTTACGTAATTATAATCAAGGTGAATATACACCATTATTTATAGCACAACAACCATGGAAACATGTATGTTTGGACTTAGAATTAAGAGTTTTGAAAATCATTAGGAATAACGACGCTATGTTCATATTGACAAGTTTTCTAAAATGGCTCATGCCATATCTTACCATAAGACATCAAATACCTTCCGTATTATGATGTGATTTCTTAATGAAATTGTGAAACTACATGGCTTACCTCAAATAATTATTTTAGATCGTGATGTCAGATTTACTAGGTACTTTAGAAAAATACTTTGGCGCCTAAATTAACCAAAACTCAAGTTTTTTTTGTACTTATTATCCAAAAAATAGAGGGGCAAATAGATCTAGTCAATCAAAATTTAGGTAACCTTTTTTGCAGCATAGAAATGCAGCATGTTGAACCCTAGAATCTTTTATGGCATTCTACTCATTCCATTCAAAATGATTCAATTGATAGAACAATAGGTTCGAGTCCTTAAAATCATCGTCAACGCCCTACTTATTTTATTCTTTGACTATATAATTTTAGCACTTCTTAGTTTATTAAGCCTTTCATGCATCATATTTAGTTATTACATAAATATATTACTAAATAATTCAATTGAAATAATTAAATATATAAATAACAAGAAAATTCTCATTAATAACTAAGAAAGTTTGTTGAAAGTGATTACATAATGATTTATGTTAGGTTAGAGAGACATTAATTGGAGCCCTTAAAATAGTACATGCCTATAATATTGGACAATTTAGAATTATATAAATGATAAGCATCAACATTTATATTTTGATTTTTGTAATGATTGTGAAATTAGAGCTACTTTTAATATTAAATAACTTATTTCATTTATAAAACTATGCCTAGTACCTACTGAGACTTTGAGCCTTCACCATCATTGCCAAGAAAAAATATCCCAGCAATACATTTAGCCACATCTTGTGAGCATTGAGATCAAGTGGAGCCAATCTTAGATGATGAAACAATCTTAACATTGAATCACATATAACAAAGTTTTTTGGTGGGTTGATAGGACCATCAAGTCTCTAATGACACTTGGATTACTGAGGAGCTTCACCGCCTAAATTTAGAGAAGTTAAAGCAATATTAGAGATTTCAATATGACTCCATGGAGTTGACCTCATTCTCACCTAGGGAGAGTGATATAGTAGTTATTATGTTATTAACTCCTACTAATAGAACTTTGTTTGATGATAACAAACCCAAAATATTTTTGTTATGTTTGTTTAAGTAAATTTTTAAAATTTAGATAATACATGCTTAGATGTATGGATGAACTTAAAGAAGAGGAGTAAGGTAAAATCACATGAAAATCATCTTAATTGTAGTGGAAAATCATCTTGCCTATTTTCCACCAACATTACTATTTTGTGTGTAGGTTATTAAAATCACTTTTCTTTACGTTAAGATTCCCTCGTGTCAAAGATCAATTTAAGTCTTTGGCTTTTAAGAAAGTACTTACTTGTATAGTGATCCTATGATTTCCAATTCTGAATTAATAGAACATTGAGTAGGCACTTATTCAAATATATTATTTGAACCTAAACACGTTCGACAATTTATGAGCTAACAATTGGTTTAGCATATCATTCTACATTAGGTGGGTTTTGAGCATTGCTACAATCTCATAAAGATAGTGACATTCAAGCCGAAATGTACCTCAAGAAAGGAATTAGTAAAAAATGAAAGATTTAAATTCCAACAATAATGAAAAGTCCTTGAGGTAAGGTGCTTAGATAGAACTTTAATTTTATTAAATACAGATATTAAATTTTATGCTAAAAAATATATTTATATTAATGGATACATTACATCTACAAAAAACATGATCTTGTCCAAAAGCTTTCTTTAAAAAGCATTTAGTACAAAATGAACTATAGTAAATAAATTTATGGAAAAAACTTCTTTTTAATTGTCCTTTTGATCATACAATTAGTTATCTAAGCTAGTGCATTACAGGTAATAAACCCTTTAGTTAGGCTTGAAATAAAAGACAATGGTGAAACTCTAAGATGGAGATTTCTTGAAGGCCCATTAAACAACTTGATCAATAATCTAATGCATAATAGATCATTCAATGTTTAAATCCAATAGAATAAACAAAGTAGATCATCAACTTCACTTTCTATAAGATGGAAATCAAACAATTTAGTAGAATATGTCATCATATTTTGCAGTGAAATATGTCATCATCGATGTCACTTCTTCTACATATATTACTTACTATGATTAGTCATTCACCATTTTTTGATTATTAATTGCTTTTGATCTATAATATCTGCTTGCTCAATATGTCCTAGGTGCCCATCATCACTAAATTGCTCATTGTTCCTTGGCTACCCACCATTGCCTAGTTTCCTATAACATTTTTTGGTAGTTATCAATCATCATCTTCTATGTTGTCCACAATTGAGGTCTTGGTCATGTCATCAATAACACTGATCATCATGTTGCATAATTGCATAATGTTTTCTATCAAAATTTTTTTATACTTTTTTATGTTATATATTTAATGTGGTTGAACTGCCTGAAGCAAATGTCATAAAATTCTAATGATCTTTTTAGATTCTTAAGTGATTTAATTAATAAATTATCTTTCTCATATATTTTATAATTAATGTGGTTAAACTATTAAGAGTTGATTTCATAAAATTCTAAATATCTTTCTTAGATTTCTCAGTGATTTAATTTTGAAATTATCTTTTCTTTTTTCTTCCATGTTTATGATATTTTGTAAAGGTGCATTTTACTTTTTTAATTTTTTTTCACGCATTGGGCTCTCTTTATCTATAAATATGATAGGTTCTTCTATTGTACTATAATTATTGATGAATAAGATTTCTCTTATTAGAACTTCTACCTTTGAAAGCAACACGTGCATGCCTAACTCTATTTTGGAAGGTGAGAAACCTTCCTTCAGGAGTGCAAGCAACCAAACAAATTTTTACTTTTGCAAACACCTATTTGTCTTTACCTATCATTTTAACTCTTCTAATCCAATCAATAAACTATCACCCACCTAAATGAGACACCATATTCTAGCCTACCATCTTGTTATCCATTGAACTAAGCTTTCTCACTAACAAAAATCTCTACCTTATCACCCTTTTTCATCTTTAGTGCTTCAGATGTTAATTCCAAAGGAAACTATAAGCCACCATTACTAAAAAGGTATACTCTTTTTATAATTTTTTTCCAAGTGATAATCAAATATTAGAGTTGTTCTTTTTTATTAAGCTGCTCTACATAGGTTTGTCTTAAAATTTTTTATTTTTTTGTGAAATTTGTTATGATAAAATTGCTTTGTAGAACTTTATGCATAACCCTTAACATGTTACCACCCACTCAACTCAAAAATTCATGCTATAAATTTGGAGGCTAATCTTTGAATAATTATAAGATGCTACACAAACAACCTAACCTTGATTAGTGTGTAATATCCGTCAACATTCCTTAATAGTTTTTCAAGGATCTTCAATATTTTAGGCTCTAAATTAGACCATGGCAAAAGTTTAATTTTTTAGACATTAATGGATTACCTCATAAGGTGAATAGGCCAATAGAGAGGTATAACATTTAGCATAACAAATACTTTAGAAATTATTTGATTATGTGCAAACTTTGATGTAAACATTATAGAAACATGGAAGTAAGAATTTGATTCTATGGAAGAGTTAATATACTTGCTGCAATAATGAATACTACTTAAGCTAAAATAAAATTTTTATAGTTTAATTATTTACCTAAAAAAATTTTTTCAATCATTAAAATTTGAAAAATGAATATTTATTTTTCTTTGCCTACTATGTTTTTTTTTGCACTTACAGCATTACTTCACTTTTTTAATATTTTGTTTTCTTACAATTGCTTAGATGTTCACTTTGGAAGGGCTTAGAAGAGCTATATCACAACATTCATCATGCAATAATTATTAGGTATTCTTTGGTAGTAGTGATTCAATTATTATGTTATGATTCATTATTTTATATCTCAAAAAGGCTATGTTAAATTTTTTATTTTCCTTTTTTTTAGGATTATAATTCTTATGCTTTTTTCCTCTTAGCATGGATTAAGAGAACAATCTAGTACTCTATTTCAAGAAAGGAAGAACTCTATTAGAGCTTGGTTTTGTGGTCTATTAGAGTTATGCTTATCCCCACAAGAATGTAATGAAGGTAGGTTCTTGTAACCAAAAGATAATAAGGGTAATTTTTGGGCTCATGAAAAAGTAGAGAGGACTTTATGCTTTAGCCTATGCAAATAGCAATTGCAAAAAGCTCTCTACTTATGAAGGATTGGTTAGGTAGTGATAGGCTTAAGCTTGGCAACTTAGGGACTAATGAAGCCCATAGTTTTGGTGGAAAAACCATGTAATTTTTTACCAGTGCTTTTCTTTAGCATATATTTATCTTTCTTATTTCTTGATTCTTTTGAAATCTTTTAATCATGACATGCAACACTCGTTGATCCATTGTAATTCTCTAAAAATGATTTAAAAATTCTAATAACTCCAAATTTATGCCCATCATGGGTTTAGTTATAAGACATCTTAGTGAGTGGAACTCCAAACCTTATATTAAGTGACATAATAACCTAAAATTTTTAATAGTTTTTATCAAAGAATCCTATGAGATCAAACGGAGTGTCAATTATAACTATTGCATAAATTCTTATCTTGTCAAACTTAAGAGCTTATAAATGCACATCAATATAAGTATGTTGAATCTTTTATGGTTGTGATAGAATGAGCATTATATTTAAATGCACGTATCAATATGAAATAATTTTTTAAGGGACAACTCTCGATTTATAAATAATTTTGTTAAATGGCTTTGTTCATGAATTGCATGAGGAAAAAATAATTATATCATTACTATTCATCATAACAATTATGATGATCTTTAGATAAACGATTCATGTTGTTATTAGAACATGCTTTTCATCGGTTCACTTCTATTGACTTAATGTGTAGTAGAATTCAAAAAACATTACTATATCACAATTCAAACATATCACATATTAATAGTTACTTGGCGGATTTTGTCACTTGTTTGAGTTGTCTAAAAGTAAGCTAAAAAGACCATCAAACTTGCATAGTGTTATGAAATATGCATGGTTGTAAAGATACATAATAGTTAGTGTCAAACCTAAAATTTCATGATGTTAGATACCAACATCCATTATGTAGGTAATTCATTCATGTAGGAAAGCAATGTGCAGGTGAGCACTGTAAGTTGGAAGTGCATTGTGCAATGCCAACTTGCATAGAAGTTGTGTGATGAGTGGTCTCATATGTTAGTGGCTTTGGAGTGCTAAATATTCTTCTAAATTTAACTTCTAGAGGGTAGTTTGGCATTCATTAGTGTTAAGTCTTAGGGATGTAAAGCATGTTTCAGTTATATAATAATATTTTTAGCATAGGAAATCTATGAAGAATTTTACGAATTATGAGGGATGAAAATTTTTTGCTTAGTTGCAATACAATAATTTGAAGGAAATTACAAGTTCACATGTTCCTATACATAAACTCACTTTTCTCCCATAATGTGGTTAAGAAAAATTTTACTAATTTGAATCATATTCAAACATTTAGCATCATTTAGTTTAAAGGGTGCTCTTTTATGGTAGTTTTAATTGAAATAATAATTTGAAATAATGTTCAAGTACATTCTTCCACTACCGCAATATTGCACTTTCATACATTCATAATCAAACAAATCTCATGATTTTCTTTTAAAACTTCTAATCTTAATGAACAAGTGTTATTTAATACATATCCATGAAATTAGATGGGGTTATTGTTTTCTAAATATTATTTTAACAATATTCTTCAAATTGCCCTGGCTTTACTTATAAGGAAAGATCCTAAATCAAGTCCTTCAAATTAGGGGAGGACTAGCAACATTACATAGAAGCATTCTGTTGGCATAGCATTAAGTGTGAAAGTAAGGCCTTTTGTTGGTGGACATTTGAAGGATTTACTCCAATGCTTGGGGTAAAGTGTGTTATTGAGATAAATAATCTTGTATTCTTTTTTGTTGAAGATTAGGCATAAATTATTTAAATAAAACAAAGTTTTTGTGATGCCTTCGTTATTCTCAAGTTATGTGAAGAAGAGATTATATACACAAGGCTCTAAAATTCTAAGGGGATGTATAATAAAGCCTAGTGGTTGAATATCTTTAAAAGCTTAGTTTAACTTGCTTTCTTGTATTTTTCTTCATATTGTTTTATGAAGATAAATGCTAAAATTTAAAATCAAGTATGATTTTGAATTACCAAAAAATTAGATTAATCAAATTTCTCCACCTTTGTTTATCCTTCAAGACGAACAAGTTATATCAAAGTAGGTTGTTGCTTTGTGTAAAAAAGTTATCTATTCCATATGCTTAACATTGTGGAGTAGATTCGCTATAGGCATATTACATTACTTCTTTAAAATTTTGCAAAATCTCATTTGGGAGCATGCTTAACTACCTGCCAATGTTCATAAGTCATCAATTTTCATTTTGGATATATTCTTTTCAACTATTTTATTCAAAATGTTGATTTAAAGTTGACAAAATTATTTGAATAACTCATGTCATTTTTATGAATATTTCTCATAAACTTAATAAAAACCATTATTCAAATGTTATAAATAACTTTCAAGATCATAATCAATAATGATAAGTATTTTTTGAATATTATTCAATTAGTCTATTAATTTTGATTCACTAGGAATTAAGCTGCACCAAATTGATAAGGGTCTACCCATTGTGCATAAACCTAACTTAAATAAGGAATCTAGATGAACTACAATTCTAAATCATTACATACATATGTTATGTGACTAGCTCAAATTGTTAATACTCAAAATTCATAATTATTTAAGGCAACCTTCAATTTTTATATCTCAACCCATTATTGTGCACTAATTTGTTATGAAACTAAAATTATATAAGAATTAGTGTCTAGTAACATGACAAGCCGTCATGTAAGAAGGTATAGTGGCTAATGATATTAACTTATGATTCACCCAATAATTTGGTTATTAAGAGATTATTTAAAAATGTTGCTTGTCCCAAATCATATTTGTTTATATTTACGTTAAATACATGAATAACAAGATTATATAAACAAAAATAAAATGATCAATGGTTATGATAAGTAGGTGACAATAGTATAAATGAATATCCTTATTTCCAACCAGAGTGGTATGATCAAGACACTTGTATGTGAGCACTAGACCTTATTTTAATTCAACCAAGCCAAATGGATAGTAAGTCTTCATTGTAGGTTCAACAGTCCTCACCTCAACCAACTATTCATTTATTGATGTTGTTGGTTACATATCTAAGCTTTCACAAGTCTATATCAATGAAAGAGAATGAGAAATGGTGGACCAAATATTATTTTCAATGGAGAAGAAATTGGTAAAATGGCCATACTATTCATGCTTGAATTGGTTAAGAAATTTTCACCAAATTCCCAAATATGTTAAAAAACCCTATGGTATTTGAGAATATCAATGTTTTAAAAATTTTTATGGTTTAAACTGTTGATAAATAACATGCATTAATTACATTAGCTTGATCATTTATGATGTTATGTTCACTAGGAATAGAACATCAATATCTTTAAGTAGCGTCCTATGATTCACTTAAATGTTGATTCATCATTAGCTCTAGTTTTGGTTTCATTTCAATATATTTTGACACATTTCTTTTAATAAGGTAGCATTTTACTTCTTGGTTTTGGTAGTAAAAAATCTTATACAAGTAACAATAGCTACTATAAACCTAACAAGATCAAGCATAGTAAGGATATGTGGTGATGTGGATCTAGTAATGCAATTACCTAGTTTCATCTACATAACAAAAAAAGATTAAAACTCAAATGGATCATGGCAATGAATTCAATAAGATAATATGGTAAATGAAAAGTCATTTCAATCTATTAGTTTAATGTTAGGTAAGGGTGCTTATGAAAAAACAATAAGGCACAAGCACATTGTTACAACCCATGAAGGAGTATATAAAAGTCATAATTGATTGTGCTAATAAAATAGGTAAAATAACTAGCACATGCTCAAGGAAAACAACGGTTGCCAATCAGTTGACATGGAACAAAATGAAATTTTAATCCAGATTACTGATAATTCTTTTTTAAAAAAAACTCGATGGTAGAATAAACAAGTATGTTTAGTTTTAGATTTAGTAGCATCTTAGGATAAAGCTTCTTTGCAATATGACTTAACAATCAATTAAAGATTTCAGTAATGACTAACTCAAAAGGACTACAAATTCTTCTCCAACATAATTTCCAAAGAAAGATGTCAACCTATTTTAAAATAGACACTTAAAGGGAGACTACAAATAGTTAAAAGCAGCATCTCAATTTGACCAACATTCATAGAAGTTCTTGATTCTCTTGAATCGCATAACCAATAACTATTTTGGATAACAACCTAGTTTGGAATATAAGAGTTACAATGAATATGAGCATTATAAGCTCTTTGATCCACTCAACACAAAAAAAACTCTGATTCCTATCATGGAACCTTTTGTTGATAATAACAAATTGCATAAACTAATAAAAATTTAAAGGAACTAAATGATTATTGTATTAACAAAAAACATAAAAATATTCTAAATTATTTTTCACATTCCATTAATAAACAATTAAAGAGATATGTTTTTTTTCTAGTAAATATTATAAAAAATGTTTTTGGATTGACAAAAAAAATGATTAACAACAAAAAATATTAAAACTACTAAAAAGAACAAGCATTTTCATAAAATACACTCAAATTTGTCAAATATTAAATATTAAAATATAATAAAAAAATTATAATAACAAATAAACTCAAATATTTGAAATATAAAGAATAAGGTCTTGTTATATTAACAAAAGCATAAATAACTATCAAGAATGACAATAAGACATTTCAATTAAAAATTACAATAAAATGTTTATTTCATGAATGATTAAAAGATATGATATAAGTGACATGCCAATCCTAAATAATATTTACATAGAGTTTAATTTGACTAGTTAACATTACTTCAAAATAGTCACTAATAATGTAAAATACAGTCAATATTAATTGAAAATACTAATTAACATAGTCAAGAATCTTTCTCTTATCAAAACACATAACATTGAATGATTGTGTTAGAACAATGACTTCTAATTTGTTATATTTGTTTATTTTTTAAATGAAAGTTTTCTTTATTATTTTAGACTTTTAATTGAATTTATATTTGTATTTGTCTTTACTAAATGTTTTGCACACATTTAACAATCAACACATTTAGCATCTTAAATAATTACTATTGCTTTGTATACGATTTAATTTTGAACATATTTTATCTTTATTGTGAGTCTTTATGAATGGCATAAGACAAGATTTATTATTCATCCATTTTGTAAATTAATTTTATTTTTTAGTGCATTAATATAGAGTTATATTGATGATATTATTTTTATTTTAATATATTTTTACTTATCATACAATATTTTAAATCTAATTATTTGTCAAAATTATAGCTTTCTATGTTATGACTTTTATTTATGAAAAATCACTTTTTCGCAAATTGCTTTGAAACATAAAATTCCTTAATGTTACACAATATTTAATATTCTTTTATTATTTATAATAAACATTTTTTTAAGATTCAAAAGTTCAAAAATAAGAAAGATTTTTTTATTTATGTAAAAGCTTTTTATTTTTTAACCCCATACTTTATTTTATTTGAAAATGATATTTCTTTACAATACTAAAAGTAATTTTTTATAAAATAAAATTTATTTCATTCTAAATATTACAACAATGTGTGTGTTACATCCAATATTTGACATAATATAACATATTTTTGAGATGATTTAATCTAACAGAATTTAGGCGGTGAGTACAAAAATTTATCATGTGATAGCTAACATAATTCGTCATTTTGTTGAGATATAGTTAAAGGCAATATGATATTGCTAATGTTATGCTCACATAGGGCATGTGCCCAATGCAGAAGTGATGGCTATCATCCTTGTATGAATATTTCTAATTATGAATAATAAAGGCATCAACAAGTGTATTTGTCTGATGTGTTTAGTGTGTCTTATATATAATGAATTTATCTTATATATTATCTAAAGAGTATCACTACTAGCTGATGAAATGACATAAGTGTGCTTTGTTGTTCTCTTCCAATTTGAAGAGATTCATAGAGCAATACAATTATTTAATTTTTTAAATATTTCTTAAGTGAGTTTTTTATTTAATCACAATCATATATATCTTATGTTTTCAATAAGGTTTTTAATAAGTTTTCTTATTAAAATATTTTATTTTTAATTATGAATATCACTTTTTATAATTTAATATTATGAATCCTTGATTGAATTTATGATTTCTAAATTTTTTATATGTAACTAATATTTTAAAAAAGTCTTCATCATCACATTTTATTTTCTATGTTATAGCTTGTAGTTTTTCATATATTTAATCACATTGCCCTTTTATACATTTTGGATTCATTTGCAATACGAAGTTCAACATAAAACCTAGTTAATGTTACCTTTTTTTATTATGAATAAAATTAAAAATGTTTAAAATTCTTTATATCAATATTTATATTTTTAGTTTTATTGACAACTATTTAATTGTTTTAATTATATGGAGGTGTACAAACTTATTTGTAATCATTATAAATGTAAAAAACATATATTGGTGATACATATAATTTTAATTCTTATTAATTTCTTGTTTATTTGAAAATTTTGTTATTTTTATACTTCGTTCCTTTTGTCATAATCATGATTATAAAACTATTCTAAGAAATTATTATATTCAATGTGTATATTGTGGAACAATCATATGCAATAATCCATTCATGAGGCTTCATTTTAATTTTATATTTTATTTATATTTATATGTTTATTATTCTTGTTTTGTTATATACTTTAATGTTTTTATAATTTTTTAATTTTTTTAAATTACATATTTTTTTTTTTTGGCAAAGAATAATTTTCAATAATTATTGTGACAAATTTTTCTAGTTCTTTACAAAATTTTATTAAATATAAATATTCAAAGATGTTCACAACTTTAACTATTGTTTGTTTATAACTTTTCCAAAAAATATTATAAAAAACTAAATTTTTCCAAAATTGTTTACCAATGTGCTTGACAAAAAATTTCAAACTTTTGTTTTGTTGATGTTATGCTTTTTATGATTTGTTAATTTATCAACTCCAGCAATTTTGCATAACTTGTACATTAATCTCATAACACATTTACAAATATATTTAAAAATTGCTAGTAACAAAGTGTGCAATACTTATAAATTTTGTATGAATTTGCGTTGTAGTTTAGCATATATATCATGGTAATATATAATGAACATTTTTTTATAAATTTAAATACTATTTTTATAATTAATTTTTCATAAATTTTTTTTAATGTTATGTATACTTTTTTTTATGTTTTTTTAACATTTTAAATATTATTTCACTTAATTTATTTATAATTCCTTCATAATTTTTTAATGTTATTTAAATTATAAAACATAAAATTTTCTATATTTGAAAATTTAAAAATTTAAATTTGTCAAAAATTTTATTCATAATTTGACGTCAAATATCTAGAAAATGTAATAATTGTTCACCTTAAAAAATAATTAATAATATTTAAGTAAATAAAAAGTTTTAATATTCAATCTATATAGAAAAATTGTCTAAGAAAATTTTGAACAACACATGGAACTTTTCAAACAAAATGTTCCACTGCATGATCTCATAACATTTGGAATGTTTATATTTTTTAATTCTATATATGTCGTTTAGCACACCTTTTTCGATGCTTTAATTAACGTTACTTTTTTTTAATATATTTTGATAATACTTCTAAAATTAATTATTTCTTAATTATTTTAAATACTCAGAGCTCAAACTATATATTTCTCAATAATTACATAATTAAATTTGTAAAAAATTATATTATAACAATGATTTTGAAAAGTTATCAGCACTTTTTATTAGATTCTTTTATTTCTTAATTTTTATATTATTTTTATTTTTTTATTCCTCATTTTTAATTTACTTTATTTTTATTAGAGAACCTCTTTTGACATGGTTTCAAATTACCTAAAAATTTTTGTTATTATATAGTTGAATATTGTAGATCATTTAGTGCCTTATTGCTTTGCTTACACTATTTAATTTAGCACGTCAATTATTTAGTAATTGCAATTTATTAAAAAAATTCTTCAAATAATATGAAATAATGTGTTATATTGTATTTATTTATATATATTATTAGTTTATTTCTATTCGTAGTTGATTTATAATTCAAAATATTATTATGTGCATAACCTTTTAGAAATGAATTTGAACACTATTTTACTAAAACATTAACTAAAAAAATAACAATTTCGTAATTTAAAGTAAAATAATAGGAAAAGCAAGCAAAACTTAAAATATTAAAAATTCAAAAACGATTTTTATAGGCACTTAAAATGAGAAAATTGTTGATGTTGTAAAAACCTAAAATTCTTAAAACAATTTGCCTAAATTTCTTAAAACTGTTTGTGTCACATATGAAAGAAATTTGTGTACCACTGAGGGCAATGAAAATACACTATCAAAAAATAAAAATTAAAAATTTGATCATTAGAAAATAAATAATATAACAAAAAATATATAATATTTCAGAGTTGCCACGAACATCACTTTGATAAGTTCCGAAAAAAACGGATTGTATTATATAATTTAAAAAAAAATAACAAAATTAAAATAGGAAAAAAAAAATACAAAACAAATATGTAAAATCCTGAAAAAAAATTTGAAATTTTGCTAATGCAATGCTT
Organism: Vanilla planifolia; assembly: GCA_023846275.1. Taxonomy (NCBI): domain Eukaryota; kingdom Viridiplantae; phylum Streptophyta; class Magnoliopsida; order Asparagales; family Orchidaceae; genus Vanilla; species Vanilla planifolia. Next base: position 3,023,103 of record JAIUJO010000041.1, read on the forward strand.
ATGAGCAAACAAAAATTTTAAAAAAGAAAGTAAAAATATAAACATACAATATAAGAATAATGCTTTTTATAAGTAAAAACATTTCACTAATACAGAATTACAAAAATTATATTCTTATAAATAAAAGTAAAAATAATTTGAACTTTGAATAAAAATAAAAAAAATTTTTCTACAAAAATACATGCAAAAGATCCAACATTTTTTAACCAATTATGAAACTGTGCACTAAGCAATGAAAAACATTTTGAAATACCTAAATTGATTTATAAGAAAGGAGAGGAAATGCCAATTAATATTATCATAAACTTTCTACAAGTCCAACTAGACATCATTAATTTTGAAGAATTAGTCACTCTTTTCTATATGATCAAGTTACTACTTAATTATCTTATAATATTAATAATTTGATGAATTTTTCTTATCAAACTATTCATGTCCTCAACAACAAGAATATTTTCTTAGTAATTATGCTACAAATGTTTTTTAACATTTTAATCATTCCATTATTTTATTGCATATTTGTATTTTTAAATCTCTACTTTTTTTAACTTCACATTATAATTTGTGGTTTTGTTAATTTCAATTTTTTAGATCTACAAAATAATTTGTATGCATATTATATTGAAGTTACTAATTTTTGTTGTACTTTTGAGTTATTTATATGCATATAATTGTTCTTAGGTTAATTATTGGATATGTTATAATTTATATAAAATTTCTTTTTTTAAAATTATAATCAGTCATTTATAATGCTTAAACTGAAATATGAAATAAAATTTGTAAGTATTGTGATACATAAATTGAAAACAACTTCAAGACATGTTTTTGTCAGAATAGCTTATGTATTTTTATTCCTTAAATTATTGATCCTTTGCTTGTACTAATATATTTTTGTTAATATATGAACATTTTAAAATTTAATTATAACATTTTTCAATTTTTTAAATTTTTTAAAAAGTTTTAGATAAAGCACAAAGAATCAATGCTTTACTTCCTATCAATGTTTTCGCTATATTTTGTAATACGAAGCTTATTTTTAACAAAACATTTTATTAAGAATTTTTAATTCATTTATTGAAGAATATTTTAAAATTTTTCTTATGCAACGGAAATAAAATAACTAAAATATTAAATCCTTTTACACCGTATTAAAGAACAATGTTTAAAATTTCAATAGAACAAATTTGTAAAATAAATAAAAATATAAGGTAAAGATAATTAGTCCAACGAATTAAGGTAATTTAACATTTCTAAAAAAATAAGCTATATGCATATGAAACAAAAAAACAGTCAAGTAATATAGTATATGTAAAAGTACAAATATAAAGTCAAATATGAGGGTAAAGCGATAAAAGTAAATTATCAACATAAATTAACTATAATTGTGAAAGAAAATTAAATAATTAATAGTCTCAATATGCTATTATGAGAAATATATTTTTGAAATTAAAAAAAAATATTACAAAATAAAAATTCTAAGACCATTTATTTTGTTTAATAATGACAATTTAGTTTAACAAAATATTTAAATAGGATATCTAAAAAAAAGATTGTGCAATTCAAATCTTGAGAAACATACAAACATAAAGAAAAAAATCAAGTAAAAATATGAAATTTTACAAATTTAAAACGTTACAAAATATTTGTAATATATTATTGATAAGTAATGACAAGAAAAAATGTTTAATAAAATAATTCTAATACATAGTTTTCAAACTGAAACAGAAAAATAAAAAATATTATATAACATCTAAATGTATTAATCTATGTTGATAAATTGAAATAAAAAAGAAAAAATATTAAATAAAAATAAAATAGAAAATATTAAAAATATCTTGATAAAATATTAATGAAAATATCTCACGAATTAGGAGAAGGCAAATATTTTTTTGTAATAGATAAAAAGGGTGTAACAATAAAGTAAAATGCCACCTAAGATCATATACATAATGTAAACCATATTATGATCTGTGAAATACTCTTTGTTATATAGGTGCACAAAAAAAAGCTTGCTCATGTATGCTTAAGTCTTTTTCATATCTACCTCGAGCATTTATAATCAATTGAAAGTCGTACTACACTTATATAAAAGCATGCCCACACAAGTTACTTATATATGCTTATGTTTTAAAATTGTATATTCTTGTATTAAGCTCATCACCTTGTTTAGTGAGTTTGGTGCACATTACACCTTGAGAACTTTTTCTAATAAATATGTTTTACACATAGCTTTCATTATATTGAGTTTTCTAATATGTTAATCACTCGTGTATTCTTATTAATTTGAGTTTTTTGTTTGTAATGCAAAGTTTTTTCCATTATTAAGAAATTTTGATTATGGTTAGTAAATATTTTAAATTTTTTAGAGTAGTTTATAAAAAAGATGATTTGCTACTTTTAGGTTTAAATATTTTTTGATACACTTATCATTATAATTATTTTTATTTAATTATAAAAAAATCATCTAAGCTTTTTCCAAAAATTGATTTTCTTATTTATAGTTAGTCATTCATGATTGTTTTGATAATTTTAAAACTCTTTAGTGCTACACATTATTTTAGTTTTTTTGTGTTTATACAGAAAAATTAAGTTGTTTGAAGGAAAAACAAATAGTTATAATGATTGAACACTTGATTGTTCAACTTTTTTTGGTCTAATCTTATTTTTATTAAAATATGTTTATACTATAGAACATTTTTTTAAAAGGCATTTGAATCATGCACCTCAAAATCGAATATTCATTAGTAATTTAAATAGCTTGATCAAATGTTCCATCATGTAATTCACTTGTGAAAATAAGTCGATAAGTTTTGATAGCTCTACAGATGTGTGGCCCAAGATGTACATCAAGGAAGCATTCCTTTACCACTTGGTGGACTAGTTCTCAATCTATGATCCAACATGTGTACTACATTTTACTAAGATTTATAAACCTTATCCCATTCTGTTGATTTGAAAAATATGATTATTTTATATTACTCATTAATATTGAATTTGTGAGACATTAAGTCATGCATTTCATACATGTTATATGCATATAAATATTCCTTAATTGATATTTATTATGTTGTTTCCAACAATTATGTTGATCAACTACCATAATTTACGAAAATAGTAATATTGAATATTACCTATGCTTTTCACATTTTGACCTTTCAGCTATCTTATGATACAATCTATATGTAGGGCATTAAATGAAACCTAAGTCAAATGTGAGCATGAGAAATTTTCATCAATTGCACTGCTTGTACTATTTTCATAATCTTATTGTACTTTGACACTAAATGGCTACCAGAGAAGTGTGTTAAAGTGTGTAATATTGCAAATGCATACAAAATAATGTCATATGTACCATACAGTATTGTCATTATAAGATTGGATAAGGCTTAAACTAAGCAACATTAAGTATGTGATGTTAAGTTTGTAGTGTCATATAAGCATGAGTAATTTTTTCCAATGTATAATCAGCTGTTATGTGCTAAGTCTTGAGAACTTAAATTATTGGTGAGCTAACATATGTGTGCCTATGTGATCTCAAAGTAATATTACTACAATCACATTAATCGAGTTGAAATATGCATATTCGTAAGAGTAGACAACAAAGTCGTATAAGTTTTGTCAATCATACAAATGACATATAGATAGATTCCTATTACACCAATTCATTACTAATAACGTGCTTTTATGATATGGACCTATGTATGGTTTTATTAGAGGAATTGGGTGTTTGTTACAATTAGTAATCTTTTTAGTATTATTTTTTTGTCTTCTTTTCATGTATATGCAAATATCTTTTATTGCCATCTTGATCTTCTAGTACAACTTATTATATGCTACACACATCATACAATATTTTCTCTTGTTAAAGAATTTGCTTGGGTAGATTTATCTAACTCGATACTACAATGTATTCCTCAAATAAATATGATTCATTGAAATATGTGAAATAAATTGATTGGATAAGCACTTCATGTTGATGGTTGTATGATCATTATCCTCAGAGCACGATAGTCAATTTGATTCTTTTAAGAATAGGATTCTAACTATTTAAATTTCTTGAATTATGTATATTCCTTCTATTCATATAAATAAAAGTTATGTTTTAATGAATATGACAATGAATCAGTTACTAAGTGATGTTACATATAAAATAAAAATAAAGAAGTTGGTTGTATTTTTCACTATGGTAACATCCTTTATCTTATTTGCTCTATTGCTCTTATATTTAGTGTTTTACTTGCTTCATCAACACTACAATTACTTTGAAGTTTGATATATATCAATTACACATATTTTGTTATATTATTTCTTGAAGTGTTGTTGTAATTCCACAAACTATATTGCTCTCTTTTCAGTGACACTATCTGTACATCACTACTATAAAAAATGTAGCAGAATTGAGTGAGGTGCCACTTACGTGGCCTTGTGTAAGAATAGAGTGTTTTGCCAAGTAAACCCCAACCTAGCCAAGAGCAGAAATGTGGTGCTTTTTGAGGTTTTGCATAATAATAGAGTATGTTTTTTAATTACAAAATATCTATTCGTTAAATTGTTAAATCTTTCTTAAAATAATATACTATAATTATAATTTTACTAATGTATTTTAACGAATATTTTCTTGTATTAATGAATTTATTTTTCTTATATTTTTTATGAAATGTGCTAAGAATTTTTCAATATTCAATTATTTTTATTTCTTAAATATTTAAATTTAATTTTTTTAAATAGGTATTTAATGTTGTTATCTTGGTATAATTGTATTTTCTTATAAAAATAACTAATATTTTATGTTCTTAATTTTCAAAATTTTTAGCCTTTTGTATTCTCAAATTGTTTAAACATATCAATAAATTTCGTGTTATTTAAAAATCTTTTTTTAAGCCTTTTGGATTTTTTATTTTTCATGTCTTATATACCTTCTTTTACCAAGGTACATTCTCTATAATAGGCATGAATACACAAAAACATTTTTAAAACTATGATGTTATATCATCTAATTTATCTTTTTTAGTTAATTTTTTAAATTAATTACAATATTGAATTCAACAAGTTTATATTTTGAATATGCATCCTATTAATGTTATATTCAATATTTCGAATATTTATTATTATTTAACAACCTATATGGTTTGTTTTTAGATTTTTAATACTTTTTTTTTTAATTTTGTTTTGGAGATTCTATTATCAAAATCCTTTATTAAAAGATCATACATAAAAATTAAATTTCAATATTTAATTATTTTGCAAGCTAAAAATTTTTAAATTAATTATAAAATGTTTTATTTAAGCTAAAATTATTTTTTTAAAAACTAGAAAAAAATTCTATTGAAGTTAAAAAACTAAGTTTTTGTTAATGAAGATATTATACTTCTTAATTATTGTACTTTTTTTGTTTTCTTTGATGATGACGTATTCATCACTAACTAATCAAGATAATTTTTTAATATTTATGCAAAATATATTTTTATATTCTTATTTAACATAACTATACATGAGTTGTTTTCCTGGTAATGTTTGTACTATGGTATTCTATTTAATATCTTCATGGTTTACGTCTCTTCTATATCGTATTAAGAAAACTCTTTGTGGCTTAAATTATGTCTATTTATTAAAATTTAATTTTTTTTTGTTAATTACTTTTTGGGTGAATTATTGTTGCACTTGTCACAATTAATCTTTATTTTGTAATGATATTTTGAAATGTATTATACAATCTAATCATAACACATCTCTAAAAGCTCAATCCTATATAAGATAGACTATAGGAAGGCCTAATCTAAGTGATGGCATGCCCTCTCTATTTTCATCATAAGAACGGTTAAAGATGAGCCAAATGTCCATATTTTTTTTGGAATCTTGACAAATATTTTATCTTTCAATGTAATCTAATTTCAACATTTTGTGCTTCTATTCAACTATCAATTTGTTTTTCACAAATTGTTTTATAATTATTGTTATGAGAATGTTTTGGTAAATGAATTGTGTAATTCAATTTTAGCAATTTTGAGTTTGTGCTATTTAATGATTTTCTTTTATGTTTGTATTTTATTTAAATTTTTGACATATTAATTGATGTTTGTTTATCTTTGACAATGAACAATGTATTTTGTTAGTAAAACATATACGCATTTTTAAAATTATCATGTTTTAATGATTTGGGCATCTTAATGATTGTTTTACATTATAATCTAATGTTTCATAATTCATTTTAATCATTTGGGATTTTTAATTATAATGAGAAATTTGTGAAACTCATTTAAAGTAAAAAATCCTTCACAAAACATAGTTTTGAATACTCCTTATATTTTATAGAAGTTTAATTTGATGCATTATCCAATTAATTTTAAATGTTAAGGATGTGTTATTATCATAATAATTTGATGCATTTTTAGATTTCTTGTATTATTTTTAAGCACCAAATTTTCAATAATGTATGAATATTTAAATACCTATTCAAGTTATTTATTTCATAGTTTAATTATTTCTTGCAATATTTCTTTATCACATAACATCATCCATTCAAATTATAGCAATAAATTTTTTAATATATTATACAATTGAAAAACTATTCTAATATAATAATATATTATATTATTATGCTAATTCCTTTGAATATTTAGAATTATTTTTCACAAGATAAGTTTTTTTATTATTTTAATGTACTTTCTTATTTGAAAAAAGTCAAAATATGTTTTTACGATATGTTTGTCATTAAAATTTCACCCAAATTATTTTAAATATTTAAATATTTTTACTATCTAACTAACACATTTTTAAGCATTCTTTCTTTTTATTGTCATTATTATAGCTACATGCATAATTTTTAAATTTTTTTAAAATAAATTGTTTTGTAATTTTATACTTTGGAATCTCTTGGGTTTTATAATTTTGTTGATAATCATAATATTTAATCATTCAACTATATATTGCCTTAATAGTTACATTTTGTTACATTGCTCTAAACTTTTCTATATCTAAATCAACAAATTCTTTATCACTGTTGTTCAAAAAATGACCTTTTGAACAGTATTTTTGAAATGTTTCTAAATATTAAAACTTTTTTATTATCTTGCTTATTTTCATGTATTCAAATTTTTTTTACTAAAATAATAATTATAATTGAATTACAAAAAAACTTTAGAGCAGGTCATGCATACGAGCTTTAATAAATTTTGTTTATTTTTCTTTAGATCATATTTCATTCTTTGTTCTTTTGATAGTTTTTATTTTTATGAACATACTTATCAACACTTTTTGGTATAATAGTTTACCAATAAAGGTCTTAGTTTTTAATTCCTTTTTTATTTTTTTTTTTTATTTTCTTATAGAGTAATTTTTATTTATTATTCATTATTAGTACTGCTTTTGGCAACTTCCTTTGAAAAATTTTTTAACATATTTAATATTGTATATTATTTTTTTGGTATCTCTTACTGATAATTTTTCCCTTCAAAAATTATATTTTATTCATAGAATAGCACCAATAAAATTCGTCTATCGAAGATGTAGTTTTCATAATCAAATAGTGTAAATCATTTTGATCAAGAGGCACATGCATAATTGCTCTTTTAGTAATTATTTCAAGCCACTAGAATATTTTAATTAAATGATTATGCTTTATAAAAAATATGAAAATAATATGAATAATAACGTAATTTTGGCCATTTAATAAATAGTAGAACTTTTGAATAATATGGATTAATGAGTCTTTTTATAATCTTACAAAAATTTTCAAGCCATGTGACATTAAAGTTGTTTGCAACCTGTAATGAATTTGATTTCTATACACTACTTCTATTAGTTGTCAAACTTCTAAAAGCAATTTTCTTCTCAAGTCAATGAAGCTATTAATTTTAATTATTTCTATCTCTTTTGATTAAAATACTTTTGCTTGATTAATCATTTTATATTTAATATTACCTATTATGTCTCTTTTATTGCTATTTTCTATCATTGTAAAGCTATAGTATTATGTTACCTTTCTTTCATTGTTGTAATGGTTTAGCTTACCTTTCTCTTAGTAAAAGGCCCATATTGAGTATTTGTTATTAGTTATTTTTATTATATGTGGTCGAATGCTCTTTTTAAGTCATATTACGAAAAAGTCATTTGTATAGATTTTAATTTTGATTGATTCTACTATTTTAAAATTTCTATAAAAAATTATTATTAAAAAAAATTAATAGATTTTAAATTAAATTTAAATTTACACAAAATAATTGTTAGATTTTTATTGAATTATTTTAAAAATACATTTAAGCTATTTTTTAAAATATTTTTGCCAGAAAAAGATATTTTTATTTCTAATTATTTGTTCATTCCATACTAAACAAAACTTCAATAAAGTTCAAACCAAAATTCTCTTTTTGAGAGAAGAAATTTTTGAAGTGTTCTATGGCTCAAAGTAGTTCTTCAACAAAAAAGTTTAGGCAAAGATGGTTCTATTTATAGGCCTACACTCTTTTGTGATAATTTTTATCTCTAATAAAAAAATTAATTATTTAAAATCTAATGATAAAGAAATATGAGAAATAGTGCAAACTTCTTTAATATTCTCACCAAAAAAATCTCATAGGATATTTGTCATTGTCCATTGTATACTGTTAAATTTAATAGAATTGTGAGTTTAAAGATAACTTATAAAATTTGGCATAAGTTAGTGATGACTTATGAAGGATCATTTGAGTAGAACGAAATAAAAAGTGTAATAAGAAAAGAAGATGGCATTGAAGATTGAATGAGTCAAAGTAATCATTAAAAGTGACTGAAAGCAAATAGTAACATTGTTGAACATAGATACATTAAACATAAAATGACATAGGTTCTCAACTGTAATAATAAAAATCAAGAATTATGCATATAAACTTTGATTAAATATATTTGACTAAAAAAATTGTGTAAACATAAATGAAGAAAAAATTAGATTTGAGAAATAAATTCTAAAATATTCAAATTAAAGAAATAAGGAAAAAGAATATAGCTTAAAAAACCAAGAACTCTAAAACTTATTTAGGATTATCATAAATAACAACTTAAATATGAAATTTTTATTAATTTTAGAATTAATGTTATCATAACAATTAATCTATTTTGAAAATTTTGATTTAAAAAAAATAGAATATACCTTAAATAATATTTTGCAGTAATTGCTATTAAAATGAACTAAAATAATTTGGAAGCAATTATATGAGTTGAACATAAACTATAGAACAAAGTGTAATTAGAAAGAAGTTATTTTCTTAAAAAAATAAACTAGTTCAATAATTATTTGAAAAATTCATAAAAGTTTAAGTTTATTAAAAATTGATAAAAATTAGAATTAGTCAATTTGAGTGATAGCAAAAAACGAAAGAGAATGGAAATTGAAAGAAATAAATATGAATTAAAAGGAGCATTATTTTAGTCATGTCATATATGTTAGTATAGTTTATCTTTATTTATTATAGATATTTATTTTGAAAATAATTTATGTTATTTTAATTTTATTAAAACTTCTATTATCATCAAAATTCAGAGATTGTTTTGACGTTGACCTCTAAACATAGTGTTTCATTTGTTGATAGCAAATTCGAAGTATTTTGAATAGATTTGTCGAAGTTAATTTTTAGATTTTAAATAATTGATACATGTGTTTATGGGAAAACTTGAATAAGCAAAATAATTGTGAAATCCCACGAAGGTCATCTTAGTTAGACTAAAAAACTACTGTGAGATATACTTTAAATTTAATTTTAGGTATTTTAATTTTATTTTAATTAAAATATTATGTTTCTTTAGAATACTTATTATGAGACACAAAAATTAAATTTTATAAAAAGTAATATTCTTAAAAAAATTTTAGGTTCTCAAAAGCTCAATCCATTCTCTTTTGCTTTCTTGAAAATCTTGTTATATTTTTTATTAATGCTTAGTATTGATTCAGTGACATTTACAAAATATACATTATAATTATAATAATCAAAAATAAAATAATACTAATTAAAATAATTCTAACTATTAGCAATAAAAAACAAATGTCTTTACAGTGCTTAAAACACGTTGGTTGTCACTAAGAGGTTTGGAATGTAAGCCCCTTAACTTATTTGCAAGTTGAGGTACTAAGAATAGTTGCGAACATCGTTATGTTCGTCTTAGAATCGGCTAGTACTCTTCTATTCACATATATATTGTGCAACAAAATACTAATAGCACTCGTAAAGACATCCCGAGCAAATGATGGGGCAAGGAACCCTAAATAAGTTGGCTTTGAGGAACACGTAATGCTTTATATAAAAAATATATTTTTACACCTTCACAAAATAAGGCTAAAGCAAAGCCTTCTTCTCGCGGGACAAGTTTTAAAATTGTGGGACTAACAAGAACTGTTCGATTATGCAATTTCTTGATGGAACAACCTCCATGTTATCTATCTTCTTATAAAGTCTGATATCATTAAATAATCGCATGATCAATTTTTATTGCATTTGTAACATTTAAATTTAGCCATCATGCCAAGATCTAGGTCTAACAGTTTTGATCAAAGACTTTTTCTAAACATCCCCATAAAATCTCATTTGTTTGATCGTACAGTTTTCCTAAATAATAAGTCTCGGTTCACTTTATTCAAGTGATTCATGCGCAACAACTTTTTTGAGCTATTTTTTTAGCCTTCAGAATATTTTCTTTACATAAAAATCTTTCAATAAAAATTTAAAAAATAGATAGAAACAATAATGATTATTTTTCTTATTTTGTAAGATCCTTTGGTCGTAAAACATATTTATAAATATGTGAATTTTTTAAGGAAATGGATTGATGAATTTTCATATAATTTAAATAAAATTTTAAAGTCACGATATTCAAGTTGTTAGTATCACATCATAATTGTTGCTACTATAGCTACTTGCTTCAATTACCATGCTCCTAGTTGTGATTTCTTCTTAAGCTAGTTAGGTTATTAATTTTTTCCATTCATAATTGGTCTAATTAAGATACTTTTGCCTCATTAATTATTTCATAAAGCATAAGATTTTTTGTATTAATTTTGATTATGTGACTATGGTAACATGTTTGTTTTCTTTCGTTGTTGTGAGGGTTTTGCCCATTTATCGTTTGGTGAATGTCTTATATTTAGTTTTCCTCTTAGATTTGGTCTGGGGTGAATGCAAGCTTCTTTTAAACTGTCCCACCCAAATATTGCTTCTATATATTTTAGCTCTTATTGAATTTTTATTTTATGTTATTTAACAAATTATATTTATTAAAAAATTAAGTTTATAGCTAAATTTATAATTTTAATAAAATAATTTTAAACTGTTTATTCAATTTTTTTGTAAGAAATTTAAATTTTCATTCTTAATTTTCCACCTTGTTTTTGTAGATCCCAATTTCATCAAATACATATTATGAAGTTCTATTTAGTTAGGGCATGGTGAATTGTTAGGAATAAAAATTATTTTTTAAAGAATAATTTAAAAAATATATTAAGATATTTTTTAATAAACTTAAGAATATCTTTAAAAGCTAATTTTAGTACATAATAATTTTATTTGAAAATATGTTAAATCTTTTAAAATAAGTTTATTTTGTTCTTATAAATTTTTTTTTCAAAATTACGAAAAAAACTTAAAAAAGAGAAATGGCAAATGAATGTTTTTTAGTTGGTTCTACTTAAGTTTATTTAGCCAAATGATAAGTTAAAATATTATAATAAGAAAATAACAAAAATTTACTACTATGGCGATACAACAAAATAAACTTAGGAACAAAATAAAATAATTAAATGAAAAAAAATAAAAACTTAACATAAACATAAACACTGTGCTTGAAAAATGTTTAGTGAGGTACAATTATTTTAAATGCAAAAATTAGAAATAAAAAAATTGAGAACTCCTCTAATTTTTTAAGAAAGTAGAGATTACAAGTTTTATAATTGATGGATAATGTGTAAGGATATGATGATGAACATTAGTTTCTAATGGTTTGAATGTAATCACTAGAAAAGTTTTCTTTAAATCTTATAAAAACTTTATCAATCAATATTGTTTAAGAATTCACCTATTTGTAGACATTTTTCTAATTACTAAAATTACTTATAAAACAAGTCAATTAGTCATTACTAATAATTTATAAAAATCCCAATTACTTGAAATAGTGGCTAAAAGAGACATTGTTCAATAAAAAGGCTCCAAGTCCATTTACCATGAAAAATGCAAGATGAAATGGCAAGGATTAAGCAAGCTCTATTTGATTAGGAATAGTAGATCTAAACTATTATCTAATAGCTAGATTTAGACCTTATGGACAAAACAAGAAATGTGAGATCACAAAATTTTATTATCAAAAATAAATCTAATTATGATTTTATAAAAGGCTAATGAGAATGCAATCAATTGAATAAAAAATTGCATGATCAAATAATAAAATCACTACAACAATTTTGAGTATTGTTGCGCAAAATTGATTGACATTTTAGTTACATATTGCATGAATGATGGACTAGTATTGTCTTATAAGAATTCTCTTATGTCATCTAATAGGAGTATTATTTGGTGTTAGTAACACCCTGGTTTGCTCAAAAGTGATTTCGTGCATTGTTTGATGAGTTAAGTATTATACCAAAATTATTTGATGAGTTATGGAGTTATTTTGTCGAACCAATAAGGCCAACTGACATATGTAGGAGCTATGTTCCAATTTTAAATTTTCCATATTATTAGTAATGATTATCTTTTTTTCAATCTTTTTAATTATACCATAAGTTTCACTAATTAATTGTTATAATTAATAATACTTTTTGAAATAAATTATTGATATAATATTTCCAAAGATTTTATCAAGAACAAAAAACTTCTTCAGATGATTACCATATAGTAAAGAGTTTAGAAACCTAATATTTTTCTAAAGTAATTAATTTACCTAAAATTTACTTTTTGCACTTTCAAATATTGATTTTAATCAAGCTTAATATGTTAATCAAAATTAAACTATCACAACTAAAAATAAATTCAAAATATTTTTCTCAGTTATTTGCCACCCAAACCAAGATGATTATCACAAAATTTCACCTTTCTTGTTCAATTGAAATTTTCTTATGAACACAAGCATGATCTCTCTAAAATCTTAAAATTTACTTAAATTAATTCATTAGTGATGATTACAGCTTATGGTCAACAAACAAACAACCTTGATGAGGGGTCAACACAACGTTCTCCCCTAATTGATAAGAAAACCTTTTCAGGAGATTGATAAAAATATAAACTATTTATAAAAGTAATGTGCATGACAATTAATGGTCCACCTACATGTACATCATGGCTAGAGTAATGATCTATTTTAATTTATGCTTATTTTAGTCTTTTAACCTCTATTCTCTCCCTCTTTGACCTCCCTTAAGAAGAGTTAAATCATATTTAGCAAATCCTTCACCAAATTTAGAATTTTGTGAAATTATCAACAACTACTTTTTTTCTTCAAGTCTAATTTGTTCAAATTATACTTTTATCCAGTGTTCTAGTACATAATTAATTTCCAATTGATTTAATTGTTTTTTTATAACCATTACAAAATTTATTATTTATGCTATCTTGTGTTATGGATGACATCAAATTTATTGCAAAGCCTTAATGGTAATCATAATATTAACTTACCACAAATCATAATTTTATAAATCAGTTATTCTTCAACTCCATTCTTTTTTCTTACTTAATTTGATTTTTCTAAACATAATTTCTCAGATCCTAATTATACATCATATATATATATAAATAATGTTTTAAATTGGTAATAATCCATGAATGTTTTAATGAAAAATACTTGGTTTTAAATAATAAATTTAAGATCTCAAACCATTTTATCTCCAACATATTTAGGATAATTAAGGTGCTATTTTCTTTAATATAAAGTATTTTTTCCAAAGGAGGTAAATCCTTACAATGAAGTAATAGAAAGAGATTATTATGACCTTACAAACAAATAAACTTGGTAGCAACATAAAATAATTTGATAAAACAATATGTAAATTAATACACATAAAATTCTTATGCTTAATGAAAGCATAATGAACCACACGTTTTTTAATTAAATGAATTATAATAAAAAAATTAAGAACTTATCTTATTTGAGACCAAAGTAGAGATTAATTATGTGACAATTGAAATGTGCATCATAAAATGGAGTTAATGAGCATCGTATACTAAATGTTTCTATATGATCACTTGAAAAGTTTTATTCAGATTTTATAAAAACATTTATTAATCTATCTTATTAAAGAAGTTACCTATTTTTAAATATTTTCTAATGACTAAAAGCACATGTCAAAAATATTATATTTAAAAAACTCTACCATTCCTTTTAATTGATATATTGTAAAAATCACAACAACTAACAGTCACACTACGTTGGAGCTATTTGATCATAACGCTTTTGGACCATTCTTTAATGAAAACTTCACAATTATGTGGATTAGAATAAAAATACTATTTAGAAATTATTATTTGATCTAGCTCATTACATCTGAATCATAACCTCATGATTAGATTTACTCTTACATGCAGATAAATCATGGAATTTGAGATCGAAAAATCACGTGATTTGATAGAAGATCAAAATAAATGTCTTTAAAGGTGGATGAGATTAGAGTCATTCAATTGCATATTTGTCAAAATGGATAGCAAAATTCAATCTCAAAATTTTTAATACAATAGTGTGGAATGGATATAAGTTTTAAATCTACATTGAATAAACAATCGATTATTATTGCGTTTTTGTGCTTTCCTATGTTACACAATTTGCATATCTTTTAGGGTTGCCTACCTATGCTTTGCTCCAGATTTAAGTTCTCTATGGATTCTAAATTTATGAATCAAATAAAAATTTTTTGATGGGCTGGAGATTTATTTTAACATGATAAGCACTGCTAGCATTATTCAGGCCTAGGCTCTATTTCACACATTTGGTTCTTTTTAGTAATTTGTAGTTTTTGTTTTAATTATAATATCATGTTTTCACTAATTAATTTTTACTATTAAAATATACTTTTTTAATAGTTTTTGAAGAAGGATTCTCAAAGGTATGATAAGAATTGAATGGTTATTTGGATGGAAAAGTCACGACTAAGATTTTAGAATCATAATAATTTTCCATGTTGATTAATTTAAATAAAATTTAATTTCTATTCTTTGTATGAGTGATTTCAATCAAACTTAATATCTAATCCAAAAAAAATTGAAACAACTAAAATTAAATTTAAAATCAATCCCTTTGTTAAATTCAAACAACAACTCTTCCTCTATTTTAAATTCTCCTGTGAACATGAGTATCAGTTTTCTAAAATATACAAAATTACTAAAACATATATTAATACACCTTAGGATTTTTTTAAACGAAATACCATGACAAAATGTCGACAACATAACATACTAAACAATCCAATACTCTAAAAAATGATCAAGAAAATATTGATTATCATTAGATAATGACATTACCACTTTTCTACTACTCTTTTGGACCATTCCAACAATATATGGGGCCATTTGGTACCCACATGAAATAATGTCTCATTTGCCTCAAAGCTTTACAATTCCAAAACTCCCCTTAGGATGTACTCCACTCATGAAAGTTTTTTAAACAATATTAATTGTCTTGTGTGACATACATTTTTACTTCAAAAATTATTTATTTTTTAAGAAAGGTAAATTCACCATTAACACGAGATTGAAATTTCTTCATTAAAAAAAGGATCGTATAATCACATCATCAAACTTTTTCCTTCTCCTTCTCTAAGGGCACTTTCATAACTATCTGATTTGTCTCCCACTTCTTAACCTTTATAACAAATTTACATTTCACTCTTAACTTTAATATCTATGTTATTAGTTGCTTTCCTCTCATAATTATCCCCATTTTGTACATAGTTTTTATTTTGTTAGTTATCTCTTGTCACAAAAACATTGTCAAGACACTGTTGTCTTACACATTTTATTGCAAATACTTTTGAAAGTTTTTTTTGAAAAATTTCATTAAGACCAACACTGAGTATTATTGTTTAATTAAATAATTTATATATTTCTAACATCATTTGGCACTTTTGTTATCTTTCTTTAAAAAGTAAATTAAAATTAAATTAATATTATTTTCAATAAGTGTTGTTATTTTTTTATGACATGTGCACCTCAATTTGAAGCAGAATTATTATTCGTTCTTTAAAATTATAGACTTTGTGATCTTATATAAAAATATCCAAATGCAAATTTCAACTCATTAATTTAAAAATAAATTTTAACATGAAATTATATTTTTTCAACAAATATTAAATAAATTTTAAAGTCTTCAGAATATTTTGTAAACTTCTACAAATACAAGAATGTAATCCTTCAAATTCAAAAAAATGTTGGGATGCCTATGAAGAATCTCTTACACTACTTCCCAAATAGCTACTAGTTAGTACAACTTGTCCATTGTACATTCAACATGGGATTCTCTTCTTACTAATTTTCTTGATTTCTTATGTTAAGAATCCCACTGGACTTTCCTAATGAAACAATCTTGGATGCAACACCATGTTATATATTGAGTATTAGCAACACATTTTATAAAAGTTTAAAGACAAAATACATGATGTGCTCTCATTGATGATAATGGCAAAACTAACTTGTAGGTAATGAAACAATTTTTTTCAACAATCTATAAAAAAACAAAACTCCATTTATAATTATCATCATTTCCCAAACATTATAATGCATTTCATTAGACATACCTTTATGAATACATGACCCTCTTCTTAAAGGTCCACTTTCTTAATTTTCCTTTCAAAATTTCAATGGAGTAAACCTATTCTTTTTTAACTAGTGCTTTGATTATGTGGATATTCTAAATAATTTCTAAAATCATATATATATGAAGTCCATATTAGTATAATGGTAATTAATCATAGATATTATATAATACTTTGTAAAGTGTCATTTTTATGCTAAACAAATTATTATTATTATTTAAGAAAATTAACTAAAAGTAAAATATTTATCCAAGCCACATCAAAACCTAATTTTCATAACCATAATATGTTCTTAATTCTTTTAAATAGGATTTAAGAAATAAAATTTAAAATTTTCAAAAAAAATAAATAGGGAAAAGGACATAGCTTTAAAAAATCTAAAACTTGAAAACTTTTTTAGGATTATAACAAATAGGCCAACTATGAAATTTTGATTTATTTTATAATTGATTTTATTATAATAATTAACCTTTTTTGAAAACTTTGAATAAAAAATAATGCAACAGCGTACCTTAAATATTATTTTGTTGAAATTACTATAAAAAAGAGCTAAAACAATTTGAAAGGAATTGTGTGAGTTGGCCTTAAGCTATCCATTAAAGTGTAATTAGATGGAAATGGTTTTCTTAAAAAAATAAACTAATTCATTAATTACTTGAAAAATTTATAAAATTTGAAGTTTACTAAAAATTTATAAAAATTTGTTTAAGCCACTAAGAGTGACAATAGAAATGGAAAGAGAATAGAAATTGAAAGAAATAAGTATAAATTAAGAAGGAGTGTTAATCTATTCATGACATATATGTAAGTAGAGTTTATTTTTAATTATTTTAGTTATTCTTTCATATATAATTTATGTTTTTTAATTAAATTTATTAAAAGTTTTGTTATCATCAAAATTGAGTTATTTTTTTAAAATTGACCTCCACACATTGTATTTTATTTTTTTATGACAAATTCTAAGAGTTGTTAATAAATTTGTTGAAATTAATTTTTAGATTTTCGAAAATCAATACTTCTATTCATGAGAAAATTTGAAGAAGTGGGGCAAAGGAAAATCCCATTAAGATCATCTTAGTTGGAGTGACAAACCATTAAGGGATATATTTTACATTCAAATTTCGATATTTTAATTTTATTTTAATAAAAATATTTAATTTCATTGAAGTACTTTTTATGAGATGCAAAAAAAAAAGAAATTATTAGGTTCTCAAAAACTTAATCCATTCTCTTTTACTATCTCTAAATTTTTTTTTCTTTTTTTATCAAATCTTAGTATTTATTTAAAAACATTTGTAAAATATACATTTTAATTATAATAATTAAAAGCAAAATAATACTAAATAATTGTAATGATTAGAAATAAAAATTAAATTTCTTTACTGTGCTTAAAAGACATTAGCTATTGTTAAGAGGTCTTGAGTGCAAATCCCTAAATTCTTCTGCATGTTGGTGTACTAAGTACAACTACAAATATAGTTTAGTTGACTCTTAAAATGGGTTAGTACCCTCAAATTCACATATACAATGTATAAAATCGATACTAATAACACTTGTAATGACTTCTCAAGCAAATCAGGGGGATCTAGACACCAAATATGTTGACTTTGAGCAACAAGTAAAGGTTTATATACAAAACATCTTTGTTGACCTACACAGTATAGGACTAAAGCAAATCCTTCATTTCTCACATGTTTCGAAATTGTGGGGATTACTATAACCATCCGATCATGCAATTTCATGATCAGACGACCTTCATCTTATCCGTCTTTTTATAAAGTCTAATACCATTTAATAATCACTTGAATAGTTATTATTCCTTATGTAAGATCAAAATTTAGCCATCAGACCAAGAATTAGATCTAATGGTTTTGATTAAATACTTCTTTTTAAACTTTCACATCTAATCCCACTTGTTGGATCATACAGTTTTCCCAAACAATTAGTCTCAATTCATTTTGATCAAGTGATTCAAGCACAACATCTCTTTTTGCTACTTTTTGAGCCTTTAGAATATTTTTTAAAATAATAATTTTTCAACAAAAAATAAAAAAATAAGTGAAATAATAATAGTTATCTTGCTTCTTTGGTAAATACTTTCAGTCATAAAAATATTTATAAATAAAAGAATTTTTTAATAAAATGGATTGATGAATTTTCATACGAGTTAAATAAACTTTTCAAGCCATGCTATTCATGTCATCAGCAGCTCATAATAATTGTTGCAACTATAGTTACTTCCTTTAGTCGCTAAACCATTAATCACAACTTTCTTTTTAAGTTAGTTAAGTTATTATTTTTTTATTTATAATTGGTTTAATTAAGATATTTTTGTCTCATTAATTCTTTTATTGAGCATAAGATTTTAGTTGTATTAATTTTTATTATGAGGGTTTGGCCTACATGTCTATTTACAAATATTTACATTTAGTATTTTTTTCTTAGATTTTGTCAGGGTTGAATGTAGGCTTTTTTAAGGTAAGCCACCTAAATATCGTTGGTGTATATTTTAGTTCTTATTGATTTTTTATTTATATTATTTTATAAATTTTTTATTTAATAAATTAATTATTTTAAATTATATTATAATTTTATTAAATACTTTTAAACTTATTTTTAAAAAATTTTTGTAAAAAATTTAAAATTTTATTCCTTATAATTCCCCATTTTTTGTAGATCCAAACTTTATCATATGCATATAATGAAGTGTTATTTAATGCAAGAGGAGTGAATTGTTAGAAATAAAAATTATTTTTCTAGAGAATATTTTACAAAAATACTTTAATATATGATTTTTAATAACATTGAGTACAACTTTAAAAGTTAATTTTAGTAAATAGTAATTTTATGTTAAAATATGTTAACTCATTTAAAATATATTCATTTTCTTTTCATAAAACTTTTTAAGAAAATTATAAAAACAGTTAACAAAGATACAAGTGGTAGATGAATATTTTCCAAGTGGTTCACCTTAAAATCAAGCATACCTCTACCCCTGAAAAAAACAAGCAAAAAAATAACTGATTTAAGTTTTTTGCCAAATGACGTGTAGGTTAAAAAACAATAAAACTTTACTTGTACGTCCTTACAACAAAACAAACTTAGAAACAAAATGAAATAATAAAAATTCATAAATTAAAAAATTGATGCAAACAAAAAAATTATGCTTGAAAATTTTTCATTATCAAAAAGTCAATCAATTTCGTTTAGGAAATCACAAATTTATAGACATTTTTCTAATTGTTAAAAGAACTTATAAAAAATAATTCATTAGTCATTACAAATAAATTATAAAAATCCTAATGTCTTGAAATAATGGCTAAAAGAGACATTGCCCAAGAATAACTTGATCAAAATGCTCCTAGACCATTTGATCATGAAAAATGCACGATGAAATGGCTTAGATTAAGCAAGCACTATTTGGTCTGGACCAAAAGATCTAAATTGTTACATAATTACCAGATTTAGATCTTATGCATGGACAAAAAATGAAATGTGTGATAAAAAAATTTCATTATCAAAATAATGAATCTAATAAGGTGTTTTCAAAATTCTAATGAGAATATGATCATTTGATAGAAAAATTACGTGATAAAATCATAAAATCACTTCAAAAATTTTGAGTATATTCATGCAAAATGAATATACATTTTTGTTATAGATTGCAAGAATGATGGATTATTATTGCTTTATAAGAATTTTCCTATGCCATCTTATAAGAGCTTTGTTTCATGTTTGTAACCCCTTGTTTGTTCAAAAGTCATTTACCTTATTATTTGATGGGTTATGTATAGAACAAAAATTATTTGATGAATTATGAAGTTATTTTATTGATCTGAAATGCCCAATTCACCATATTTAGAAGCTATGTTCTAACTCTGCATTTTCCATATTATTAGTGATATATTGTTCTTTTTTTATTTTAATTAAGTATTAGCTTTAAAATTTAATTGTTCTAAATATAATACTTTTTGAAGTAAGTGATTTATATAATATTTCTAAAGAATTGATCAAGAATAAAATACTTCTTTAGATGGTTAACAAATGATAAAGATTTTAGAATCTTAATATTTTTCTAAAATAATTAATTTAAACTAAAAAAATTTTTTCCTTCAAAGAGTGATTTTAATCAAGCTTAATGTTTTTTAAAAAATAGAATTTTAATAACTAAAACTATATTGAACATACTTGTCTTAGTTATTTTTTAATCTAACCAAGGATGATTGTGACAATTTCTTCTCTGCTTCATCTTTTTAAGTTTTGCCAAAAACACAAGTATCATCTATGTAAAATCTTAAAATTTACTTAGATTGATTCATTAGTAATTATTAGGCCTTATGATAATCAAAGAAAGCAGCATAATGAGGAATCAACACAATAATCTATCCCACTTGATAACAAAACTTGTAAAGAAATTTATAAAAATGTAAACTATTTACAAAAGTAATATGCATGATAGTTAATGATGTACTTATATGTACATCATGACTAGAGTAATGATCCAGCTTAATTTATGCTTATTTTAATCATTTAATTTCTATTCTACCTCTCGTTTACAACACTTAGAGAGAGTCAATCTATATTTAGTAAATTATTCAAAAATTTACAAATTTGTTAAACTATGGCCCAACTCATTTAAGTTTATTTAGTACAAAATATAGTTTTATCTAGTAGTCTTGTGCACAATTCCTTTTGAATTGATTTAATTATTTCTAGATAACTATTACAGAAATTTATTATTTATTTTATCTTGTGGTATGGATGACTTCAAATATTTTTCAAAGGCTTAATGGTTATGTCAAGATTAAAGTTTTAACACAAATCGTAGTTTTATTTATAACTTATTGTTTTGAAAGATCTATCTTAAATTTAAAGTTTTAAGAATTTTCTTCAACGACTTTCATTTTTCTTACTTATTTTATTTTAATTTTCTAAACTTAATTTCTCAAATCTTATTTATTTCATTAAAGCTATAACATACAATAATTTATTTTAATTATTAAATTTATGAACATAAACAATTTTAGCTCCAACATATTTAGGATAACTGAGGTACTATTTTCAATCATATAAAGTATTTTTCCAAAGGAGGTAAATCCTCACAATGAAATAATAGAAAGAGGCTTTCATGACCTTACAACCAAGTAAACTTGGCAACAAAAATAAAATAATTTGATAACATAAAACATAAATTACTACACATAAAAGTCTTATGGTTAAATGAAAGCTTGATGAACCACAAGTTTTTTAATTAAATGAATTATAATTATACAAAATTAATAACTTAGCTTATTTCAGAAGAAAGTAGAGATAGTTAATGTGACAATTAAAATGTACACCATAAAAAAGACTTAATGAGCATTGTGCAATAAATGATTTAATATGATGACTTGAAAAATGTTTCTTTCGATTTTATAAAAAATTTTATTAGTATATCTTATTAAAGATTTTACCTATTTATAAAAATCTTATGATGACTTAAAAACTTGTCAAATTGACCAATTAGTCAATGCTCTTTTTAATAAAAAACTCAACCATTCTTTTTAATTAATAAATTATAAAAATGACAACTAAAATTGTGAGACAAGTTTGAGAGTTATTTTATCAACATAAGCACTACAAGTTGTATTTAGGCACTATGCTCTCTTTGGTACTTTTGGTTCTTTTTAATAATATGTTTTAACATTATTTTAATTATATTATTATTTTTTTAAGAATTAATTTTTATAATTAAAATACACTTTTTGCAAAAGGTTTTTGGAAGAGGATTTTCAAAATTATCATAAGAATTGAATGGTTATTTGGATGGTAAAGACAAGATTGAGATTTTAGAATCCTAAAACTTTTCTAAGATGATTAATTCAAAGGACATTTAATTTTTGTTCCTTGTATGAGTGATTTCAATCATACTTAATATTTAATAAAAATTTGAAACAACTATAATTAAATTTAGAATAAATCTTGTTATAAAATTCAAACGGCATCTCTTCTTCTTTTTTAAATGCTGCAATGAACACGAATATTAATTTTCTAAAATCTACAAATTTTACTCAAAACAATATATAAGTAATTCTTATGGTTTGTTGTTATGAAACAAAATACCATAATTAAATGTCAAGAATATAACATATTAAAGAATCCTATACTCTATGAAACGATCATAAAATATCGACTATCATTTGATAGTGACGTTATCTCCCTGGTACAATAGTTTTGGACAATTCCAAACATTTATGGGACCATTTGGTTGCCACATCAAATAATGTCTCACTTTCTAAAAGGTTTCACCATTCCAAAACTACCATTACGATGTACTTTACTAATGAAAGTTTTTTTAAGAATATTAAAGTCTTGTGTGACATACATATTAACTTCGAACATTATTAATATTTTAAGAAAGTTAAATCCATTGCTAAGATAGGACTGACCTTAGTTTCATTAAAAAAATCATGATATAATTGCTTTATCAATTCTATTCCTTCTGTTTCTTTAAACGTCCTTTCATAATTATCTGATATGTGTCCCTCTTCCTATCCGTTATACCAAATTTCCATCTTGCTCCCAACTATAACATCTATGTTGTTAGTTACTTTCCTCTCACAATTCTCTATATTTGGCACGTAATTTTTACTTTTTTAGATATCCCTTGTGACAAAAACCTTATAAAGACTCTGTTGTCTTACACATTCTAGTCGAATTGACTTTTGTAAGGTTTTTTTGAAAACTTTCATAAAAAACTCATCCATATTATTAGTTCACTTAAAATATAGTCTTTGTAATCTTATACCAAAATATCCATATGCAAATTTCATTTCATCACATTCAAAAAAAAATTTATAATGAACTTACATTTATTAAACAAATATTAAATAAATTTTAAAGTTTTTTGAATATTTTGTAAATTTCCATACATATAAGAATTCAACCATTCAAATTCAAAAAACGTTGTGATGCCCTTAAAGAATGTCTTCCTCTACTTTCCAAATAGCTACTAGTTAGTTTAACTTGTCCATTATACATTCAACATGAGATGCTCTTCTTCCTTATTTTCTTGATTTCTAATGTTAAGACCCCATTGGCCTTTAATCATGAAACAATCTTGGATGCACCACTATGCTATATATGTAGTATTAGCAATAAATTTTATTAAAATTGAGAGACAAAATGCATGATTTGTTCTTGCTAAAGGTAATGACAGAACTATCTTTTAAGTAATTTAACAATTTATTTCAATAATCTATAAAGGAACAAAATTCATTATTTATATTTATCCTCATTTTCTAGACATTATAAAGCATTTCATTCAGCATACCTTTATGAATACATGATCCTCTTCTTAAAAGTGTACTTCTTAATTTTCATTTCAAAATTTTTATAAGGTAAACCTACTTTTTTTAACTCATGTTTTTATTATGTGGATATTCTTAATAGTTTCTACACTCATATCTATACCAACAGGTGTACCCTTAATTTGTTCATATAAGTATAATGATAATTAATACTATGTAGAATGTCATCTCTATGTTAGACAAATAATTATTATTGAATAAGAAAATTAATTAAAGTTCAATACTTATTTTACCTACATAAGAACCTAATTTTCATAACCTTAAGATATACTTAACTCATTTAAATATTCTCTTTCATTGAATTATATTTTTAGCCAACAATGTTGTGTTAAACATTACTTGACGATAATATGTATCATGCATCCTTTTAAAAATTTATGATGTTTGGAATCCTATGTAATATAATTTTTTTAGCCATGCCATATAAGTCTTAATATTTTGTCAAGATTTATTTGACCTATTATTTTGCAAGATAGACGTTGCCTTAATAAGCAGCACATGAATTTTTATGGTGGATAGCCTCAACTTCAATTCAGTTTAATTTAACATCACTACATACAATAATAGCTTGCTAACAATACGCCACAATGACTAATATAGTATAGTTCATTCTATTTGTTATGGATATACCATATATTATTAAATTATCCAACTAAATACTTAATTAAGCATCCTCTATGTTATACATCATACAATGTTTCTCTCCTTCTTAAAGCTATAAAAGCTATATCTACTTTTCCTTTGATGATATAGGATCCCAAAACCATAATGCCATAGTAATTAAAGCCATTCTAATGATCTCAATGTCTAAATAGATTTATTATCAAACCAATTATGAACAAAATATTATATCTATGTTTCAATAATAAGAAGCTTAAATATGGAAACTTATGCATACTTTGATTATAGAGTCACATCAGTAAGAAGATAGGAATTAGAAATCAAAAACCAAGTTAATGTAAGTTATCTCAATAGAATATTCTTCAAATAGATAAACCAATTAGCAATTTATTAAAAAACCTTAGTCATAATGGAATCTGTTCAAGTGGTGTTTGATCAAATTATGCATCAAAACTAAGACAAAGATTTAGAAGGCATGGAAGGCTTTAGAAAACAAAAATTGAATGACAAAGAAAAATCTATGTATGACAAACTTTTAGATTTCTATTTAAATGTTATTTTAGTGTGAGGATGTGGACAAGATTTTGTTCATCAAGGATTGTACTAATTAACTTCTTCTAGTTTGATATATTTTGATATATAAACTAAGGCTTATTCAAATGTCATGTAAGCATATGGGTGTAGGATTTGAGATGAACAAAATTACTGAGTTTTTATAGTTTCTCAAATTACAAGTGAAGTAGCATAAGGATGTTATCTTTTGATCTTACATAAAGTTTATAATGAGATGTTCAAACTTCAAAAAAAGGAAGTAGTTGCATCAAAGGAATTAGTATAAAATGAAAATCACCTTAAAGATGTAACCTTAAGTGACCTCTCTTTTGGAGTAGAAACCAATGCCTTTCCTTAAAAAGAAATTATATAATTTTTATCTACAAGTGATGCTTTGAGGAAAGAATTTTTTTATGTGTCAATACTAGATGGTTTCAACTTGTTTTTGAGAGTTAATGTTTTCGAATTAAAAGGTAGGCCAAGTGACCGCATTGTTGTGGAAAAAAGTGTGTATCCAAAAATAAAAATTAAATGATCATGTATTTACATTCAAAATAATGGAAGTCTAGTAGCAAATGGTGATAACTTAGTGGAATGATTAAAGTTAGACAAAATACTTAAACCAATGGTAAGGTTTAATGCAACAAGGTCATTTTTTAACTTTATCTTATTACAAGTTACTTAAATTGTACCAAATGGATGTTAAGAACACCATAGATCTTGTTATTTAGTAGAAAGCATATGTAGAATAATTTGATTGTATTCAACATTATTTTCATCAAAATAATGTGCATAAGCTATTGACAAAATTATATGAATTGTAGCATGATCAAAGATCATGGTATTACATACTTAGTAGATATCTACTCAAACATTATTTTAGGATAGGAATTTAGATATAACTTTGTTCATCATTAGTTATGCTAATGAACTTCTTCTAATCCAATATTATGTGGACAATATCATATTTGGATCAACAAACTTGGACTCATGTGAATGACTTAGGATTTTTATGGGTGTTGGATTAGAGATTAACATATGGGATATATCATCTATTTTTATAGATTAAAAGTTTAGTAAGATAAGGAAGGTATCATTTTATCTTAAGTAAAATATATAAATGAGTTGTTAAAATTTCTAGATCATAAGAAACTCAAAAGTATTTCTACTTTCAAGAGTCCCCACCATGCTATTTACTAAACAACAGAAAGGAAACATATAGATTTTTGTGTATACCAAAGGATGATATGTTCCTTAATTATATGATGACCTAACTTTGAATTTAGTGTTAGAATTTTTTGATTGGTTTTAATCAGGCTCTAAGGATATCCATCTCGAAGCTATAAATAGAATGTTTTTGTGCTTACTTCACACAAAGGTATTAGGGTTATCGTATGCCAAATTTCAATTATGTCATGATTTAATAGGACATCACTATAAACATTATGCAGGTTGTCAACTACATAAGAAAATATTGTAGGAATTCAATTATTATTTTTGACAGCACATAAACTCATGATCTAGAGAAAAAGGAATTATTGCTTTAGAAACAAATTAACAATAATATATAGCATTTGGAGGATTTTAGTAAAAGTTTTTGGTTTTAAAAGGAAATTAGATTATATGAGATTTCATTTACAAAAAATTGCCAAAAAATATGTCAATTTGAATGTCCTTTATCCCACTCAAAACCCAATAAAATACTATAAGATTAAAAACAATTAATTTTAGGCACCATTTCATCAGAGACCATATAAATTGAAATATGGTAGACATTCAATTTGATGTTAGCAACATGCAACTAGTTGGCAGTATAACAAAGCTTCTTAGCAAAGATTTATTCCATAGAATTTGTTATTCTTTTATGATGATAAAATAAGGAGACATTAAACTTGATTTTAAGAGAATTACTTGAGTGAGTGGGAGCTCATTCGTATGCTTCATTTGCTTTCAAATCTTACTTCACGTAATAATATCCAACAAATGTTTTCTTGCACAACATTTAATTACATTATCATAAACTTAGATTGTAAGTAATAATAAAAAAAAGTTCTTAGCTCCCTGAGGAATACTCTAAGATATTTTCATGTTAATAATCAAATTTAGTAGCATACTAATTAGTTATGTAGCTTTGCTTGTAGATATGATAGGCGAACAATGATGGAAGGAGATTAATGTTGGAAAAATAAGTCAATTAACTAAAATATTGATCTAACCTTGCGTGGAATAAGAATGGAAAGGATTTCTTTATGGTCAAGCATCAAAGTGCTCCTTTTTTGCATGAGACTTCCTTACCTTTTATAATGGTATAATAGAGAAGTTTTATTATCTTGTTGTCCATATATTGAAGATTACTATTAGGTTTTTATTCTGATTTTTTTTTATTGCAGTTACATAAATTTTTTTCATGTGAATAGTTTTTTTATTGCCTTAATAATTTCATAATTTATGAATCTTTGACCCCATTTTAGTTGCACTAGCAACTTAATACTGTGTTTTTCTTTTTTATCACTTTAATTTTCTTCTACAAATGAGATAATAAGCATAATTACTTTGATGATTTTTTCGTATGTGATAACCTTCATTTTTATAGTGCAAATTTTTTTATGTTAATCAATTCTATTTATCATATTTTATTTTTTCTATTATTCTATTATTACAAATGTTTTTAACAAGCTTGTTTTATTAAAAATCTTTTTGATTAACTTTAAGTAGAAATATAGTTAAACATTTTAAATTAGTCATCAAGTCATTTACAAGAAGATCTTCTTGTATTTCTAATAATTTTTAATAAATGAAAGATAATTATCTTATATATGTGCTAATCATATCCTTCAACAATGAAAATATTTTATTTTCTACTTAATAATTTTTTTATAAATATTCACTTAAGTAAGAACTATTAATCATGACATTTTTATGTTCTTGAAAAACTTTCTATTGATAATAGTCATCAAGCTTTACCTCTTAAATTTTTTGCATTGTTTGTATTTTCAAAATTATACCTACAAATCATAGTATTCATGTTATTCATTTGTGGAAATCAAACTTATTATTTTATCTTTTAGATAAAATATTTGCATAAGAACATAAATTTTTGCAAATACATTTTGATCATTGTATCACTAAAAGAATTTTACTACTATATAATGCATATTCTATATTTTTTTCAAAATATTTTATTACCAGATTAATTTTGTTCTTTTATTATTTCTTTAAAAAATACTTATTTCTCATCATTAAATTAACAAAATATTTTATTTAGCATACTATGCATCCATATTTTAACAGCATAAACTTACTTATTGTTAAATACCTTTTAATGTTTTATATTTATTTAATTTTTTGGTTTCAGCATATTAAATTTATATTATATTTTTGATAATTTTTTATTTTGACTGTTCGTTGAAGGTATTGAATACCCTTTATTCATTAATTATTTTTTATAAGTTTTTTCTTTCACTAAAACATTATCAATAATTAATTTTAAAAGATATTCCTTTGAAATATTTTACAAAATTTAAAATTTTAATTATTTTGACAAAACCTTTTATTTTATGAATTTTGTTTTGTAATAAAAATTTTTTTGCTTACATATTTTCTACATAATTTTTATGTATCATATTATAGTAGGTATAACATCTTATTAATTTTTTTAATTTTTCTACATATTTCCCTTTTCCTCGAAGATATTTGTACTTATGGTATTGTTAACATAACATTTCTTTCGATATTGAATGATTAGTATAAAATTTTTAACCAAATAAAATTTTGAGCTATTTGAAAGAAGACATTATCATAAAAACTAAAAAAAGAAATAAATGAAATTAGAAAGTTATACCCAGAGAACAAAATGCAAAAAATTTATTAAACAATTTTAAAATTAAATTTATTTATAAATGTTGTCAAAAATAAATTGTTGTACAACTCAAGCATACAAAATATTCCATTGTTAAGGAAAGGTCTAAATTTTAAAATATTTTAAAATTAATTAAAATGATAAAAAGCCTATGACATTATAGAAAATGATTGCAAAGTTTTTTTGAGGCATCATAACTAAAAATATAGCCATCAAAGTATTATAATTAAGAATCATTGAGGATATAAAAAGCATTAACTATATAAAATATCATAAATCAAGGAAAATAAGTTCTCAAAAAAAAATAATATTATAAAATGATTAATAATAAATACTTGAAAATTAAAAAAAAGTTTAAATTTTTAATAAAAAGATAATCTAAGAATCATAATATCATAATGCCAAAAAAATTAATAGAAGATAAATGTTTGCAACAATAGTTAACACTTTAACTCAATAATATGAAAACAATGACCAACCTTAATAAGTATTATTAATCTTAACAAAACAAAAGAGGCAAAATATATCCTCCCCAATCTTTTTACAACACCTTTATCCATACCGAATGTTAGTAAATATTGATGTGTAAAAGCATTTTAATTCAAGTATTTTTTGGTTGTTTTGCTTTTTTATTTAATGTTAGCATGTCTTATTTAACCAACATTTTTAATTAATTTTTTTAATATGTAAATATTTTAATAATGATTGGTTAGTTATTATATTGTATCAATTAGAAAACTCTTTTTTAAGGCCTTATTCTTAATGATTATCTTAATTATATAAAAATTGTTATGTTTATGTAATTTTTTATATGATAAAATTCATTCAATATTTTGTGCCAATAATTTAAATATTGTTAAACATCAATGATGTTTTTGTTCTAACCAAAATGATTCCAAATAACATGTAAGTATTTAATTTATATTATAACATTTATGTTCACATGTTCAATTTCTTATATTTCTTGGCCTACATAAAAAAATATAAATGTATTGAATTAATAAGACATTCTTATTAAAATATTTAAATTTAAAATTGTAATTTTCATATTTTTTACAAATTAGGAAAAAGATTACTAAAATTGAATATTTTTTACTTTATTTTCTATTTTTTATTCTAATATTTTTTATTTAAAAATTGAAGTTTTTTATAATTATAAATTTTATTTTTTAAAAAAAAGTTATAGCAAAACGTCTCTCAAAAAGTATTGCTAATTTCTTTTATATGTCAAAATTTGCAAGCAATCAATATGGAAAATAGCTGTTGCAAAAATATTATACATATAGATTATATGTGGTTAAGTATTTTGTTGAATTATTGATTTTCATATATTTATCAGTTCTATGACTTTTTTATTTGCAACTAGAAGTTTTTGTCACTTATTTCTATAGGAATTGTTTTATTGTGTTTGTAAATATTAGAATTACTTATAGTACTTTCATATATTAGCATGACATTTTTTATATTTTGATATTCTTACAAGCTTATGAAAGTTATATTTTCAACTAATTGTTTTTCATGTGATACTTTTTTTAAAAATCTATGATTTTTTTATTTGCAAAAACATGTTCTTTAAAAATGCATTATTTTTTAAATGTCTAATATTTAACTATAAAGAAAATTTGGCCTTTTGGAACGTATGTAAATTTTTTGAAATATTTTATATTTTACTATTTTTAATGCTTGAAAATATTAAAATAAAATTTAAATTTTTATCATAAAAATGTATATTTTAGTATATTATTTTCTTTAGATATTATCAATATTGTTTCAAATGCATGGAAATCGCTTACTAAGATTTTTTTCTTTATTGTTTGTAATATCATAAAATGGAAAGTAATTTGCAATTAACCTGAAAATTTTTATTAAAATTTATTGACAAAAGTTTTGTATATTTTCAATATTATTTATTTATCAGCAATATTCGATTATATTCTTTCTATTCTTTAGAAATTCCAATTAATCATTTTTCCCAAAGTTACCAAAATTATAATTTTATTTATTTATTCATTAAAACGTTTTTGGATTGTATTTTATTAAATTTTTATTGTCACAAACTGATGTATTTAACATAATGATCAAATATTAAATTATTGAATTAATCAAATTTTTATATTTCATTTTATTATTTCAAAATTTTTACATTAATATGATTGTGATCCTTGCCTTACTAAGAAAATTTATGTTCATTTCATAGAATATACAGATAATTCCTTAAATCATTTAAGGTTTCATTGTTTTGCAACTCTTTTATTTTTATATATTGACATATTTGTAATGATTTAGTAACGTAAATAATTTTTTCATATATAAATCACATTGTTTAAAAATATAGGTGCACTTATATTTTAATTATTTGCCTTTTTTTGCCTCGTGAACTTTTTATTGAATTGGTATTTAATATATTATTTCTTTGTGATATTTAATTTACTAACTCCTACACTCTTTTGTCATTTAATATGTTTAGGAGTTTTTTTTTTGTTTTTCATTAAGCAATCTTCTTTTATTATTCAACTAAGTTTTCCCTCCTTCTTTAAAGTAATATTTTTAACTATAAAAATATTCTATTTTTTTAAAATTTTTCATTTTTTTTTATTAAAATTTTACAATTGTAGACCTTAGCAACATAATGTTTTATATATGATAGATTTACAAAATAGTATTATCTTCAGAATATTTCTATAACTATATTTAGCTACACAAATATTTTAGCAAATATATAATACCTATATGTTTTTTGTCATGAATTTCAATTGATATGTAAATATTAAAACTATTTTCGTAACTTATTCATTTAATTTTCAAAAATATATTTTGTACATCTTTGATTACATTAGCATACTTTCCTTAAACTTATTTTTAAAAAAATAAATTTATTTTGTTGTTAGAAATCACTTTGAATATGTTAAAGTTTCAATCATAATTTTTTTCATAATTTTATGTTTTTATTAAAAATGAAATAGTATTAATTTTTATTGTAAAACTAAATTCAATATTTAAAACATCCAAGATTTCTAATTTATTAATTAATAATTGTTATTTTATTTAAAAGATATGGAATATGAAAAGGAAACGAAAATATAACTTAAACAAAATTAATAGAATGCCATTAAGATAATAAAATGATTCTAGCGATTGATCTATTTAATTTTTTTATTGTTTCTTTTGCAAGTTAAGCAAGCCACTAGTTGTCCTAACATAAAGAGATTTCTCAAGCAAAGAATAAAATTATTTTAACATAAAAATGTGTAAACTAATCTAAATTATAAACAAATGGTAATTCTATTTTTACATAAAATTAGGAAAAATGTATTTATTATTAAATTTACAAAATTTTAAAATAGTGAAAACTACAAAAACAAAAATTATATAAGTTATTAATAATATATAGCAATTAAAATTATAGAACATGAAAAAAAGAAATGGACATTTACTTTCAAACATATCAAATAAGCAAAGTTAAGAAATGTAAAAAAAATTAAAAGAAATAATAGGTAAATATGAACAAAAAATAGGTAATAGTACAAAAATATTCATTGCACAACATCAATATAAAGTGACAAGAAAACATCTTTTATCCAAAAAAGATGGTCTGAATGTTTTTTAAGAGTCAAAAAATAAAAATAGTAGAAGCTACAAAATATCTAAAAATAATCAAAATATAATGTAAACTGTCATAAAATATAACACATATGTTGAGAGAAATAAAAAATTAAAAAGATAAACAACAAATAATGAGAAAACAAAACATGTATGTTAACAATAATAATTTAATATTATATTAGTTAAAAAATATACTATAAATAAAAATATGGTAAATATTTTATTGCAAGTAAAGAACAAAAGAAGAATGATGGAAGAAGAATGTTGAATGAGAATCCAACAACTAGATTTAGGTCTTTCCTTCATGCCACGAAGATAAAGAAAGGTGGTCGATCAGTAAAGGCAAAGGAAGCAAGGCCAATATATGCCCTCTACTATAATTGCATGCTTGGGTCCAAAATCTCAAAGATCGAGAAATGAAATATTATAATTCCAATTTCATATTTCATTTTATAAATGTATTTAAATTGTTTTTAATAAGAACCCATCTATCAAAAGATTAATTACTACGTATGAAAAACTTTCCAAATGCATAAACTATTGCAAACAAATAGATTATATAGTTGGAATCATGAAAACAAAATCCTTATATGATCATTAGTAAGTCTCCTATTACAACTTGTCCTATATTAGTTAAACAAATAAAGAGGTTACATACTCTATATATTCATACTATTAGAGCATTCATTGAGTTCAACATTTATTTTAAAAGTGTGACTAATCATTTTGTCCAAAAAGATATTATATATATGAAAATGAAGTTTTATGCTTTGTTTTTTTATTCTAAATTAGGTACAAGAAAATTTTTGGAAGAACACAAATTAAACTTATCTACATTTCCACCCTCTATGTAGAATAATCTTAAGATAAATAAGCTCAAGTTGATGTGTTTAAGAAATGGTATGCTTAAAAAGGTTTTTACTATAATAAGAACTATAATTAAGAGGTCATTATTAAGATGTTGATAAGTTTCGTTTAGAGATGATTTAGGTGGTTAAAGCTTTTAAAGTTCTTCAAAATTTGAATTTACATCAAAGAAAGTCAAAACTTCACTTAATTGATTATCATCGATAAAATGTAAACATGAAGTGTTTAACAATAAGATTGATATCTTAAGTTATAGAAATTACCTGATCAAAGTGTCAAGCACCAACTAACAAAACTATGTTCTTCCATGTATAATGTAAATCTTGCCATATAAATAAATCACATGAAATATTAAGAAATTTCCAAAGTTGATAATGATATAGTATGTTTGAGTGTCTCTAAGTTGAATGGATTTATCAAACTTCATTAAAATTGGTAAAAGAAGGATGATATGATTAATATTATAGATGTAAGTAACCATGAAAATCCATAATAAATTATAATATTCTCATTACTAAAAATTATAGCTTCCCAAAAAAAATATTTAACATATTAAGAGATTTGCATAAAAATCAAATGGTTTCTGACACTAGATTAACTAATATAACACAATAAATGTGTAAAACAAATCATTTTATGGTTTGAGTGTAATTGAAATGCATGTAACGCAAACATAGTTATGAAAGCTTATGTTTATGATATTGAGCGGAAGGGATTGTTTTTTTCAAGAATGATAAATTTTTATAAGATAACACTAAAATAGAGAAGAATTTTATACCTAATTTGACAAGTATAAGTGTAAATCTAATGTCAACGAAATAAGCCTAATGCAAAATAAAAAACAAGCCACTAGTAACATTAGAATTACATCAAAATATGGTAAAAGTTCAATGATAAATTGTTTTAAAGCTTGCTTTCAAACTAAGCTATAAATGATCTAGAAAGAGGATTTGACCTTTGGTAAGACATTTTTAATTTCAACTTATGTTGAAATAGCTAATTGTTATAACTTAGAAATGTTATTCATTAGTTTGGGGGTAAACCACACAACTCAATTGCAACAATTACTCTCTTGCAAGCTAGTTGGTCAATATGATGCACAATAAGATTATGCCACATAGAAATAATAGCACCGCTGTGAGTGTAATTCTTGAAGTTCTATTGATCAAGAATAATTTGAGGAAAGCTCATAACAATGTCTTGAAATCATGTATGTAATGCAAAATGCAATGATTCAAATCCATGATGAGGGTAAAAAATTTGTTCAAAATAAGGAAAGTGCAGCCAAGTGTGACAATGCAATAAGTAGTGTTTATGGATAATCGTGATCATTTGAACTACTCAAAATTTTCTTTGATAAGAAAATAATTAATAATGAAGATATATATGGTAGGAATCCTATAATTAGAATTAAATTAAACTCTAATTCCAGAAACAAAAAGAGTAACGAAGGAAGAAAATAAATAACGAAAAGAACCATAGCTTATGCCCTCCACTCTTTAATTCTATGTGCAAATCGGAGCTCCACAACATTAACATCAAATGGAAAATGCAAAATGAAGTTAAGAAGAACCATGAAGACATGCAACAAAGGAAGTTCCTTCGTAATGTCAAAGAATAAAGACAAATTTTAGGAAAACTTTTACATGTGGATATTTGCCTAAATTGATCTTATATGATTCAATTTGCATTCAATATGTTTCTAAAAATATGTCAAAAGATGTCATTTTAATGTATCCACACCTCACTCATAAAATGGTTTGAAAATGTTTTAAAAATATAACTAATACAATGGCTGCATGCATAGACTCGAAGAAAATTTACAACACAAACACATCTAAGGTACTTCTAATATTTGTTAATAAAAAAAATACAAGGTATATCCAGTAGATGTTTGTAAACCTTGTGTAGAATAAAACAACATTTGTTCTAATAATGCTCCACACATATAATGCAAAAAACAGGATAGTACATTGCTAGATATGTGTGGAAAGTCAAGAGCAATGCATATAAACAAGACAAATGCATATAGATAAAATTCCTAACATAAAGTGCATGAAGTTTACTAGAAATTACTATTCATTAGTCAATCTGATAAATTAGGTTAGTGATAAATTTGCATAGCCATTAGGGATCACTTGTTGATGTTCATAAGGTACTCCTAATAATATCTATGAAATTTTAATAGTAAATTCACTTTTGAAAATGATTAAATTAATTTTATGAATGCAAAACTATTCTAAAGTTTTCATAAGTATAGTTAAGCATAGAAATTTTAAATAATGCTACCGACAATTTCTTAATACAATCCAATTCAATTATGCTTTTAGTAAATTAATTTTATCATCTTAAACAATCTTAAAATGCTTGTAAACATTAAAAGCTTACAGCTACTTATTTGAAGCCATATTGAAGAAGCAATGTACATTGTTGTACATAATATTCTCATGAACCTCAAGCATCAACAAGTTTGTCGAAATGCTTTTTTATTCTCAATATGTTTTGCACATGAGCCACATTTTATAGGATTAAGAAATGAGAGTTTCATTTGAGAATTATAGCTTGATTTTGTTTTAGTTACCAAAATAGCCAGTTTTGTGAAGGTTGAGTTTAATTCACAAAAACCCAACAAAAGTTGGCTTTAGCATAACAATAGCCAAACTTGAATTTTTTCCCAATTTGCAAAAAGTACAAGGTTTTGTGGACTAGCATTAGGAGAAAAATAGTCAAAGTAAGGTTGTGTATTTACCTTAGAAAAAGGGCCTATGATGTTCTCTATCCTTGATTTGTCAAAGGTTCACTTGGGTTGAAACTAATCAAACAAAAATGCTCTAGATGTGCTTTCAACACTATTATTGTTCCCTTCTCTTTTCACTTGTCGAGAATGCGATTATTAGTGATACTACAAGTTTGGTTATTTGGGACCAACAATTATTATCATAAAAAATTTGTTAAGCTTTTAAAACATGTAAAGTAAGATCTTTACAACATAGAACACACATTTTTTCTATAAGCTATACTCTTGTGAGACAATGCTAGCAAACAATCTTTGTGGGATTCCTACTGGGGACATTAATTAGAATTTTTAATGCCAACATACCAATCAAACATTTGTCAAACTTATAGAAAATCATTATTTCTATTCTTCTTATACAAAGTTAAGATAAACCCTAAAAATTTATAATATGCTCAAAATTCATACCAAAATGGAAGAAAAGGAAATAAAAATGGCCTATTGAGCCCATTTTTTTCAATGCCTTGAAATGTTGCTCATCGTCAACCTGATTACACCTTAGGGATTACTTGGACCACTTCTTCCTGAAAAAAATCAATGAATAGAGCTTCTAGGTCTAATCTAGATCACAAGTTCAGATGAGCTACAAACACATCTAGATTTGCTACACCAAGTTTACTAGTGCAAATATCCAAAAAGCAAAAAAATTTATAGAACCCTCAAACAAACATAGATCTACCAAACAAAGCTAACCCACCACCCCATTCAACCATGCATTGAGGTGGATTTGATTGATGACACTGTTGTTATCATGTTGACCCATTCGCATGATCTATGACACACTAACTCAGATATAACATAGGAAACATAGATATTGCATTGACCCCATGACTCAATCCATAACACAGAAACATACATCTAACTTACAACACTAGAGTTGGCATACCATCTCACTAACTAGATCCACAAAAATCAAATCCGAATATTGCTTGCAAACCTTGTGCAAACTCACCTAATAACGAACAAAAATATAGAAGATTAGAAAGCTACTTTGCAACTATTTAGGCCAAAGAAATTTTTTACCCAAGAAAACAACTTTTTGACAAAAGCTTTGGCAACCACTTTTTAGAAAATAGATATTCAAAACTAAAATGGTGAATTTTCAAATTTCTTTTTGGTAAAATCTTTTTAAGATGAATTTTATGTTTTTTCGCTCAGGCACCATAAAATTGGAGGTATACTTATGACGGAGCGTCTAAAATTAGCTCACAAACACACATTTGATGGCGTTACACTAGTTTCACAAGTCAACAAAAATAAAATTAATTTGAAAATTGTTTTAAAAAATAATAAATTTTTTTATTGATTTCATCGGTTCCATCATTCGCCAACATTTGTTGTCAACAGCATTATCGTCTGTTAACTCGGGAACACTGATTGAGAAACATTTCACTGGCATTGACTCATTTTACGCAGACCTATGAAGGCCAGTACCAACTCGCCAGTGCCACAAATCCTGCCAACCCTTTCGTTTTGCATGAAGTGTACCCCTCTAAACCTAGAACAGATTCTCTGAGGCCTCCATCTACACTACATTGATTTCACGTGCTATTTTTCCTCCCATTGTTTTGCTGCCCACTATTATTGTCACCCGAAACATAGAATTTGTTTGCAAGCTACTTAATCCAACTAAATTCATAGGTTTTTATTTTATTCCATTTTTTGAATTATTGATTAATATTTCAAAATTCTTATAAATAAGGATGCCCGTTATATTAGAAAAAAATGATAGAATTAAATTAATTTTTTCTGTGCTTCAACATTTGTGAGCAAAGTGTGAATGCCTAATCCTAGTTGGAGAGACTCCAATTTCTGTTCTAAGAGACAAGGAATGGATCCGAAAGTCCTTCCACTGATACAGCCCACTGCCAAATCCCTTCTAACAGACAAGGATCGTAAGTAAAAAACTATCCAGTAAGAGAGTCGACCAAAAAATATACTCTCATTTCTGAAAAAATTCACATAAACATCAAAAGCTTTAACCATTAAGCAATTTTTAATTTCTAGATAGTAATTTAATGGTAAATTTACTCTTTTTAAATAGAATATTTCACATAGAGTTTATCTAAATTCTTAGTTTTATATGTCTATAATTGAATGTTACAAAAATTATTTTTGTTGGATTTTATGCTTAATGCCTAAGAAGTAGTCTACTCAACTTAATAATCAGTGCTACAATTTTGGGATGCCAATATTTGAATAGTTCTTAAAAACCACATATATCATTCTATGCTAATTATTATGTAATACCTTTTTATAGTTTCTAATAATCTTTTTAGTATCTTGAATATTGTAGGATCAAATTTAGACCATGATAGAAGTTTAAATGGGCCATGAATGCACTTTGGTATCAAAGATTGATTTTCAACTAAAAAAGTTTTTTTCTTTAATTTAGTGCAATCAACTTTAGCACTACACATAATGTTTTCTACTAAAAAACATTCTTCTGCTTAATAAATCAAAATTGGTTTCATTTAATTTTTAAATCTTAAAAGTATTATTATTATTTTTAAACAAAAGAAGAATATAATGAATATCTTCGTTATTAAAAAGATTAGAGAAAAGGTCGACATGCATTTTGAGAATATCGAAAGGCCCATGTTTGAAACAAAAGATTAATAAGAATGCATCATTAGCTAAGGAATTGAGTGATTTTAAATACTAATACAATTCTTAATCATTTTCAAAAACAAAAATTAATTAGTAGAGTAATTTTTGTTACACATGTTAGAAGATCTTATATATACACACATGTTGACAGTTTATATGATATAATCATATTAAATCACACTATTCCATGTAACATGGTCATATATGACATGCATGTAAGATTATAGATAATTTTTAATTAAAATTTCTAACTTTAAAATTGAGAGTGAAAGGAATGGTGACATATTTATAGACGAATATGTTAAACACAAGACAACGTATCAGCTCTAAAACCTAATAATTAAAATCAAGCATTTTGCATGGAAAATTTGATTAATAAATTTTAAAAAAATTAGTATGAACATAAATAAAAAATAAATATCATTTGAGAAATGAAGTTTAAAATATTCAAATAAAATAAATACAGAAAAATGATGTAACTAAATTAAATTTTAAAACTTTAAAACTTATTAAGGATCATCATAAAGAATAACTTAAATATAAAATTTTGATTTGTTTTATAATTGATTTCTATCATTCATGTGAAAACTAATGTACAAATCACATAAAAAGCAGATTTTAAAATATTTTTTTCTAATAAAAAATGCACTTATTTTTTAAATACATTTTATATAAATAATTTCATGTTGGTTGAAAATTGGTATTTATAAATATATCGTTTTACAATTTTTATTATTAAAAAACAAATATAAAAATTGAAATGGTATAGAAAAATTTTTAGTAGGCTTGGTGTAAATTAGATCCTATGACCACCCCTAATTGAGGTTGATAAGAACACTACAAGTAAAAGAGTTAAAACTTGATTTTTTTTTTGTTATGATTCACTTGAAAGCTATTTGAGATTTTTTTCCTTATGGCTCACGTGTAACTTACTAGTTTTTTGGAGTTCAAATATAACCCAGGAATTTGCAAGCTCAACCCCAACTCAATTTTTTAGATCAAATTAAACTTAGGCTTTCACAAATACTCGATCACCCAACCCAAAAGAAAAACACAAATATAGCAATAAATAATTTTTTTATAAAAATTTTAAAATTTTTGTATGCTCATTTGCAAATATAAAAAAACTTAAAAAAACTCAAAATTATAATAAGAATTAAGAAAATAAAATCTTATAAGAATTAGGCTTACCTTAATGAATTCGTAGTTTGTGGATGCTGGAAGAAAAAATTTATGTTAGTACAATATAATTCAAGCCTTCTTTACAGTGTTAAAATATTTTTCATATTCCATAGTTATTTTATCCACAATAATTAGATATTTATAGAAAAAGTTTTGTCATAACCATTAAACAATTAAGCAAACGCTATTTGAAAAGTTGCTACCAAACATCCTAACATGCTTTTCCAATTGGGTCGAAATTCTAAAATGACTACTTCAATGACATTTATAATGACAAGTTATTGAAACATTAAGCATGATTAACTAGAGTCATTGGATCTGCTTTGAGGATATTACTACCATCTAATCAAATGTTGTAATGGTGGATGAGTTTTTAGTAGTTGGATCAAGTTTGATGCGATCTAGGCTATTCAATCAAGTCAGTTGAGATTTTGATATTTTAATTAATCAATAATAAAATTGAGAATAATCTTAGTAATAGGGTTCAAAATTGATTATTTAAAGCCACATGGTTCAAGAATAAATTTTTCATAAGAAAACTCATCTAACAAAGTCAAATGAGTTCATGACCATTGGATGTCTAATAAGGATCAATCACTTATAGTGGATGATGTAATAACCCTTTAGACAGCTCATCAAATTAATTGTTGGATCAATTAAGATCATTACTTAAAGGGAGAGGTGATCACCTCTGTGTCATCACAAAAATGTGCGATTGGATGGCAATGAGCACTCTCAATTTTGGAAGTACACAAGTAACAAGGAATAGTCCCACATTGCAATGTACAAAAGGGATGTGCTATTTATAACCATTTACACGATGCTACTTTGTGCGCTAAAAAAGGGGCTGGCTTCCCCTTGTTCGCTAGCAATTTAATCACCTGATTAGCTCTTATGGTTACAGAATTACATGTGAATTTTGATTCTTATTTAGCCCAACTAGATTCAAGACCACAGCATAATGCCCTAACTCGATTTTCTTTGAGTTCCTGGTCCAATACTTGTAAGTGCCTGTTTTAGATTAAGCTTAAGCCAAGAGCTCTACATTTTGGCATAACTAAGATGTAGCTTAATTTTTTATAAGCTATTTATGAAAATTTTAATAGAATTACTTTTGATTTGATTAAGTTTTAATAATCAATCTAATTTAAAATTTGGAAGAAATATAAGAGTATAATTTTCCCAATAAAAGAGTGATTACAAGTGGCTTCTTAGGCTTAAGCTTAGCCCTAGAACTTCGCATTCTAGCACAACTGAGAAGTAGCTCAATTTTTTTTGTTATTTAAATATAAATAATTTAATAGAATTGTATGAGATAGACTACTCAATAAAGAGTAATTGGAGCAAAGTGGTTTTTTTTTTAAAATTAACTACTTTAATAATTTCTTAAAAATGTAAAAACATTTTAGGTTATCAATAATTTAAACAATTTAGATTAAGTCACTTTAAGTAATAATCAAGTAATGAAATACATATAGGAGGAGTTTATTTTTAAATATTTAAATATTCCTTCTACAAACAACTTATGCTTTTATCAATTATATTAAAGATTTTATTATCATCTAAATAAAAAGATATTGTGTTACTGACCTCTTGTCATGATATTTTGTATTTTGATAATAAACTATAAGTACTTTTCATAATTTTTTTAAGTTAATTTTTAAATTTTAGATAGACAATGTTTGTATTAATAGGAAAACTTGAAGAAATGTAGCATAAATGAAATCCCATGAAAACTATTTTAGTTGGACTAACAAACTTTCAAAAGATACATTTTAAAATAAATTTTAGGTATTTTTATTTTAGTTTGATTAAAATGTTAAGCTTGAATGAAATATTTTTCACAAAACATAAAAATTAAATTTTATTAAAATTGATGTTTGAAAACATATTTGGTCTTTAAAAACTTAATTATTCTTCATTTATTATCTTGAATTTATTTTATTTTTCTATTATATCTTAGTATTTATTCAATAGATTTTGTAAAATGTATATTATAATTATAATTATTACTTCTTAAAAAATAATACTAATTAATATAATACTAATTATTAATAAAAGAACAAAAGGTGTTTAAAACAATTAAAAAATACTGACTATCGTTAAGAGGTCTAGAATGCAAGTCCCGAAACTATTCGGTCAATTGCAAAACTAATACAACTACAAACGTAGTTTTTAGGGTCTTAAAATGGGTTAGTACTCTAGTATCAACATATACAATTTCTAAATCATCATTGATAATTCGAGTAATGACCTTTCAAGCAAAACAGCAGATAGTCAACCCTAAGTAAGCTAACTATTAGGAACGTGTAAGCATTATATACAAAACACGTTTTTTCACTTTCATAAAGTGGGACTAAAACAAAGCCTTCCTTTTACACAACATTCTTCCAAATTAAGGACTAACTAGAACCTTCTCATCATGTAATTTCATGATCAAACGATGTTGATCTCCATCATCTTTTTATAAAACCCTGATAAATCTACCCGTGAGATCAAGATAGATTTAACTATTTTGATCAAATTCTTTTCCTAAACATCCTCATCAAATCTCGTTTGCCCAACATGCAGTTTTCTTGAACAAATAATCTCAGTTAATTCTAATGAAGTGACTCTTGTTTAACATTTCTTTTAACTATTTTTAATCCTTTAGAATGTTTTATTTAAGTATTACTT
The DNA here is from genome assembly GCA_023846275.1 of Vanilla planifolia. Taxonomy (NCBI): domain Eukaryota; kingdom Viridiplantae; phylum Streptophyta; class Magnoliopsida; order Asparagales; family Orchidaceae; genus Vanilla; species Vanilla planifolia. The sequence goes on from JAIUJO010000041.1 coordinate 3,065,969, forward strand.
TTTCAACTAAAAAAATAAAAAAATTGACGATACAATAATGCTTATTTTCTTGTTCAGTAAATGCTTTTAGCTATTAGAAAAAACTATAAATAATAGAAATTTTGAACAAAATGGATTGATGAATGCTTATGTAATAAGAAGAAAATGTTTAATCCATTTGTAAGCCATGATAATTATCACTACTGTGGGAACTTCCTTTAATTGTCAAACTCTCAATTACAGCTTTCTACACAAGTTAGCAAAGTTATTAGTTTTCTCTATTTATAATTAATTTAATTAATATAGTTGTGCCTCTTCAATCACTTAATCAACAACAAAATTTTAGTTGCATTGATTTTGACTTTATGCCAACAAATATTTTTCCACTATTGTCATTTTATTTTTTGTAAAGTTGTCCTAACTTGTTTCTTTTATGATGGTTAAGCCTATACGACTTTTGGGAGATTGTTTTTACAAACTTTTTCCCTACAATTTAGTTCTAATTAATTTTTCTATTTTGCATTTTTTTATAAATTATTATTGTTAAAAACTTAACATTTTAAATTAAATTTAAAATTTTTATATAACACTTTTAAAAAAATTATTTAAGTATTTTTGTGCAAGACTTAAATTTTTATTCATAATAATTCATATCCTTCTTACTGATCTTAACTTTCACATATGTTATCATGAATTGTTATTCTATAAGAGAAGGGTGTATTATTTGGAATAGTCTTTTTTCTAAGCGAATATTTAAAAGAATGCTTTAATACATTTTTTTTAATAAAGATAAGTATGTCTTCAAAATTATGTTTTAGTAAATATTTAACTTTTTTTGAGGAAAATTAAATATATTTTAAATTATGGTTATTTTCTTCTCATCATAAATTTTTAAAAAAATGAAAAAAAATTGTATAAATAAAACATGCCAGGTAAATGATTTTTAGGTTATTTAGCTTAAAATGAAGTGTTTGTCTAACCCTAACAAGATATAACAAAAACAAATGTTACGAATATCACACTTTTACCAAATGATGAATTGGTTTTAACATTACAATAACAAAAAAAAATTGAATACAACTACCTCATAACCTAACAAACTTGGACAAAAAATAAAATAATTTGTAACACAAAATAAAAATAATACAAAAAACATTATGCTTAAAATTATTGAATGAGGTACAGTATTTTAAATGAATTAATTAAAGAAAATTAAGAACTTCTTTCATTTTAGAAGAAAGTAAAGATTGTGAGTTTGATTTGTGATGGGCAAATCATAGGCATGAGATGATGAGTACTAGGTGCTAACGTCTTAACTGCCATCACTTGAAAATGTTTCTTTAAATTATCTAAAAAGTTCATCAATCAATTTTATTCAAGAATTCAGTTATTTATAAACTTTTTCCCAATTAATAAAATCACTTAATAATCTGATCAATTAGTCAATATGGATAAATTATGAAAATCCCAATGTCTTGAAATAATTTCTAAAAGAGCCACTGCACAAGAACTGCTCGACCTAAAGGCTCCTAGATCATTTAATCATGAAACAAAACATGATTAGATGGCTTGGAGTAAACAAGAACTATTTGATTAGACCATTGGATCTAAATTGTGGTATAAGACAAGATTTAGCTCTTATGCACAGACAAAAGAAGATGTGTTCGATTATGAAATTACATTATCTAACAAAGAATCTAATTAGATGTTTTTAACATAATTGCATGAATAGATGATAGAATCACTCCAATAATTTTTAGTATAGTCATGCAAAATGGTTACACATTTTAGCTCTACATTGCATGAATGATGGATTGTTATTGCTTTATAAGAATTTTCTTATGCCACATAATAAGTGCATTGTTTTCGCATACTAACCCATGGTTCACTCTTTAGTGATTTTGCTTATTGATGATGCACTCATAGTCTATTAAATTTTGATATGTGAGTTATTTATGGAACAAAAATTATTTTATGAGCTTTGGTGTGATTTTATCAATCTGAAAAACCCATCTACCAACATGTAAGAGTCATGCTCTAACTAAACAGTTTTGATTATTATTAGTGATATGTTTGTCTATTTTATTATTTTAATTATTTTATAATTTTTTACAAATAAATTATTATAATTTTAATACACTCTTTGAAACTTATTATTCATATAAAATTTCTAGTGAATAAAAGAATTCTTGAGGTGGTTGACATTTGATCTAGATTTTAGAATTATAGTATCTAAAATTAAATTTAAAATATTTCTCTTAACTATTTGTTAATTCAACCAAAACAATCATCACAAAATTTCAACTTTGTTCTTCTTTCTTTTGGAGGTTTAAATCGAATATAATTACAATCTATCTAAAATTTATAAATTTGTTTAGACAAATTCATTAGTAATACTTATAATTTATGATCATAAAAAAAACATCACATCAAGGGGTCAACACAACATTCTTTCTTTCCTGTGATAAGAAAAATTTTAATAAAATTCATTAAAACATAAATTATTTATAAAAGTAAAATGCATAACAATTAAAGATAAGCTCCCCTACTTGTACACTAGGCTAGATTACTGTTCCCCTATAATTTATGCTCATTAAAGTCTTTTAATTTCTATTCTCTCTTTCTTTTTCATCACTTAGAGAGAGTTAATCTATATTTAGTAAATTGTTCTCAAATTTAGAATTTTTTTAAATTATCAGCCAATTAAACAATTTCTTTAAGTCTATTATGTTCAAATTACACCTATATCTAACAATCTATGACTTTCATAACTTCTTCCAAAAAGATTTAATTCTTTCTTTCTAATAGTCACAAAAATTTAGTATTTTGGCTATCTTGTGTAATGGATGACTTAAAATTTGTTACAACGGATTATGAATATGAAAGACTACGGTTTAACACCAATCATAATTTTGTCTGACTTATTCATTTGGAAGATCCCTACTAAAACATAAAGTTTTGTTATTTTCTTTAACTATTTTTATTTATTTTTTTTATTTTATTTGAATTTTCTAAACATAATTTTTCAAATTCTATTTGCACAATATATATATATATATATATATTATTTTACTAAAAAATAAATGATCAATATTGTAATATATAATATGTTATTTTATCTATTAGATTTAAGATCACAAACTATTTTAGATCTCTAACACATTTAACTGTAATTGAGATACTATTCTTATTCATATGAAGCATTTTTCTAAAAAATCTAAATCATCATAACAAAATAATTAAAAAAGACAATTGTGATCATACAACATAATAAACTTTGTAATAAAATAAAATAATTCGAAGACATGAAATGTAAATTAATAAAAAAAAATCTTATGCTTGATGAAAGCTAATTGAGAAATTAGTGTTTTAATTAAATCAATTATAATTAAAGAGAATTGAGAACCTAGCTTGTTTGGGAAGAAAGTAGAGATTACTAGTTTGATGATTGAAGCAAGCACCATACGAAAATGTTAATGAGCATCGACAACTAATTGTTTGAAAACAATTACTTGAAAAGTTTTCTTTAGATTTTGTGAAACTTTTATCAGTCTATCTTGTTCAATAATTTACTTGTTTATAAACACTTTTAATAAAAAAAGCACCTGACAATTTAACAAACTACTAATTATTATTTGAAATTATAAAGGCTCCATAGTTTTTAATTAATAAATTATTAAAATAAAAAATTGCTAAAAGATTCACTACATAAGAGTCGATCGATCGGAAGGTTCTCAGACCATTTGATTGTGAAAAACTTCTCGATATGATGAATAAAATTAAAATAACTATTTATAAAGTTTATTTTATTTGAACCACTAAATCTAAATCATGATTTGACTATTAGATTTAGGTCTTACATGTAGGTAAAACATAGACTTTGAGATTTCAAATTTATGTGAATGGATAAAGGATCTAAACAAGTGTTTTTAAAAATTAATGAGATCAACACCATTCAATCACATAATTTGTGTGATTGGATAGCAAAAACACTCCCACAATTTTTAGTACAACCATGTGAAATGGGAATAGGTTTTTTTAGTCTGACATTGAATAAATGATGGATTATTATTGCTATATTAGAGGTTTCCTACGTTACATATTTTAGTTTTTTTGGGTTTCTCTATCGCTTGCTATGCTCTACATGTTAGTTATGTTTGGATTCTTGAGTTATGAATCAATCAAAATTGTTCCATAAGTTTGAGAGTTATTTTATCGACATGATAAACGTTATTAATAATATTCAATCTCTGTGCCCTAACTGAGACTTTTGGTTCTTTTTACTAGATTGTTTTTTTTGTTGTTTTGAGCATGATATTATTTTTTTTACAAATTAATTTTTAAAATTAAAATACACTTTTCCAAAAAGTTTTGGAAAGAGAAATTTCTAAGGTATGATAAGAATAAAGTGATTCATGGATGATAAAGAAAAGATCAAGATTTTGGAATCCTAATACTTTTTTAAGATGATTAATTGAAATAAGACTAAATTTTTTTACCATGTATGAGAGATTTCAATAAATCTAAACATCTAATCAAAATAAAATTAAAACATATAAAATTTAATTTAAAATAAATCTTTTTGTTAAATTCAAACTATTACTCTTCTTTTTTAAATTCTCTTATGAACAACACAAGCATCGATTTTCTAAAATTTACAATTTTTTTTTAAGAAATTAATTAGAAATTCTTAGCAATTGTTATCATCAAATAAACTATCATGAGTAAAGGTCAATAACGTAGTACACTAAACAATCAAGTACTCCATGAAATTATATAAAACTATCGATTATCATTTGATACTAATAGTCTCCATTCAACAACACTTTTTGATCATTCTATACATTTATGGGTCCATTTGGTACCAACTTGCTATATTGTCTCATCTGCCTCTTATCTTTACCATTCCAAAACTCCCTTTTGGACTAGTGAAAGTATTGTTAAGAATATTAAATGTCTTATGTGACATACATATTGACTTGGTTCATTGCTAATTTTTTAGACATTAAATCCACCTTCAAGAGGTCACCAACCTTTCTTCATAAAAAAAGCATCATATAATCATGTCATGAAACTTGTTCCTTCTCCTTGTTTAAGGGCACATTCACAATTATCCAATTTGTTTACCTCTTCCAAGCCTTTACAATAGTTAACCATTTTAGTCCCAGGTATAATATCTTTGTTTTTAATTGCTTTCCTCTCATTATTCTCCTCATTTAGTACATAATTTTTATTTATTGGACATCCATTGTGACCAAAACCTTATAAAGATTACTATTTCTTGCACTTTTTATTGCAAATGACTTCTAAAAGTTTTTTGGAAAATTTCAAAAAAAACTACCGCAAGTGTTATTTATTTTGATAAGTAATTCTTATATTTCAAAAATTATTTGGAACTTTTATTATTTTTCCTTAAATATTCCTTTAGAATTAAATTGATGTTTTTTAAAAAGTTTTGGTATTGTTTATGAAATATCCATTTCAATTTAAAGAAGAATTATTATTTAGGATTCATTTTCATTTTTTCTATCATATTTGACTTCTCCTCAATATTATTAATTCTATCAAATAATAGTCTTTGTGATATTATAAAAACATATACATATGGAAATTTCATTTAATCACATTCAGAAAAATTAAATGTATTTATATTTATTCAACAAATGTTAAATAAACTCTAAGTCTACTGAATATTTTGTAAACATCCCTTCATATAAGAATCTAATCATTCAAATTCTAAAACTATTAGGATGCCTCCATAAAAAGTCTTCCTCTACTTCTGAAGTAGCCACTACTTAGTATATCTTATGCATTTTACATTCAACATGGGATGCACTCCTCTGTTTTCTAGAATTCCCATGTTATGAACCCCATTGGCCTTCCCTCATGAAATAATCAAGGATGCAATATCATGCTACTTTTACCTTGTTTAAATATATTAGTACTACCAACAAATTTTATTAAAACTAACCATCTCTGTGCTTGATTAAAAATTGTTTTTGTAAGCAAATTAATTAAAAGTCTACTTTTCCTAACAACATCAGAAACCTAATTTTCATAGGCTTAAAATATTCTTAATTATTTTTAATTTTCTCTTTCATTGACTTCTATTTTATCCTAGTATGTTTGTTAAACATTAGTTGCTTATAATATGCATCACAAAACTTTTTAAAAAAGTATGATGTATGTTTAAAATCCTTATGTAATGTAATTGTTTTTTAAATACCGCACGAGCCTTACTATTTTTGTAATAAATGTTTTAACATCAATGCTGAAAAATATTTTTCTTTTAATCTTCTACACTTCACCAAGCTAGCATAAAACAATAACTTCTTGCTATCAATACACCACATGACAAATGTACTAAATTTCATTTTATTTGACATGGATATACCAAATATCATTGAATTATATTAAGCTTTATTTATGTTATATATCTAAAAATTTCTATCTCCATATCAAAACACTAGTAGCAACTTTTACTATCTCTTTAGTGATATAGAATCTCAAAATGATAACAACACAATAATTGAGCCATTCTAATAATCTCAATGTATGAATAGATTTATTATCAAACTAGTTATGAATAAAATAATATGCATACTTTTTAATAACATGAAACAAAAATATGAAAATTAAAGCATATTTTGATAGTAGAGTTACATCAATAAGTAGATAGGAATTGGAGATCCGAAACCAAGATATTCAAGGCTATCTCTACATAATATTCTTCAAATAAAGAAACCCATAAGCTATTAATAAGGAAACTTGTTGTAATGGAATCTACCCAACTGGTGTTTTATGAAATTATGCATCAAAATAAAGTGGTAGATTTAGAAGACATAGAAGACTTTCGAAAAGTAAAACTAGTAGACAAACAAAAATCATAGAATGATAAACTTTATTTGAAGATAGAACCTTGTTCATCAAGTATTTTGTTTATTAACTTCTTCTAGTCCAACATCATTTAAACAATACCATATTTCGATCAATAAACTATGACTTATGTGAATGATTTGGTAAGCAAGTTGGCGTAGGACCTAAGATGAGCTTATTGATGAAGTTTCCTATTTTCTTGAATACTAGTTAAGTAGGATGAGAAATGTATCCTTGATCTTCAATAAAGTATATGTAAATGAGATGTTAAAACATAAAAAAAGGAAATAGTTGCATCAAAGGAGTTAGCATAGAATGAAAATCACCTTAGAGATGTAATATTAAGTGACCTCACTTTTGGTGTACAATCCAATGCCTCTCTTTAAAAATACATTATATGTTGTGCATCTATTTCAAAGTTTGTACCACAAAATACAAGTGAAGTCTTGAAGAAAGATTTTTTTTATTTTGCCATGTTGGAGGGTTTCAACTTGTTCGTGAAAGTGAATGTTTTTGAATTAATAGACATTTTAGGTGACCACATTATCGTGGCAAAATATTGGTACTAAAATATAAAAGTAAATGATAGTGTGGTTACCATTGAAAAAAAGGGAAGGCTGTTCGTAAAGGGTTATAATAAAGTAGCACTAAACTTAGATGGAATACTTGAACCAATGGTAAGGTTGATGGCAACAAGGTCATTTTTACCATTTTCTTAATACAAGTTATTTAAACTATACAAAATGGAAGTTAAGAGCACCTTCCTAAATGTTGTTGTTTGGGAGAAAGTGTATGTAGAATAGTTGGATTGCATTTAACATTTTCTTCATCAAAATCATGTGCATAAGCTAATGAAAGAATCATGTAAATTGTTTCAAGAGCAAAGATCCAGTTATGAACATGGTTAGTAGATTTCTAGTCAAACATTAGTTTAGGATTGGAATGTAGATAGGACTTTATTCATCATGAACGATGCTAATGAAATTCGTCTAACTAAAGGTTGTATAAACGATATCATTTCTGGATCAATCAAATTGGACTTATGTGAATGATTTAGTAAGCTTATGGGTCATTGATTTGACTTGAGCATAATTGGTGAGGGTACATATTTTTTTGGAATGAAAGTTAAGTAGGATAAGGAAGGTATCCATGTCCTAAATGAAGTAAAAAAATGACATGCTAAAATTGCATGATCTTGAGAACATCAAATGAATTTCTACTTTCAAGAGTCCCCAACATACTATTGTGTAAACATGAGAAAAAACCAATAGATTTCATGGTATACCAAGAAATGACACATTCTTTACTTGAATATTATAATACCTGGCATAGTTTTAATGTTCGACTTTTTTTGATGAATTTCAATCAAGCCCTTAGGACAGCCATCTAGAAGTTATAAAAAGAACATTTTGATGATTTCTTGAAACAAAGGTATTAAGGTTGTGGTATCCCAAAATTGTGTCAAGTCATGATCTCTCGGGATACAGCCACCAAGATTATGTAACTGCTTGAATACATAAGAAAAACATTTTAGGTATTTAATCATTTTTTAACAACTATTAAACTAATGATCTAGCAAAAAATATTCAACCACTATTTTAGCAAAAAATGGACCACGATATATAGCATTTGGAGGATTTCTATAAAAAAAGGTTTTGGATTGAAAGGCAATTAGATTATATGGGATTCTTCAACAAATATTCCTAAAAAATTAACAATTTGAATGCTTTTTTCTTAACTCAAAGCCTTCTAAAGTACTACAACATTTAAGAAATTGATTTTATGCACCATTTCATCATGGACTATGTAGAATGAAATATAGTAGACATTCTTTTTGTTGATAACAGCATGCAACAAGTTAGCACCTTAACAAAGCTTCTTATTTAAGATTTGTTCTATAGTATTAGAAGACATTTTTATGGTGACAAAAGGGGAAGCAATTAATCTTGCTTATAAGAGAAGTGCCTTGAGTGAAAGGGAGCTCAACTGTGCACTTTAATTACTTCCAAATCTATCTTAACTTGATAATATCTAGCAAATGGTTTCTTGTACTACATTTAATTACACTATCATGAACTTATATGGTAGAATCATAAAAACAAAAGGAGGTTATTGGTCCTGTGAGCACTTCTCTATGATACTTTTTTGTTAATGACCTAATTAAGTACCATACTATTTGATTATCTAGCTTTGCTTAAGTATATGATAGGTGAGCAACATTGGAAGGAAATTAATGCTAAAAGAACAAGTCAATTGATTAAATATATAGATATAACCATTTATGGAATAAGAATGGAATTGGTTTTGACATGGCCAAGAAACTAAGTGTTTTCTTGTTGTAAAACATGTGAGGAAAAATGAATAATAAGATAAAGATGAATTGTATGTTTAACTAATTTTTTATTCAAAAAATTAGAAGAAAGAAGTTTCAGCATTAAAATAAAGCTTTTTTATAAAACTTATCAAAAAAATAAAATTCTTTAATGATAAGCAAAATGTACAAAAGGTTTTTAAATGGTTTGACTAAAATCAGTGCCTACATCCACCCCCAATCCCCGTTCAGGATTCTACTAAGCGGTCCCTTTTGTCGAAGCTGGTAGTGTTTAAACAAATATAAATCTGTGCTGCAATTAGATGCAAAAATCTAAGAAGGCTTTACAAAAAAATTTGGAACTTTGCAGTTTTTGATCAAAAACTCCCTACACTATTAATATTTTAAATAAGAGTAGTAATAATAACAAATGAAGGAATGCTACCAACAAATACAAAAATTAATATGAAAGAAAGTAGGAGAAATTGACACAAACAAAAATCTATAGCTCCTATAATTACATAGAAATGTGTTGCTCATAGTTTGAACTTCACTTTGATTTGTATAAATATTTTCAAGTTTGATTCAATAGTTTTAGGATCTAGTAAATGATCCTTATTTATAATTGAAATAAAAAACTCCAAAAATAACTCACATAATACCTAAAATCTACTTTTCAAAACAACTAGTAGTAATAGATAGAGATGATGGTACAACTACCATCCAATTAAGCAAATAGAGTGGTAACAATTGGATCAACATAAATGATAAAGGGCTTACATTTAGTCATTACAAGATAAGATTTAGAGAGTTGGATTCAAAAGTTGGATGGATAGTAATGATGATCAGATTACTATTCACACAAGAAAAAAAGACTATCAATAATCCGATCAACCATTTTTGATAAACAACTATAGTAATTTCACTATTAATAAAAATGAGGCTGATCTGGACTGCTCGATCGCAAAAATACATGTTCAATTAGTGTGAAAATCTCAAGTTTGGTAATAACAATTGTTTTGTCTTAGATTGTAACATAGTTAAAGTATTTTGTGCTTATAATACATCAACTACATATTACAATCAGCCTAATAGATTGGCTACCTTCAAGTGTTCTCAATAGGTGATGACTTGGGTCATCAGTGGGAATGTATGGTTCTAACTTAACTCAATTTTCCAAAATTGATTAAAGACTTTGCCATTACACATTTAGCCTACGTCTGTTCATAAGTAATGCCTTCAACGATTTAATAAAGAGACCACAATAATAACCTGACTTGATCGATACTTGGGACTCCCTAAGGCCCATGAGCCTAGGTGCTACCTGTTATTTGACCTAAGCCATTTGAGGTTAATGGTTGAGAGTGCTTAGGAAATAATAATAATAATAATAATAATAATAATAATATAATAATAATAATAATAATAATAATAATAATTTATATATTAAAAATATTTTAATATTTATAAGATTTTTAAGAACTCAAATGCATTCAAAAAAATATAACTTAAACCAAAGTCAAATATGTATAAAAGATGATAGTCTTATTTGCCATAATTTTAAAGAAATTAAAAGTTAAACATGCTAATAATAAAAATTTAGAAATGAAGTTCTTTTTGGACTAACCACTCCACAAAAGACAATTGTCATCGACTCAAAAGTCAGTAGATTGAGCCATCAAATTGTATTCACTATTTATGTTATAGTTTTTACTCCATCAATTCAAGATTATTAGAACACTTCATGAGATCGAACTAAAACAATACTAAGTTCAATAAAGTATTATTAAAGACTTACCCTTGGTTTTGTGATAATCATATTAAAAGGTATAATAACCACCCCCTTGATGATTGTAAAACTAAAGCTAAAAAAATGTAATATTAATGTAAAAATTAAATAACTTAATATTCAACATTGTAGTATATATCTTATATCATAATCCATACTTCTCTTGAATTCTAGCTTTCCCTCAACTAGAATTCTAACAATTATTTCTCTGTATTTTTTTAATAATTCAAAGGGGTTAATGACACTTAAGCTTAACTCAAGTATATTAAATACTTTGATAGGCAATGGTTCAGTAAAAATATCAACTAATTAGGTAGACAATAGCATGAATGATAAAAAAATTTATTTTTTATGCATGTTCTCTAATGAAGTTATATTTTAATTCTATATGTTTTATTCTTAAGTGTTTAATGGGACTTTAGCTAAATAAATTGCACTTAATTTACCACAAAAATTAGAATTGTATAAATTCTAAGCCATAATCTAAAAACAATTGTTTCGGCTATAGAACATCAGTTGCCCACCAAATTTTACAATTTTTCCTTACAAAATTTCCTACAACTTTAATTCTTTAAACAAAAGTGGTACTGCTAATAAATGATGTAAATGTTTCCAAGAAAATCATAAATGATTATGAATGAAGATAGGAGAAATAGACGCTGACAAAAATCTATAGCTTTGGTAATTGTGTAAAAATGTGTTTCTCATAGTTCAACTTCATTTCATCTCGTATGAAAACTGTCAAGCATGATTTGATTATTTTAATGTTTGATAAATGATCCATATATATTTGAAATACAAAAATAAAAAATAACTCCCTAATTACTGGAATCTACATTTTAGAAAGCTAGTCAATATAGATAGAGAAGATGGTGCGGTTGTCATCTGATCAGGCCAATGAAGCGGTAACTGTCAAATCAGCTTCAATGATAAAGTGTCAAAATCTAATCGTAGTGAGATAGGATAAAGAGCATTGGATTTGAAAGTCAGATGGATAATAAAAATAATAAAATTACTTTTCATGTATGAGGAGAGACTCTCAACCACTAAATCAACTATTGTAGATGAATAGCTGAAGAAAGTTAACTTTTTGCATATGTGGGCATGATCTGGATTGTTTGATTGCAAAAATGTACATCAATATAGAAATCTCAAGTTTGGCAATAACGTTTATTTAATCCCACATTTTGAAATAGCAGAAGTATTTCATCCTTATAATATATCAACTACATACATAATCATCATATTGGGGTTGGCTGCCCATAGTGTTCTGAAGTGGTCATGCCCTTTGTCACCAGCACACATTTAAGGGTCTTACCTAACCCTATATACTTAAACAAATTAAGTAGTCTGTCCTCACTAGTTTATCCAAACTTGGTTCATAAGTAATGTGCTAAGCTAAATGACCCAGAGACTACAATAGCAAATTGCCTTGACAAATATTTGAGGTTAGCCCATCTAAGATTTGATGAGTACTTGGCCTATGGAGGTGCCTAGGGCTCATGCCCCAAGTGGAATTTGTCACTTGACCTGAGCCCTTCTAGCTTAGCAGTTGGGGTGTGCTAAAGAAAAACATAAGTTTTTATAATAACAAAAAAATTTATATAGAAAAATCATTTGATTATTTTTAAGATTTTTAAAAGCGCAAATTCCTTCAATTGAAACATTACTTAAACCAAACTTACATATACATTCAAGATTGATACTTTTATGTGCCCAGTTACAAAAAAATTAAAGATTTAACATGCTAATCATAAAGATTTAAAAATGATATTCTTTGTAAATAAGCCACACAAAAAATCATTGTCCTCGACTCCAAATTCAACAGGTTGAGCCATCAAATTGCATTCACTATTTATGCTAAAGTCTTCACTCCAACAAAAATCTAGTCCCTACTATGCTTAGTAAGCTATTAATAAACACTTTTATCATAAAATTTTAAGTTCTTTCAAAGAATATTTTATCATCAAAGCTAAAAAGAGAAGTCATTGAAATTAGGACATTATAAGATAAAAAAATTAAAAAAAGCTAAACAATTGAAAAAAAAAATATTTATAATAGTTTTAAAAAAAAAATTCCACTCAAGTTTAAGGTTGATAAAAAGATGACCTAATACGTTCCTAAAATGTTTTCACACACCAACATTTAATCACTTTGATTTTTGATAAAGGTGTTGTATTTAAAATATTCATTGAATTTATACAATGCATTATAAAGTTGCAAACTAGCGTAAGTGAAAAAAACATCTTTTTTATTGTTGATGAGATGCTTGTACCAATTTTTTTTGTAGGCATACATTAATTATTTAAGTGCTCTATACTCTTGGTTTTAACAATTTCTTATAAATAAAATATTTGTTTCAAACTTATTTAACTTTTCATGTGTATGGTAATACCAATTTGTTGCATTCATAAACTAATTATCTAAGTATTATATACTTTTGATTTTAACAATTTTAGTGTAAATAAACAAATTATTTTTCAAACTCATTTAACTTTTCGCATAGAGGATAATTTTGATATCTAAGTTATAAATGGTTTTTGATGTATTAAGCATTCAAATATAATAATTATTTTTATTTTATGTTTTAGTACAATAACAAGATTTTTTTTTTGCTTATGTTATTGTGCAACATAGTAATATATTGTGTAAATTTACCAAACATTTTAAATATATTTTTATAATTTTCACGTTTTGTTTATTGTTTTGTTTTTCTTTTTATTTAAATTTAGCACGTTCTATTTAGCCAAGTACTCTTTAAATTAGAGAAGTTTTTAAATATTTAAATTTTGTTAATAGTGATTGCTTATTTATTATACTATATCAAAAGAAAAAATCCTTGTCAAAGTATTATTCTTAATGCCTATCTTAATTATATAGAAATGATCATTTTCTATCATTTTTTATATAATATAAATTCTTTCAATATTTTGTACCAATAATTTAAATAATTCTTATCAAATATGGTTTCTTTATTCTAATCGAAATCATTTGGCATAACATTGAATTATTTAATTTATATTATAACGTATATGTTGACATGTTTAATTTCTTAAATATTTTGGCTTAAATCACACAATCTAAATGTTCTAAATCATTAAGACCTTCTTACTTATACATTTAATATTAAAATATTTTTAAATTTATTGTAATTGAAAAATGTGAAAAACATTTGTAAATTTAAACATTTTTCAATTAATTTTAGAATTTTAATATTTTTCCTAAGAAATTGCATAATTTTTTAATTACAAATTATTTTTAAAGATTCTTAGGAAATTGTTTCTAGAAAGATATTGTTAATTTTTTTATATTTCAAAATTTCCAAGCAATCAACAATGAAATTGTTTTATTTTTGAAAATATTATACATATAAATTATACCTCATTTGGTAATTTATTGGATTTTGATTATTATAAATTTATCATTTCTTTAATTTTTTTTGCAATGAAAAGTTTCTGTTACTTGTTTCTTTAGAAATTTTCTTATTGTGTGTGTGAATATTAGAAATACTTATAGCACATTTTAGGATTATGGTACATTTTAATATTTTTATGTTTTTACATTCCTACGAAATATTATATTTTTTTAATTATCACTTTTTATGTGACAATGTTTTTTTTAACAACTATGATTTTCTTATTTGTGAAACTTTATTTATGAAAATGCATTAACGTTTTAAAATTTATCATTAAATTATAAACAAAAATTCACTATTTGGAACGTATATAAATGTTTTAAAATATTTTATTTTGTAATTTTTTAAAATTAGAAATTATTAAAATAGAATTTAAATACTTTTTTTTTTAGTTATATTTTGGTATATTATTTTCTTAAGATATTGCTAATGTTGTTTCGAATACATAAAAGCATTATTCTCACATGAATTATAACTGCAAGTAAATTTGAGCATTTGCTATTATTATTGCTATTATTATGCTTAAAAATGTCTTAAGAAAAAAATTTGTATCTACGAAGAATAAAATAAAAATCACTTTATTTGTAAAATTATAATTTAATATTTAAATGATAAAATGTATTTCTTAATAATAGTAAAAAAAGCAAATAAAAAATAGAATTTTATTAATAATTAAATTCAAGTGAAAATAATTAATAAATTTTTTCTAAACTTACCCACAGAAATATTAAAAAATAATTTTTGTCATTGTTTTCCAATTATATAAATGAATATTATAATACAAAATAAGAAAAAAAATGATCAAGAATTAATTATAAAAGGAAGATTAAAAAGCAAAGGTGTAAATTTATAATTTATTATTATTTTATTCTTAGAAATTTAAAAATAATAATATATTCTAAATCAATAAAATAAATTTAAAAATTATATTATAATAAAAATAATGATAACCATTTTAAAAAAATAATGTATAAAAAGTAATAATAATTTTCTTTTGCTCTTTTAGTTTCTACTTATTCTTAGAAATATTAATGTGCTTAAGCAATTTAAATCTCGAAAAGGTATTATCAAATGATGACTAACAAGAAAAAGGATAAGAAAATATAAAATATGATAATTAACTAGAAGAAGTGAATCATAACAGTAAAAAATAGATTAAAATAAGAATATAAGAAATGAATAAAATTAAATATGAACTATATCCAGGATAAATAACATAATAAAAGTAGTTAAAATAAACAAATGATGTGGGCAAAGACCAAAAATATCGAACAAAAGATGAATAAGAATATCCACTATTAATAAGAATAAATATAGTGTTTTTAAATTATTAAAAATATTATTCATGGTTATCATAATATGTTTTTTTGTTGTTCACTAATTTTAATTTTTTAAAATTCATAATATAAAATTTATATTACATTCATTATTTATTATTAATAATTTAAAATAGTTATTATTTTTTAAAATATATGAATAATTAATATTATTTTTTTATAAATATTATGAAATATTAATTATTTTATAAAATATTTTAAATAAAAAAGGTATAACAAATTTAATTTTTTCATTCTAATTACAATAACAAAAATCTATTTTTAAATATAATGTAATTATTTCATTGAAAATAGATTTACTATATCTATTTTTAATTTATAAATAATATTTTTTATAATTGTAAATATAATTTGTAATTACACTAACTATTAACTATAGGTGACTCTATTTGTAGGTTGTCTTAAGAAATTGGATATTAAAGGTAGACATACAATAGTTGATAGAAAGTAATAGAGAGAAAAGAATAAAAATTAAGTATATGTAGATAACTAAAAATAATGAGAAGTAATAGAAAAGGGGAAAATATTAGTGAGAGATAGAGATAGACATAAAGGAAAGAGAGAAAAATAGAAGAGATTGATATATGAAGAGTTGAGAGAAAAAGATAGAAAAAAACATAAGATTGAAGAGAGAAAGTGAGTGATAAAGTGAGGTGAATGAGAAAGAGGTAATAATTAAGATTGAGAGTAAGGGAAAATAGTGGGAAGGCTCATCAATTGATAGAATAAGGTGGACTGATATGCAAGAGATTAAGGAAGAGAGTGAAGGATGAAGAGAATCGGTTCAAAAAAAGTAAGATAATGAGATATAAATAAGATGACAATATGGAAGTGAGAAAGATTAAGGCAAGATAATAGGTAGTGTATTAGAGGGAGAAATTAAAGTGAGAAATGATGGAGAGAAAAAATAACCAAAACTTTGATGTAGTTGAGATATAAATTGAGGGAAATATATTGAAAAGAAAAATAGAAAGAGGGGAAAGGAAAGAGATTGGAAAGATTTAGTGGAAAGTGAGAGAGAGAAGAGAAAAAGTAGAGTTTAAAAGAACAAAATTATAGAGAAAACAATGGACAAAGAAAGAAAGTGTAGAGAAAAGAATAATGAGGGACAACATGATTAGAGAAAAGCAAAACTATGAAAAGTGATAGAGTGTGATACGGAGGGGTAAAGAAATTATATTGAAATAAAAAAGTTAAGAAAGTGATTAGTATGAAATATTTTTTGTTAAACAGAAATAAAAAATACTATTAGAGAAGTGATAAAAAAGAGTAAAAGATTATTTTCTTATGAGACTACATGATAAAATGAAAGAGAAAGATAAAAGTGACTATTATAAGGATGTAGGATTGAAAGGGAGAGAAGAAATAAAAGAGCAAAGATAGAGAGAAAGAGAGCGAAAGAGATAGTTAGAGCAAGAAAGAGATAATCATAAACTGTTAGAGATGGAATAAGTAAAGGATGAAGCATCAATTTATAGAATTAGTCAGTGGAGCAATATTATGGAGATAAAAGAAGTGAGAGTGAGTTGAGATAGAATTTGTTAGGAGACCTAGACAAAAAGAAATAGAAAAGGAGAGTGCTTGAGAGAGAGAAGATAAAGGAGAGAGTAGTAAATAGGGTATTATAAAGGAAAACTAAAGAGAGATAAAGATGATGGAAAGTTGAGATAAATAAGACATTTTATTTAAATAAGATAAAAAATTTATTTAGAAAATGAGAGAAGATATGATGAGAGATGGGAAAGGAATAAATACATACACACATGTGTACACATACTCAGAAACTCACACAACCTTACATGCTTGCACAAATACATACACACATGTGTACACATGTGCACACAAACATGCACATGCACTCGTAGATGTATGCACACACACAAACTTACACATAATCATATGCAGAAAAACACACTACACATAAATACATGCACATACACATACATACATATGTGCTCACACACACACACATACATATATATATATATATATATATATATATATATATATATATATATATATATATATATATATATATATATATATATATATATATATATATATATTTAAGTACTCACACATGTGCATACACTCACATGCACTACCACTCTCCAAGGTATGCACATAAACATACACACACACATGTACATAGAAACATACACACCCTTAAACAAGCATATGCACATGCACACTCATGCATGCCTACAAATGCACACACACACACATGAACACATGAACAAAAACACAAACACACATATACACACATTCGCATGAAAACATACACAAACATACATGCATGCACACAAATAAAAGCACTCAAACTCTCTAACATATAGATGTTTCTACACACACATACATGTAGATACACGCAAATGAAAATGCCCACAAATATGCACAAATAGTCACACATATATACAATTACACATGTGTGCACATGAACACGCACATGTACACAAATGCACACAAATACAAACACATACACCCACGCACACCTACACACACTTGCACATGCACATGCACATGCAAAAGCAAACATGCATGCACACTCTAGTGCATGAACATACCCATAGACACATACATGTACAAGATAAACACATGTGCATGCACACAAACACAAACACATGCACATATGCACACATATGCACACACATGCCCACACACCATGCAAATTCACGTATACACGCATGCACACGTGCACATGCACATACCCACATAGATGCATGCATGCACACATGCACACACACAAATGCACACACATGTACACACATGCACCCAGATGCACCTGCATGCACACATACGTAAACACACATGGACACACACACACGCACATGCACACATAGGCACACTCATGATACCCATGCACACGCACACACACACACACAAACACAACAACAATCACACATGCTTGCATATAGATACAAACATGAAACATGCTTGCATAAATACATGCAGACAAGCATACTTGCATAGACACAAACACACATGAAGTACAAACACACACAACCACATTCACACATTAGCATAAGCACAAACACACACATACTTGCACATGCACACAAAAAATACACACACAAAAACATGCACACAAGTAGACCCATGCAAACACACATGCGTATGCGCACACATGTGCAAAAGCATGTATATCTTAACACACACTTGAATAGGCACACACACTTGTACACAAGAAAACACACATGTATATTCATGCACACATAGATTTGTACACAAATGAGCACACATAAATGCACACACATGCATACACACATGCATGTGCACACACACACACATACAAGAATGCATGCATATATGTACACATACTAGGGCACACATGCACATATGTACACACACACACATATATAAACACACATGCACACACATATATAAACACACATGTACACACACATGGATATGCATCTACAAACAGACATGTGTGTGTATGCACTTACACACAGGCACACACTGACACTCACATATACAAGCTTGCATGCACACACTTACACAAATAAGCACATATACACCTACACACACAAACACACACATGCAACCATGCACTCATCTACACAAACATGTGCATGCATGCACACAAACACAAAGTCACACACACACTCACACATGTACACCAAAACACTCCTACCCCCCCCCCCCACACACACACACACACATAAGTACATGTAGTTATGTACACACCACACACATGCACACATCATCACGCATGCACACATGACATGCTCATGGACTCACAATACACATACAGACATGCACATGCATAGTCACACATACACACAAGCATAAACATACACACACAAACTCATATGCATATGTGCACACGCACACATATGCACAGACGTACACACATACTAACATTTGCACACACACATCCATGCATATGAGAACATGTACATACACACACACATGCACATGCATTGCACAAATGCATATGAATGTATGCACTCACATACAAGCACACATACACACACATTTCTCACACACACACACCAACAAACACACCCACACACAAACATACATGCAAACACACACATGCACAAACATAAGTACTTGCACGCACTTATAAACACAAACACAAATGAAAAAACAAAAACAAAGATGCATTGTATATGCACGCACACACAAACACATGCCCACAAAAGCACAAACACACACACACATACCCACACCCACATGCATGCCCACACACTTATATGCAAACAAGAATAAACACACACACAAATGGATGCATACATGCAAGCACACATATTACTATACACATACAAGCACACACACATAAGAATAAGTGCACACACATGCACACACATATGCACTAACATGTGTACACACATCTACACACAAGTATACACACCCATACACACTAACATAAGCACATAAATAGACACACAACCATATATGCAAGCATATATGCACACACACACATGAACACACACACTTACAGACACCCACACACACATATTCACACTCACTCCTACACAAAAACACAAATCCACAAAAACAGTCAAATGCACATGCACACATACTCATAAAAATGCATGTACACACATCCTCAATCACAAAAGCACACAGACATATAGAAACATGCACACACACACACACAAACATGCACATCTATGAAGTCACACATGTTATGCACACACACATGCCCACATGCACATGTACACACACCAACATGAAATCACACATGCACACGCACAAACATGCACTCGCATACATGCACAAAGATGTATGCATAAACACATGTACTACACCCACATATGCACACTCAAACACAAGAACTTATAGACACACATGTACACAAACACACACATATGTATGCACATGCCGGCACACTCATGTAGACACACTTACACACATGCATACATGTGCACATGTACATATGTACAAACTTACACACTTTCTCACACATGTACCCACATGCAACCACACACAAACATACAAAGACACACATGTACACACATATGCATACACATATGCACACACACATACGCCCATGCACACATATGCACATATGCACAAATCGACCACCAACCACACACATGCACACATATGCATAAGCTCACACACATGCAAAAAAAATGCTCTCTCAAACACATGCACACAATTGGATGCATGTAGCACTTATGCATAGACACAAACACACATGCATGCACACACAAATATATTCACACATGTGCATATGCATGTTCACATACTTATGCATACAAATAAATGCACACCCACACACATGCAAACACACATCTAAACCCACACATGCACATGCACACATGCATGTGCACATGGACACGCACATGCAATCATAAACACACATAAACACACATAAACACATAGAAAAACACATACATGATGCACAAAAGTGCAAACACATGCACACACATCCATACATACACACACATGTGTGCACAAACACATTCACATGGACATGCATACACACATAGGCATACATATAAGCAAACACATGCATGGACATACACACACACACATTGAAGCATGGATGCTCACATACATATGCACCAAAGCACACACACATATGCACACACATGCACATATGCACGTGCATGCACACACAAATGTGCATGTAGGCACACACACATGTATGCATATGCATCCATATGCAAACATATGTGTGTGTGTACAAATACAAATATGTGCACACACACACTAGCACAAACATACCCACACACCTGAACTTAAATACGAATCTATGCACTAACCCACACAAACATGTGTATTCATGCACACATAAAAATGCACACCAGCTTGCACACACCCCCCCCCAATCCACACACACACATGCACTTGCATGCATGCACATAGACAGCAAGTACACAAAACACAAATCTAGATGCACTCACATATATACACATGCATGCAAACAAATACACACTCATATATACATACATGTGATCAACTACACATCACATGTGTACACATGCATACACATGTACACACACACACACACAAACATAAAATTATGCAAGCAATTACACAAAAACACACACACACTTATGCACACATACAAATACAAAGAAACATATACACACACATGTTCACATACACATGTAGGCACACACACTTACTCATACCCACAACCACACCCAGAATAATAAACGCATATAGGCAATGCATACAAACATGCCTACACACCAATCTATGTGCACACAAACACATACTCATATGCACACATGAATACACATGCACACACACACATGCATATGCACACATGTATACACATACAAACCTACACACACAAAAACAAATATACCATACACACACATGCACTCATACTCAAAAGCACATGCACATAAATGAAAACACATGCACATACACATTCACTCACACACAAACATGTATGCACACATATACTAACACACATGCACACACATAATGATAAGAATACACATATGCACAAGCTCATTCAAATAAAACTACACACACACATGCATGCATGCTTATGTTTAAACACACTTACATAGACACTAGCACATGCAAATCACTGATAAGGACACACCCACATGTGAGCCCCCACACGTAGGTGCAATCATGCTTAGATGCACACATGCAGATAAATAGATACACACACACACAAGATAATGAACATGCATGCACAAACAAAAAACACATGCATGCATACACCCATGCACACATGTACTCTAACAAAAAGACATCCACACATGGATGTGTGGGTGTCTTTGTGCAATTATATGTGGTTATATGTTTGTCTCTTTGTACATATGTTTTTGCATAAGTTTTTCTATGTTTTTGTGTATGTGCATGAGAGAGTTTGCATGTATACATGCATGTGTATGTGAGTGTTTATGGGTGTGCAGTGGATGCATGTGAGCTTTGTGTGTGTTAGTGTATGTGGAAGTTTATGTACATGTGCATGTATGTGTTTGTGTGTGTGTACATGCACATGTATGTGTAGCAATGAGTGTGTGTGCATGTGTGTATATAATTGTGTGTGTGTGTGTATGTGTGATCTTTTTTTTGCTTGTGTGCATGTGTGTGTGTGTCTACGTGTGTGCCTATGAATGTGTGTGTGTGTGTGAGCATGTGTGCATGCATGTGTGTGTACATTTGTACATGTTTGCATTTATGTGTGTGAGCTATCATGGGTGTGTAGATGGTTATGTATGTGTATTTCTACATCTATGTATATGTACTTGTGGATGTCTTTGTGAGTGTGTGTGTATTTGTGTGAAGATGTGTGCTTGTGTGTGTGTGTATGCATGTAAGAATTTGCACACATGCCTGCATGTGTGTGTATGGGTATGAATATGTGTTCACATGACTATGTCTTTACATGTGTGCAAATGTGGATGCATGTGAGCATTTGTGCTCATGATTGCTTATGTATGTGTGTGCTTATACCTTTGTACATGTTCATGTATGTGTGTGTTCATGTGTCCATAGATGGCTATGTTTATGGGTGCATTTGTACATGTTTACAAGTGTATGTGTGTGGCTGTACATATGCATGTGTGCACGTGTGTGTGTGTAACTTCTTGTGTGAGCATGTGCACATCTGTGGATTTATTTATGTGTGTGTTCATGAGTGCATGTGGTGTGCATGCAACTGTGTGTTAATGTGTGTGTGTATGTATGTTTGCATGCATGCTGTTTATGTGTGTACTTGTGTGTGTGTTTGTGAGCAAGCATGTTTGTGTGAAAGCACATGTGTGTGAGTGTGAAGTTAAGTGTGTGTGTGTTGATGTGCATGCATGTGCATGTGTGTGTTGGTGTGTGTGTGTGTGTACATGTGTGCATTAATGTGCATGTGTATGAGCCTATGTTTACATGTGTATGTGTTTACATGTGCATGTGCTTGTGCATTTGTGTGTCTGTGTGTGCATTTTTGTTTATGTGTGTTTATGTGTGTGCAAGTGTGTATGTGTATGCAAGTGTGCATGATGGGTCTACATGTATGCATGTATGTATATATTTATTCGTGTGTGCATATGCTAATGTGTATGTTTGCATGCATTTGTGTTCTTGGGTATGCATCTATATGTTTTTGTATTCATACATGTGTGAATGTTTGTCTATGTGCATGCATCAGTGTGTGTGTGTGTGTGTGTCTAAACATGCATGTTTGTTTGTTCAAGTGGATATGTCTATGTATGTGGGATTATGTGTGTGTGTGTATGTTGTTATGTGTGTAGTTGTGAGTGTGCCTATTCAAAAGAATTTGTGCATGCATGTCGGTGTGTGGATGGATGTGTGTTCATGTATGTGTCTGAATACATATGTGTGTATAAGTATGCATGTATGTGCATTTGCGATTTATGTGTGTTTGTGCATGCTTTTGCATATGTGTGTGAGCATGTGTGCATGTGCATGTATATGTGTGTGTATGTATGTGTGTGTGTGTGTAGATTATCTACATGTGCTTGTGCACATGTGTGGATATGTAGGTGTACTCATATGTTGTGTTTACAATTGTGTGCATGTATGTATGCATGGGTGTGCACGTTAGTGTGTGTGTGTGTGTGAGTATGTGTGTGCATGTGTATGCATTCGTGCGAGCATATATGTGTGCATGTGGGTGCAATTGTGTGTGCATTTTTGTTATGCATGTGTGTATGTGTCTTTTCGTACATGCAAGCATATGAGGTTGTGTGCACATATGTGTCTATGTGTTCCTGTGTGTGAATGGTTGTGTATTTGTCCATATGCATGTGTGTGTGTGCATCTATGCTTGTGTGTTTTTTC
This sequence comes from Vanilla planifolia, assembly GCA_023846275.1. Classification (NCBI taxonomy): domain Eukaryota; kingdom Viridiplantae; phylum Streptophyta; class Magnoliopsida; order Asparagales; family Orchidaceae; genus Vanilla; species Vanilla planifolia. The sequence goes on from JAIUJO010000041.1 coordinate 3,090,397, forward strand.
TATGAATACATGTGAGTACGTGTGCATGTGTTTGCATGTATATATGTGAGCATATTTGTGTATGTGCATCTGAGCATCTAAGCATATGTCCACTACGTGTCTGTCTACTTGTGCATATGTGCATCATTACGTAAGATTGTGTTTGTGTGCCTATCTGAATGTGATTGTGTTTGTTCATTTATACATGTTGTGCAAGCACATGTGTGCATGAGAATGCATGCATGAGTGTATATGTGTGAGCATGACTATATGCAAGTGTGTGTCTCTTTGTAAAAATTTGCATGCATGCTTGTGTTGTGTTACGTGTTCAAGTGTGTGGGTGTGTGTGTGTGTGCATGTGTTTGTGGGTGAGTGCATGTGTGATCGAGTGTGTGTGAGATTATGCATGTGTTTGTTTTCTAATGTTTGCTTATGTTTATGCATGTGAATGTGCATGTGTTTATGTGTTTGCATATATGTGTGTTTCTATGTAGGGTTATATGTGTGCTAGTGTTTGTGTATGTGTGTGCATTTGCACATATTTATGTGGTTATGGATGCAAGATTGTGTGTGTGGATGTGTATGCACGTGGACGTTCTTGTGTCCTTGTGCACTTATTTGTGTGTGGGCATGCACACATATGTCTGATTGAGCATGTGTGTATGCATAAGTTTGTGTGTGTGTGCCTATGTGTGTGTATGTGCATGTCTTCGTGTGTGTGTGCATGGTTATGTAAATGTTCTCGTGCATTTTTAAATGTGTGACAGTGCATGAGTGTGTTTGTGTTTGTGCAGGTGTTTGAGTGTGTGTGCATGTGCATGCATGTGTGATGCTTGTATGTGTATGTGAATGATTATGTGTGTGCATGTGTTTATGTTCCTGTGTATATATAAGTGTACAATCATGAGTGTATGAATATGTGTCTATATGTATTTGTGTGTGTGTGTATGCATGATTGTGTCAATACGTTTCTGTGTGCGTGTGCATGTATGTATGTCTATGTGTGTGCTTGTGTCATTGTGTGTGTGTGTGTATATGTGTATGTGTGCACATGCAGTCATCTACTTTTAGGTGCTTATGTGTCTATTTGTTTTTATGTGTGTGTTTGTGTGCGTGAATGTTAGTGTGTGTATGGGTACGTGGGTATGCATGTGTGGTGCTCGAGTGCCCTTATGTATGTGTGCAATTGTTTTGGTGTGTGTGCATGCTTATGTGCATATGCATGTGTCTTTATATGCATATGTGCGTGCATGTGTGTGTAGGTTCTCCACTTGTTTTGGCATGTCTTTGTGAATATGTACTTGTATTCCTAAATGCATGCCTATGTGGGAATGCCCATGGTGCATATGTGATTGCGTGTGTATGTATGTATGCATGTGCATGTGTGTGCATTTGTGCAATTGTGTATTTGTGGGTGTCTTCATGCATTTGTGCAATTGTGTATGTGTGTGTGTTCAGGCATTTGTATGTGCGTGTGCATATATTTATGTGCACATATGTACATAAGTGTGTGTGTGTGGATGCATGCATGTTCTTGCATGAGTTGTGTATTGGTACATGTGTGTGTATGTGGATATCTATTGGTCTGTTTGAGTTCGTGTGTGTATGTGTGCATGTGTGTGTGCATTTTCATACATGTGTGTTCGTGTATGCAATTTTGCATGTGTGTGTAGGTGTGTCATGCATCTGTGTGGGCAATTATGTGTAAGTGTTTTGTGGACTAGTGCATGCATGTGTGTGTATGCATATTTATTTTTTTGTGTATGAGTGTGTGTGTGTGCATGTCTATTTTTGCGTGTGCTTGTATGTGTGTGTGTGTGCATGTATTTATGTGCATAAATTTGTGCGTGAATGTGTGGCTATGCATGTATGTGCATGCATGTCTATGTGCATGGGCATTATGAGTGTGCCTTTGTGTGTGTGTTTACATCTGTGCACGATGCAAGCATGTGGCTATGTGTGCATTTGTGTATGTATGTGCATATAACTATGTGTGTGCGTGTGTGCTTATGTGCAAGTATTTTTTTGGGAGTGTGTGCATGTTTATGTGCATGTGTGTGCTTATTTTTGCATGCATGTGTTCCTATGTATACCTTTGTGTGTGTGTATGCACATGTGTGTGTGCATGTGTCTATGCATGCATGAATGTGTGTGAGTACTTGTGTATGTGTGAGTGAGTGAACGTGCATGTGTATGTGATTGCACATTTTTGTATACATGTGTGTTTGCATTAGCATGCATGTAACTGTGTACATGTTTAGAAATATAGGTTCATATGTCTACATGAAAGCATGTGTCTATGTTTGTGCATTTTTGCAAGTGCAAGATTATGCATTCTTATGCATTAATGTGTGTGCACATATGTGGGTTCACGTATGTGTACATGTGCCTTTGTGTATGTGTGTGTATCTAAGCATTTTAGTGCATCTGTGCAAGCGTGTTCTAGTGAGTGTGTGCATGTACAAGTGTGTGGGTGTAGGTGTGTGTGTGTGCATGGGTGTATGCAACTGTATGTGTGTGTGTATGAATGTGTATATGTTTATGTCTATGTATGTACGTATGTATGGTTGCATGCATGTGTGTGTGTGCATGTGTGTATATTTATGTGTTTGAGTGTGTGCATGAGTGATTGTGTATGTGTGTGTTTCCATATGTGTGTTTTTGTGTGCATGTTTGCACATGTGTGTGTGCTTGTGTCTCTGTATGTGTATGCATGTAAGCTGTGCTGGTTTGTGTTTGCTTGAATTCATGTGGAGATGTGTAAGTGTGAGTGAGAATATATTCTTGCTCATATTTGTATGTCGGTGCGTGTACATGTGTGTGTGCATTTATGCATGTGCGTATCAATGTGTATGTGTGCATTAGTGCATGTCTATACACAAACATGTATCTACGTTTGTTTGTATGCATGTTCATATGTGTGCATGCATGTGTACACTTGGGTGTGTGTGAGGGTTTGTGTAAGAGCATGCTTGTGTGTGCATGTGTGCAAGCTTGTGCATGTGTGTGTGTGTGCATGTATGTGTGCATGCATGAGTGTGTGTACATGTTGGTACGAGTGTGTGCACATGTGTGCTTGTACATGCATGTGTACTCCTATGTGTGTGTACGTGTGTTGGCTTGTGTGTGTGTATGATGGTGTGTGTGTGCTCATGTGTGTGTCTGTGCTGGTGTGTGTGTGTCTACGTGTTTGTATATTCATGTTCGCATTTAGGTGTGTGAGTGTGTATATGTGTGCATGTTTGTTTACACACGTGTGTGCTAACATATGCATGTGTATATGTTTGCATGCATGTACTTGTGCAGATTTGTGTGCTTTGTCTATGGTTGTGTGTTTATGTGGTTTTTCTTTGTGTGCATTTGCATTGTGTATGTTTGTGTGTATGCATTTGTGTTTGTGTGTTTTTTCATGAGTAGGTGTGTGAGCCTATGTGTGTACAAGTGTGTTTGCATGTGCTTGTGCGTGTGTGTGTGTGGATGCTCACATGTGTGCTTGAATGTGCATTCATATGCATGAATGTGTACTTTTGTGTTGGTGTGTGTGTTTGCAAGTGAGTGTTTGATGGCGTGTGTGCATATGCTTATGTGTCTTTGTGTGCATGCATGCATTTATGTGGGTATAGGTGTGGCTGTGTGTGCATAAGATTGCATGTGTTTGGATGTGTGTGTGTGTGTGCATGTTTATATTCTTACAAATTTTTATCTATGTGTATGCATGCATGTGTGTGTGTGTGGGCACACATCTATGTATGTGTGCATGTGCACACATGTGTGTGTGTGATTGAGCACATGCATGTGTGTAAATATGTGTGTCTATGAGCTAATGTTGTGCACATGCATGTGTATGTGTGTATATGTAGGCATGTGTGTGTCTATGCATGTGTGTGTGTGTGTGCATGGGTGTGTGTACATATATGCACAAATGTGTCGATGAGTGCATGGTTGCATGTATTTGTTTGTGTGTGGGTTTGTCTTTGCATGTGTGTTTGTTGGTGTGCATGTTTGTGTTTATACACAAGCATATGTATGTAAGTGGGCATGTGTGGGTGTTTGTGCATGAGTGTGGCAAGTGTGTGTGCCTGCATGTGTGTATTTGTGTCTTTTTTGTATGCATATATGTGTGCATGTGTTTGCACATGTGGACATATATGTAGGTATTCATGCATGTGTGTGTGAGTATGCACATGTGGGTGCATGTGTGTATGTATATGCATGAACGTTTACACATGTGTGTGCGTGAGTGCTTGTGTGCTTGCATTTGTGTGCATATGTATGTTCATGCATGTGTGTGTAAGTATGTGCATTTGCGTGTGTTGTTAACATGTACCTAGGTATGTGTGTATGTCTATGTTTGTATGTGAGTGCATGATTATGTGCATACATGTCCATGTATATGCATGTATGTGTGTGTGAATGCAAGTGTGTGCTAGCGGGCATGTGTGTAGGTTTGGTAGTGTGTTTGTGTGTGTGAGTGTGCCTACTTTTGTGTGCATGCATGCATATGTGTATGCTTGTAAGTGTACATGTGTGCTTGTATGTGTATGCATGTGTGTGCATGTACAGGCATATTCTTGTGTGTGTGCATGCATGTGTGCCCTTGTATGCACAATTGTGCACGTGCATATGCATACATGTGTGTCTATTTATGTGTTTCTCTGTATGTGATTAATGTCTATGGGGATATGTGTCCATGTGTGTGCATATTGGTGTGTGGATATGTCTACGTGCATGTGCATGTGCATGTGTGTATGTTCCTACAAACATGTAAATGTGCTTGTATTTACGGTTGTGCATGTGTGTGTTCTTATAAGTGTGTGCATTTGTGGATGTGTGTGCATATGTGTATATATGCATCTATTTATGCATGTGTGTGTGTGTCTATGCATGCATTTTTGCAAGTGTATGTGCATGCATTCATGTGGGTATATGTGTGTGTGTGTATATCTTTGTGTGCATGTGCATATGTGAAAGAGTGTGTGTGGGTGTTTTTATACACATGCATGTGCATATATGATTGCTTGTGTCTATCAATTTGTGTGAGTGGTGTGAGTGTGTTCGTAAGCATGCATGTTTGTGTGAGTGTGTCTACATGTCTATGTTCATGTTCGTGTCTACATGTTTGTATGTGTGTGTGGTTGTGTGGGTGTGTATGTGTGTATATGTGTGTGTGTGTGGGTACAAGCAAACATATGTGAATGTGTATGTGTTTGAGTGTCTATTTGTTTGCTTATACATGCATGTTTGTGTAGTCCTTGTGTGCATGTGTGTGTGTGTATGTGTATGTGCATGTGAGTACATGTGCATGTGTGGCTATACTAATTTGTGTACATGCATGTTTTTATGCATATGTGCATCTGCATTCAAAGACGTGTGTATGTACTATGTGTGTGCTTGTGTGTGCATGTATTTCTATGAGTGTCCATGTTCATATGAATGTGTATGTGTTTGTGCATGCCTATGTGCATTTGTGTATGTAGGTTTGTATGCATACATATGTGCATGTGTGTGCATGCATGAGCATATGTGTGTAGTCACATGTATGTGTTTGTGCGTGCAAGTATATGTGCATGTGTGTACATGCTTGTGTGTGTGCATGTGTGGATATGTGTGAGTATTTTTGTTCATGTGTGTGTGGGTATGCTTGTGGCACATGCATGTTTGTGTGCAAATTTGCATATGCATGTGTCTGCATGCATGTTTATGTGTGTGCGTGTGCATGTGTTTGTGCATGTGCATGTTTCTATATGCATGTGTATTTGTGCATACAGTTTTTGTAATTGTATGGGAAAGAATGCATGTGTGTATGTCTCCATGTGCATGTGTATGTGTGTGTGTGTGTGTTTGTACACATGCATATGTTTGTGTACATGCTTGTGTGTGTCTATTTGTGTAGTGCATGTGTGTGTTTGCGTGCATGCATGTATGCATGAGTGTGCATGTATGTTTGCAAGAGTGTGCATACGTGTGTGTGTGTGTGTGTTTATGCATGATTATGTATGTGTGTTTGTGGTTTGTGAAAGTGGGCATTTGTGTGTGTGCATGTTTTATGTGTGTGTTTATACATGTGTGTGTGCATGTTCATTTATGTGTGTGTTTATACATGTGTGTGTGCATGTGCATGTGTGTTTTTGTGTGCTCATTTTTGTTTATATGCTTGTGTGTGTAATTGTGTGTGCATGTGTACATACTTTTATGTGATTGTGTGCAGATGTCTTTATACCTATAGATGTGATTGTGTGCATTTATGCATGTGCATGTGAGAGTGTGCATGTGTGTGTGTGCATATATGTCTGTGTGTGTATGTGTGTATGTGTGCATCTATGTGGGTTATAGTGCAAATACAAGTGCTTTTATTTGTGTGTTTATGAGCAAGAGTGTATGTGTGTGTGTGGTTTTTGTGTTAGACTTGTTTACATGAGTGTGCATTTGTACGTGCTTGTACGTGTGTGTATGTGTTGTGGATTTGCTTACGTGTAGATGCCTTTGTGCATGTGTGTGTTGTACCCACTTATGTTTGTGTGTGTGCACTTATGCATGTCCACATGTGCTTGTTTTTTTTGTGCATGCAAGCATTCTTGTGCATGCACCTTTGTGGGTGCATGCATGTGCACATGCTTTTAAGGTCTACAAGAATGCATGTATATGTGTTTATGTGTGTTGGTGGATGTGTGCATGTGTGTGCTCGTGTAAGCATGTATGTTTGAGCATGTGTGGGTCATATGTGTGTGTATATTTGTTGCATGTGTGCATAAGTGTGTGTATATGTGTGTCTCTATGGTGTGTGGGCATGTGTATGCTAGTATACATGTATGTGTGTAGGTGTACATGTATGCATTTGTATTTGTGCATGCATTTGTGTGTGTGCATGTGCATAAATATGTATGTGTATGCAAGTGTGTACATGTGTGTGTGTGTGTGTGCTTGTGTTAATGCACATGTGTGTGCATGCTCGTGTGTGCATGTATGCATGTTTTTGTATTGACACACTTGTGCAGTGCACTTGTGCATGCTTATGTTAGTGTTTGTGTACATGTGTACTTGTTTATGTCTTTGTGTATGTTTTTTGTGTGCATGTGAGTGTGTTTGTGTGTACATCTGTGCGGATATATTTTATGTGTGTTTATATTTTTGTATTTACATTTACATGTGCCTATTTGTGTGTGTGCATATGAGTGGTAATGTGTTAGTGTGTGGGGTGTGTGTTTGTTTTCATGCTTGGGCAAGTGTTCTTATGTATGTGTGCACATGTGCAACCACTCGTGTGTTTTATGCATGCATGATTTTGTCGTTATGTGTGTGTGTGTGTGGAGGGGTGTGCTTTTTGTATTTGACTGTGTTCATTTACATGCATGTGTGTGTGTGTGTTTGAGGATGTGTGCATGTGTGTCTAGTCTTTCTTATGTGTGTGTGATTAAGTGCATGTGTAAGTGTGTGTGCTTGAGTGCATGCATAAGTGTGTGTGCTTATGTGTGCGAGGGTGCATGCATTTGTGAATGTGCAAGTGTTCGTGTGTTTGAGTGCCTGTGTCTATTTGTATGCATGTGTGGGTGTGTGTGTGCAGGTGCATATGTGTGTGTGTTTATTCTTGTACTAATGTGTGTGCATATGAGTGTGCACATGTTTGCAAGTGCATGTGGGTGCATGTTTGTGTGTGTTGAGCATGTGCATGCATGTGTGTCTTAGAACCCATGTGCATATGCATGTATATGTGTTTGTGTTTATGTGCTTGCTCATGTGCATGTATTTCTATATGTGTTTATGAGTGATTGTGCATGTGTGTGTGCACTAGTGTATGTTGTTGTGTACATGCATCTAAGTGCATGAATGTGTGTGTCTACATGCATACACATGTGTGCATGATTATGCATGTGTATGTGTTTGTGTCTATAGGTTTTTAGGCATTTGCATGTGGAAGTGTAAGCATGTGCAAGTCTATTGCACGTGTCTATATGTGTATATGTGTGTAGGTGTGTTTAAGTGTGAGTGGATTTATGTGTGTGGTTGTGTGTGTGTGTTTGCATGCATGGGCATGCGTGTTGGTGTGTGCATAGGTTTGTGTGTGAATCTATAATGCATTCATGTGTGTGCGTGCATGAGTTTGTGGTTATGTGCATGGGGGATGAGGATGTGTGCATGATCATATATATATGAGTGCATGTGCATTTGCATGTGTTTGTGCATTTTTATGTGAGTGCATGGGTGTGTGTGTGTGCATGAGTGTGCATGTTTGCATGGGTGCACACTTGTGTGTTTGTACAAGCATTCTTATGCATGTGTGCATTTGTGAGTTTGTGGCTATATGTGTGGGTGTGTATATGCAAGTGCATATGTGTATGTGTGTGTCTTTTTGTGTGTGTGCTTGTGCATGTGTGTGTGAGTGCATGTGGGTACATGTTTATTTGTGTGGAGTAAGTGCACATGTGAGTGCGTGAGTATCAGCACACTTATGCCTACCTATATAAGGGTTTGTGTGTGTGCATATGTGCATATATATATATATGTGTGTGTGTGTGTGTGTGTATTTGTGTATGTGCTTATATATATATATATATCTGTGTGTGTGTTTTTGTATATGTGCTTGTGCATGCACATGTGCATTCTTTTGTGTGTGTGTGTGTGCACTTGTGTGTAAGTATGTGTACATTGCTTTGCACATGCATGTGAGTACATGTGTTTGTGTCTACATGCATACACATGTGTGCATGTGTAGGTTTGCTTGCATATATATATGCATGTGCATGCAAATGTATGTGTATGTGCAAGTGTGTTGAGGTGTATCTATGTGTATGCATATGCATTTACATATGTGTGTGTTCATGCATACATTTGTCTATATGCATGCACGTGTACACATGCATATATGTACAAGTGCACATGTGTGTGTTTGTGTTCATTTGTGTGGATGTATATTGGTCTTTATGTGTGTGCATATGTATATGCATGCATGAGTGTATGTGTGCATGTAACTGTGTGTGTGTGTTCATGCGAGCACATGTGTGTGTGCATGGGTGATGGGTATGTGTTCACGTGTGTGTGTGCATGCTTGTGCATTTGTGTGATTGTGAATGTGTATTTACATGTGTGTGTTTGTGCATGCTTGTGTGCGTGTATACATGTGCCTATGTTTGTGTATGTTTGTGCATGTGTTTGTACATGTGTGCACCTATGTGTCTATACCCATGTATATGCATGTGTTTGAGTGTGTGTGTGTGTGTGTGCCATTGCACGTGGGTACGTTTGAGCATGCATGCGTGGTCATGCATCCATGTGTCATATGTGTGTGCATGTACGTGCATGTTTGTGGGCCAGCAAATGCATGTTTGCATTTGTGTGTGTGCACATATGCGTGTACATGTGTATGTGCGTGTATGTGTATGTGCATGTTTGAGTTTGTGAGCATTTGAGTATATGTGTGTGTGTGCATAGTGGGTGTTTGGGTTCTTGTTTGTATGAGTGTGTGTGAATACACATACACATGTACTCTCACAAACACACCCACACGAACCCATACACTCTTGCATGCCCAACCATGCACACACATACATGCAAAGACTTGAATACATAACCACGCATGGACATAGAAACACACAAATAAACACATGCAGAATTACTTAAACATACACTCATGCATACACATGCATGCACACATGTGCACACAAACGTTTACACACACTTTTGCTCAAAAACCCACACACACATGCATATACACACACCAGCACACACACATGCACATATGCACACACACATGCACACAAGCACACATACACACACTCACAAACTCACATGCACTCACACACACTTGCACATACACACACACACAACCACACACATGCATGCACACACAAATGCAAACAAACACATACATACATGCACACACATGCACACAGGCATGCTTGTGCATGTATACAAACACATGCACGCTCACCTATACACACATGAACATATGCAAACACACATAACACATGCACACACACTTTTGCAAGTGTATAAACACATAAATAGACACACACACATATATATATATATATGCACCAATGCACATAAACATACACACAGAGACAAATGCACTTGCACATGTACACACATGCATATGCACACACATGCAAAAACACATCCTTGTACACTCATACAATATGCATATATAGATGCTCAGACATATGCATGTAAAAGAACACTTGCACACATATACACACACATGCAAACACACATATACATGTCCACAAATGCAAACATGCACACATGTATGCACAAATAAATATGCACATATACACATAGACATGTACTTACACATTTACACTTATATGCACAAGCATGTAGAAGAAAACACATAAACATGCACATGCACAGGTATACACACAGGCTCAGACATCGGTTCACACACACACACAAAGGCAAACACACATTCACGCACTTACATAGACATACACACATTCATGGCACACACATGTAGATACACATACTAACATTTGCACACACACATCCATGCATATGAGAACATGTACCTACACACACACGTGCACATGCATTGCACAAATGCATATGAATGTATGCACTCACATACAAGTACACATACACACACATTTCTCACACACACACACCAACAAACACACCCACACACAAACACACATGCACAAACATAAGCACTTGCACGCACTTATAAACACAAACACAAATGAAAAAACACAAACAAAGATGCATTGTATATGCACGCACACACAAACACATGCCCAATAATGCACAAACACACACACACGTACACACACCCACATGCATGCCCACACACTTATATGCAAACAAGCATAAACACACACACAAATGGATGCATACATGCAAGCACACATATTACTATAAACATACAAGCACACACATATAAGAAAAAGTGCACACACATATGCACTAACATGTGTACACACATCTACACACAAGTATACACACCCATACACACTAACATAAGCACATAAATAGACACACAACCATATATGCAAGCACATATGCACACACACACATGAACACACACACTTACAGACACCCACACACACATATTCACACTCACTCCTACACAAAAACACAAATCCACAAACACAGTCAAATGCACATGCACACATACTCATAAAAATGCATGTACACACATCCTCAATCACAAAAGCACACAGACATATAGAAACATGCACACACACACACACAAACATGCACATCTATGAAGTCACACATGTTATGCACACACACATGCCCACATGGACATGTACACACACCAACATGAAATCACACATGCACACGCACAGACATGCACTCGCATACATGCACAAAGATGTATGCATAAACACATGTACTACACCCACATATGCACACTCAAACACAAGAACTTATAGACACACATGTACACAAACACACACATATGTATGCACATGCCGGCACACTCATGTAGACACACTTACACACATGCATACATGTGCACATGTACATATGTACAAACTTACACACTTTCTCACACATGTACCCACATGCAACCACACACAAACATACAAAGACACACATGTACACACATATGCATACACATATGCACACACACATACGCCCATGCACACATATGCGCATATGCACAAATCGACCACCAACCACACACATGCACACATATGCATAAGCTCACACACATGCAAAAAAAATGCTCTCTCAAACACATGCACACAATTGGATGCATGTAGCACTTATGCATAGACACAAACACACATGCATGCACACACAAATATATTCACACATGTGCATATGCATGTTCACATACTTATGCATACAAATAAATGCACACCCACACACATGCAAACACACATCTAAACCCACACATGCACATGCACACATGCATGTGCACATGGACACGCACATGCAATCATAAACACACATAAACACACATAAACACATAGAAAAACACATACATGATGCACAAAAGTGCAAACACATGCACACACATCCATACATACACACACATGTGTGCACAAACACATTCACATGGACATGCATACACACATAGGCATACATATAAGCAAACACATGCATGGACATACACACACACACATTGAAGCATGGATGCTCACATACATATGCACCAAAGCACACACACATATGCACACACATGCACATATGCACGTGCATGCACACACAAATGTGCATGTAGGCACACACACATGTATGCATATGCATCCATATGCAAACATATGTGTGTGTGTACAAATACAAATATGTGCACACACACACTAGCACAAACATACCCACACACCTGAACTTAAATACGAATCTATGCACTAACCCACACAAACATGTGTATTCATGCACACATAAAAATGCACACCAGCTTGCACACACCCCCCCCAATCCACACACACACATGCACTTGCATGCATGCACATAGACAGCAAGTACACAAAACACAAATCTAGATGCACTCACATATATACACATGCATGCAAACAAATACACACTCATATATACATACATGTGATCAACTACACATCACATGTGTACACATGCATACACATGTACACAAACACACACACAAACATAAAATTATGCAAGCAATTACACAAAAACACACACACACTTATGCACACATACAAATACAAAGAAACATATACACACACATGTTCACATACACATGTAGGCACACACACCTACTCAAACCCACAACCACACCAAGAATAATAAATGCATATAGGCAATGCATACAAACATGCCTACACACCCATCTACGTGCACACAAACACATACTCATATGCACACATGAATACACATGCACAACACACACATGCATATGCACACATGTATACACATACAAACCTACACACAAAAACAAATATACCATACACACACATGCACTCATACTCAAAAGCACATGCACATAAATGGAAACACATGCACATACACATTCACTCACACACAAACATGTATGCACACATATACTAACACACATGCACACACATAATGATAAGAATACACATATGCACAAGCTCATTCAAATAAAACTACACACACACATGCATGCATGCTTATGTTTAAACACACTTACATAGACACTAGCACATGCAAATCACTGATAAGGACACACCCACATGTGAGCCCCCACACGTAGGTGCAATCATGCTTAGATGCACACATGCAGATAAATAGATACACACACACACACAAGATAATGAACATGCATGCACAAACAAAAAACACATGCATGCATACACCCATGCACACATGTACTCACAAAAAGACATCCACACATGGATGTGTGGGTGTCTTTGTGCAAGTTTATGTGGTTATATGTTTGTCTCTATGTACATATGTTTTTGCATAAGTTTTTCTATGTTTTTGTGTATGTGCATGAGAGAGTTTGCATGTATACATGCATGTGTGTGTGAGTGTTTATGGGTGTGCACGTGGATGCATGTGAGCTTTGTGTGTGTTAGTGTATGTGGAAGTTTATGTACATGTGCATGTATGTGTTTGTGTGTGTGTACATGCACATGTATGTGTAGCAATGTGTGTGTGTGCATGTGTGTATATAATTGTGTGTGTGTGTGTATGTGTGATCTTGTTTTTGCTTGTGTGCATGTGTGTGTGTGTCTATGTGTGTGCCTATGAATGTGTGTGTGTGTGTGAGCATGTGTGCATGCATGTGTGTGTACATGTTTGCATTTATGTGTGTGAGCTATCATGGGTGTGTAGATGGTTATGTATGTGTATTTCTACATCTATGTCTATGTACTTGTGGATGTCTTTATGAGTGTGTGTGTATTTGTGTGAAGATGTGTGCTTGTGTGTGTGTGTGTGCATGTAAGAATTTGCACACATGCCTGCATGTGTGTGTATGGGTATGAATATGTGTTCACATGACTATGTCTTTACGTGTGTACAAATGTGTATGCATGTGAGCATTTGTGCTCAAGATTGCCTATGTATGTGTGTGCTTATACGTTTGTACATGTTCATGTATGTGTGTGTTCATGTGTCCATACATGGCTATGTTTATGGGTGCATTTGTACATGTTTACAAGGGTATGTGTGTGGTTGAACATATGCATGTGTGCACGTGTGTGTGTGTAACTGCTTGTGTGAGCATGTGCACATCTGTGCATTTATTTATGTGTGTGTTCATGAGTGCATGTGGTGTGCATGCAACTGAGTGTGTATGTTTGCATGCATGTTGTTTATGTGTGTACTTGTGTGTGTGTTTGTGAGCGAGCAAGTTTGTGTGAAAGCACATGTGTGTGAGTGTGAAGTCAAGTGTGTGTGTTGATGTGCATGCTTGTGCATGTGTGTGTTGGTGTGTGTGTGTGTGTACATGTGTGCATTAATGTGCATGTGTGTGAGCCTGTGTTTACATTTGTATGTGTTTACATGTGCATGTGCTTGTGCATTTGTGTGTCTGTGTGTGCATTTTTGTTTATGTGTGTTTATGTGGGTGCAAGTGTGTATGTGTATGCAAGTGTGCATGATGGGTCTACATGTATGCATGTATGTATATATTTATTCATGTGTGCATATGCTAATGGGTATGTTTGCATGCATTTGTGTTCTTGGGTATGCATCTATATGTTTCTGTATTCATACATGTGTGAATGTTTGTCTATGTGCATGCATCAGTGTGTGTGTGTGTGTGTGTCTAAACATGCATATTTGTTTGTTCAAGTGGATATGTCTATGTATGTGGGATTATGTGTGTGTGTGTATGTTGTTATGTGTGTAGTTGTGAGTGTGCCTATTCAAAAGAATTTGTGCATGCATGTCGGTGTGTGGATGGATGTGTGTTCATGTATGTGTCTGAATACATGTGTGTGCATAAGTATGCATGTATGTGCATTTGCGATTTATGTGTGTTTGTGCATGCTTTTGCATATGTGTGTGAGCATGTGTGCATGTGCATGTATATGTGTGTGTATGTATGTGTGTGTGTGTGTAGATTATCTACATGTGCTTGTGCGCATGTGTGGATATGTAGGTGTACTCATATGTTGTGTTTACAATTGTGTGCATGTATGTATGCATGGGTGTGCACGTTAGTGTGTGTGTGTGTGTGAGTATGTGTGTGCATGTGTATGCATTCGTGCGAGCATATATGTGTGCATGTGGGTGCAATTGTGTGTGCATTTTTGTTATGCATGTGTGTATGTGTCTTTTCGTACATGCAAGCATATGAGGTTGTGTGCACATATGTGTCTATGTGTTCATGTGTGTGAATGGTTGTGTATTTGTCCATATGCATGTGTGTGTGTGTGCATCTATGCTTGTGTGTTTTTTCTATGAATACATGTGAGTACGTGTGCATGTGTTTGCATGTATATATGTGAGCATATTTGTGTATGTGCATCTGAGCATCTAAGCATATGTCCACTACGTGTCTGTCTACTTGTGCATATGTGCATCATTACGTAAGATTGTGTTTGTGTGCCTATCTGAATGTGATTGTGTTTGTTCATTTATACATGTTGTGCATGCACATGTGTGCATGAGAATGCATGCATGAGTGTATATGTGTGAGCATGACTATATGCAAGTGTGTGTCTCTTTGTAAAAATTTGCATGCATGCTTGTGTTGTGTTAGGTGTTCAAGTGTGTGGGTGTGTGTGTGTGTGCATGTGTTTGTGGGTGAGTGCATGTGTGATCGAGTGTGTGTGAGATTATGCATGTGTTTGTTTTCTAATGTTTGCTTATGTTTATGCATGTGAATGTGCATGTGTTTATGTGTTTGCATATATGTGTGTTTCTATGTAGGTTTATATGTGTGCTAGTGTTTGTGTATGTGTGTGCATTTGCACATATTTATGTGGTTATGGATGCAAGATTGTGTGTGTGGATGTGTATGCACGTGGACGTTCATGTGTCCTTGTGCACTTATTTGTTTGTGGGCATGCACACATATGTCTGATTGAGCATGTGTGTATGCATAAGTTTGTGTGTGTGTGCCTATGTGTGTGTATGTGCATGTCTTCGTGTGTGTGTGCATGGTTATGTAAATGTTCTCGTGCATTTTTACATGTGTGACAGTGCATGAGTGTGTTTGTGTTTGTGCAGGTGTTTGAGTGTGTGTGCATGTGCATGCATGTGTGATGCTTGTATGTGTATGTGAATGATTATGTGTGTGCATGTGTTTATGTGCCTGTGTATATATAAGTGTACAATCATGAGTGTATGAATATGTGTCTATATGTATTTGTGTGTGTGTGTATGCATGATTGTGTCAATACGTTTTTGTGTGCCTGTGCATGTATGTATGTCTATGTGTGTGCTTGTGTCATTGTGTGTGTGTGTGTATATGTGTATGTGTGCACATGTAGTCATCTACTTTTAGGTGCTTATGTGTCTATTTGTTTTTATGTGTGTGTTTGTGTGCATGAATGTTAGTGTGTGTATGGGTACGTGGGTATGCATGTGTGGTGCTCGAGTGCCCTTATGTATGTGTGCAATTGTTTTGGTGTGTGTGCATGCTTATGTGCATATGCATGTGTCTTTATATGCGTATGTGCGTGCATTTGTGTGTAGGTTCTCCACTTGTTTTGGCATGTCTTTGTGAATATGTACTTGTATTCCTAAATGCATGCTTATGTTGGAATGCCCATGGTGCATATGTGATTGCGTGTGTATGTATGTATGCATGTGCATGTGTGTGCATTTGTGCAATTGTGTATGTGTGCGTGTCTTCATGCATTTGTGCAATTGTGTATGTGTGTGTGTTCATGCATTTGTATGTGTGTGTGCATATATTTATGTGCACATATGTACATAAGTGTGTGTGTGGATGCATGCATGTTCTTGCATGAGTCGTGTATTGGTACATGTGTGTGTATGTGGATATCTATTGGTCTGTTTGAGTTCGTGTGTGTATGTGTGCATGTGTGTGTGCATTTTCATACATGTGTGTTCGTGTATGCAATTTTGCATGTGTGTGTAGGTGTGTCATGCATCTGTGTGGGCAATTATGTGTAAGTGTTTTGTGGACTAGTGCATGCATGTGTGTGTATGCATATTTATTTTTTTGTGTATGAGTGTGTGTGTGTGTGCATGTCTATTTTAGTGTGTGCTTGTATGTGTGTGTGTGTGTGTGCATGTATTTATGTGCACAAATTTGTGCGTGCATGTGTGGCTATGCATGTATGTGCATGCATGTCTGTGTGCATGGGCATTATGAGTGTGCCTTTGTGTGTGTGTTTACATCTGTGCACGATGCAAGCATGTGGCTATGTGTGCATTTGTGTATGTATGTGCATATAACTGTGTGTGTGTGTGCTTATGTGCAAGTATTTTTTTGGAAGTGTGTGCATGTTTATGTGCATGTGTGTGCTTATTTTTGCATGCATGTGTTCCTGTGTATACCTTTGTGTGTGTGTATGCGCGTGTGTGTGTGCATGTGTCTATGCATGCATTAATGTGTGTGAGTACTTGTGTATGTGTGAGTGAGTGAACGTGCATGTGTATGTGATTGCACATTTTTGTATACATGTGTGTTTGCATTAGCATGCATGTAATTGTGTACATGTTTAGAAATATAGGTTCATATGTCTACATGAAAGCATGTGTCTATGTTTGTGCATTTTTGCAAGTGCAATATTATGCATTCTTATGCATTAATGTGTGTGCACATATGTGGGTTCACGTATGTGTACATGTGCCTTTGTGTATGTGTGTGTATGTAAGCATTTTAGTGCATCTGTGCAAGCGTGTTCTAGTGCGTGTGTGCGTGTACGAGTGTGTGCACACATGTGCTTGTGTGTGCATGTGCACTCATTTGTGTGTTTGTGTGTGCCTATGACTTATATGTTTTGTGTGTGTGTGTGTGTATGCGTGCATTCTCATGTGTGTGTGTGTTTATGTGTACGTATATGCATGTTTGCATTTAGGTGTGTTATTATGTATATGTGTGCAAGTGTGTTTATGAGCATATGTGCTTACATGTGCATGCATATATGTGTGCATGCATGTACTTGTGCAAAATTGTTTACTTGTCCTTTTTATATGTTTGTATGGTGTATCTGTATGTGAATGTGCATTGTGCATGTTTGTGTGTATGCGTTTGTGTGAGTGTGTTTTTGCATGTGTGGATTTCTCTGGCTATGTGTGTGTATGTGTGTTCTAGTATGTGGTTACATATGTGTTTGTGTGTGTTAATTCATATGCATGAATGTGTACTTTTGTGATTGTGTGTATTTTGCATGTGAGTGCATGATTATGTGTGTGCATAGGCTTATGTGTCTTTATGTTCATGTGATTGTGTTTGTGCATGCATGTATTTGTGTAGACAATTGTGTGTGTGCATAAGATTGCATGTGTTTGTATATGTGTGTGTGTGTGTGCATGTTCATGTTACTATAAGTTTTTATGAGTGTGTGTGTGGGCACACATGTGCATATGTGTGTGTATATGCATTTGGTTATATGTGATTGAGCAAACGCATGTGCACAAATGTGTATATGTGTGTGTTTATGAGCTAGTGTTGAGTGCATGCATGTGTATGTGCAAGCATGTGTGTGTGTAACTTTGTGTGTGTCTATGCATGTGTGCATGCATGTGTGTGTTAGTGTGTGTGTGTTGATGTGTGCGTGTGTGTGCATGGGTGTGTGTGCATATATGCACATATGTCTAGATGATTACAATGTTGCATGTATTTATTTGTGTGTGGGTGAGCTTATGCATCTATGTTTGTTTGTGTGCATGTTTATGTGTATACATAAGCATATGTATGTATGTGGGCATGTGTGTGTGTGCATCAGTGTGGCAAGTGTGTGTGCTTGTGTGTGTATGCATATTTGTGTGCATGTGTGTAGGTGTTTGTGCACGTGTGCATGACTGTGCATATGTGGGTACATGTGTGTAAGCATATGCTTGTGTTTTTGCACGCGTGTGTGTATGAGAGCTTACGTGCATGCATTTGTGTGTATGTGTACGTTAATGCATCCGTGTGTGTATATGTGTATATGTTTTTGTGTGCATGTTAGTTTGTGAATGGGTATATGTGTATGTTAGTGTCTGCATGTGAGTGTGTGACTATGCACAAACATGTCTATGTGTGTGTGTGTGTGTGCATGCATGTGCGGTCTAGTGTGCATGTTTGTGGGTGAGGGAGTGTTTGTGCATGTGTGCATGTGTACATACTTTTTTGGATTGTATGTAGATGTCTTTATACCAATATATGTGATTTTGTGCATGTACATGTGTTTGTATCAATGTGAATGTGATGATGTGCATGTGTGTGCACATATGTCTGTGTGTGCACCTATGTTTACGTGTGTGCATCTATATGTCTGCAATGCAAGTTCAGGAACTTTTATAAGTGTGTACATGTGTGTGTGTGTTTATGTGCATAAGGGTGTGTGTATGCATTTGTGTATGTGGAGTTGTTTCAATGAGTGTGCATGTGTACATTCTTGTACGTGTGTGTTTGTGTGGGTGCATGTGCTTGTGTGTACATGTCTTTGTGCATGCATGTGTGTACCTACGTATGTGCATGTCTAGACACTTATGCATATGCATGTGTACATGTGCATGTTTTTTTGTGTGCACATGCATTCTTTTGTGTGGGCTTATGTGGATGTATAGATATGTGCATGTTATGTGGGTCTACAAGCATGCATGTACTTGTACTTATGTGTTTGGGTGGATGTGCATATGTGTGCATGTATGTTCGCATATGGACATGCGTGTTTGTACATGTGCATGTCATGTGTGTGTGAAAGTAGTGTGTATATTTGCTGTATGTGTGCATGTGTGTGTGCAATAGTGTGTGTTTATGTGTGTCTATTGTGCATGCATGTGTGTGCTAGTAGGCATGTCTGTAGGTGTGCATGCATGCAATTGAGTTCGTGAATGCATTTGTGTGTGTGTATATACATGTGCATGTGTGTGAGTGTGTACATGTGGTGTGTCTAGACATGTGTTAGTGCACATGAATGTCTTTTCTCATGTGAGCACATATGCATATTTTTGTGTGCACGCATAAGTGCATGTTTTCTTATGCATGCTTATGTTAGTGTTTGTGTGCATATATGCATGTTTATGTATTTGTGTGTGTTCTCTTGTCTACATGTGTGTGTCTTTGTGCATACATCTATGTCTGTGTGCATGTATTTTATGTGGGTTTGTAATTTTGTGTGTATGTTTACATATGCCTATTTGTGTGTGCATGTGCATGTTAGTGGTTGTGTTAGTGTGTGGGGGTGTGAGTGTGTTTGCATAATTGGGCATGAGCTCTTATGTGTGTGCAGATGTGTAACCATTTGTGTGTTTATCTGTGCATAAGTTTGTGGTTGTGTCTACATATGTGTGTGTAGGGTGGTGTGTTTATGTGTATTTGAGTGTGTGCATTAATGTGCACATGTGTTTTTGTGTGTTTGAGCATGTCTGGATGTGCTTCTAGTTTTTCTTATGTGCGTGTGGCTGGAGTGCGTGTGTCTACTTTTGTGTGTTAGAGTGCATGCATGTGTGAATATGCAAGTATTTGTGTGTTTTAATTCATGTGTGAGTTTGTGGCTATGTGTATGCTTGTGTGGATGTGTGTGTGAATGTGCATATGTGTATATGTGTGTGTTTGTGTGCTTGCGTTAGTGTTGTGCATGTGATGTGTGCGTGTTTGCGAGTTCATGTGGGTGTATGTTTGTGTGTGTTGAGTGTGTGTATGTATGTGTGTCTGAGAATCGATGTGCATATGCATATATGTGTGCACGTGTTTATGTGTGTATTTGCATTTATGTGCTTGTTCATGTGCATGTATTTCTATGTGTTTGTGTGTGTTTGTGCATGTGTGTGCCCTTGTGTATGTCATTATGTATATGTAACAGAGTGCATGTATGTGTATGTCTACATGCATGAACATGTGCACATGATTGTGCATGTGTGTGTGCATGCATTTGTGAGTGTGTTTGTGTCTGTAGGTTTTTATGCATGTGCATGTGCAAGTGGGACCATGTGCAATTCCATGTGTATGTGTTTGTTTGTTTGTGTGTACGTGTGTAGGTGTGTATGTGTGAGTGGCTTTGTGTGTTTTTGTATGCATGGGCATATGTGCTTGTGTGTATGCATGGGTATGTGCATATGTACATCTATGTATGCATTGATGTTTGTGTTTGCATGAGTTTATGGTTGGGTGTGTGGAGGAAGGGGTTGTGTAATTGAGCATGTGTTATTAGTGCATATGCATATGAACATGAGTATGTGCATGTGTTTGTGTATGTTTATGTGAGTGTGTGGGTGTGGGTGTGGGTGTGGGTGTGTGCAATGGTGCATGCTTGTGTGCATGTACAGGCATTCCTATGCATGTGTGCATGTGTGAGTTTGTGGGTATGTGTGTGTGTGAGTGAGTATATGCAATTGCATATGCGTGTGTGACTTTTTTTGTGTGTGTGTGCTTGTGCATGTGAGTGTGTGCATGTGTGTTTGTGAGTACATGTTTGGGTGTGTTGAGCAAGTGCACATGTTAGTCTGTGTGTATTAGAACACTTGTTTGTATCTATAAAAGTGTGTGTGTGCATGAGTGTATATGTGAGTGTGTGCATTTGTGCATATGTGTGTGCTTATTTTTATGTGCTTGTGCATACATGTTTGTGTTCTTATGTGTGTGTGTGTGTGTGCACTTGTGTGTAGACATGTTTATATTACTGTGCACATGTGTATGAGTATGCGTGTGTGTCTGCATGCATGCACATGTGTGCATGTGTGTACGTGTGTGTGCATGTGTGTTGAGGTGTATGTGTGTATATACATGTGTGTGTGTATATGTGTGTGCACATGAGTTCATGTGTCTATATGCATGCATGTGCACACATGCATAAATGTATAGGTGTACAAGTGTGTGTTTGTGTTCTTATGTATAGATGTATATTGGTCTTTATGTGTGTGGGTATGTTATGTGTGTATGAGTGCACGTGTGTGTGTGTGCATGTGGGAACGTGTGTGTGTGTGTGCATTGGTGGTTGTATGTGTTCATGTGTGTGTGCGCATGTGTGTGCATGTATGTCATTATGAATGTGTGTGTGTGCATGGTTGTGTAAGTGTGTGCATGTGCTTATGTGTGTGTCTGTGCATGTGTTTGTTCATGTGTGTGCATGTTTGTGTGCACTTGTTTGTGTCTATGTCCATGCATATGCACACATGTGTTTGCATGTGTGGGCCATTGTACATGGGCGCATTTGTGCATGCATATGTGTGTGTGTGCATATCTGTGTCCATATATGTGTGCATGTACTCACACATGTGTGTGTTTGTGTCAACAAATGTGTGTTTGCACTTGTGTGTGGGCATGCATGCATATGCATGTGTAAGTGAGTATATCAGTATGTGTAAGCATCTTTAAGTCATTTGAGTGTGTGTGTGTGCATGTAGGTGTCAAGATGTGTATGTTTATGTGTACATGTGTGTGTGTTTGTGCATTTGTGTTTTTGTTTATGTGTGTGTGTGCATGTGTGTTTTTGTGTTTGTGGGGTGTGTGTGAATGAGTGTGTGCACATGTTTATGTGCTTATTTGTGCATATGTCTAAACATATGCATGTAGATGTTTATGCATGTGTGTGTACACACATGCATGCATACATACACTTGGGTGTTTGTGTGTGTGTGTGTGCATGTGTGCATGTGCATGCATGCATTTGTGTGTGCCTATGTTAACATTAATTTGTGTGTGTTCATGTGTGCAAGTTAGTTCATGAGCGGGCATATTCGTGCATGTGTGCATTTATGTGGGTATGAATGTCTGTGTGATTAAGTTTGTGTGTGTGTGAGTGCATGTGTGCATGTGTGTATGTGTGCATGCTTGTGCAGGTGCATGCACGTACATGTGTGTAGACGAGTGCATGGTTACAAGTGTGTGGGTCTGTGTGGAGGTGTATGTACGTGTTTGTCCATGGTTGTGTGCTTTTTGTGTTACCATGTATATCCGTGGATGTGTAAGTGTGTGTGTGTGTGTGCGTGTGTGCATGCTTACATGTGTGTGGGTGTGTCTAGGTGCTTATGGATGTGTGTGAGTCTATGTGCATGAGTGTGTTTGTCTATGTGCACATGTGTGTTTGTGTGTGTGCATTTTTCTCTACATGTTTGTGTGCGTGCATGTGTATGATTATGTTTGAGTGTTTGTGCATGTGTGTGTGAGTGTATGTATGAGCACATGCACAAGTGGGCATGTTTGTGTTTGATTGCATACGTGTGCTCACGTGTGTATGTGCGTGTCTACATGTGTATGTATGTGTGCATGTGTGTGTGCATTCGTCTATGTAGCCCATGAGAATGTGTGCATTTGGATGCATGTGTGCATCTGGATGCATGTGTGCATGCATGTGCATATGGATGTATGTGTGTTTGTACAAGTCAATATGTGTGTGTCTGTGAGTGTGTTTATGACTAGGAATGTTCTTGAATGTGTGAGTGTGTATACGAGCATGTGGTTCACTAGGTACATGTGCATATGTGTGTGTACATGTGTGCATGCTTGTGTGTGTGTATGTGCATGTATGCACATGTGTGTGTAGCCACATGTGTGTTTGTGTATGTACATGTACATGCATGTGTGTGAGTTTGTGCATGAGTGTGTGTGTGTGTGTTGTGTGTGTACATGTGTGCATTGGTATAGGTGTTTAAGTGTATGTGCAAGTGTGTGTGTGCATGTGCATATGTGTTCATAACTGTGTCTGTCCTTGTGATCATGTACACTTGCATATGTATGTGTGTTTGTGTGTTTATCAAAGTAGGCATGTGCATACATGTCTGTAAGTTTGTGCATGTGTGTGAGTTCATTTAAATGCAATCATGCATGTGCATGTGCACGTGAGTTTGAGTTTGCATTTGTGTGTATGTGTGTCTATGTGTGCATGTTGTGTGATTATGTATGTGTGCTTGGTCATGTGTGTGCATGTGTGTCTATGCACCTATGAGTGTGAGTGAGGTTTTGTGTTTGCTTGTGAGTATGTGTGTGTATGCTTATGTTTGGTTTTGTGCATAGGTGTGCATATGTGTGTGTGTGCTTGTGTTTGTGAATGTGTATAGGAATGTGTGCTTTTGTGCTTCTGTATGTGCATTTGTGCATGTGCATGCACATGAGTATGCAAGCATGTGCATTTGTGTGTGTGCACACATGCATTTGTGTGTGTGTGTGTGGGCATGCATGTGCCAATGACTGCTTATGTCTATTGTGTATGTGAGCCTTAGTGTATTTGTGTGTGTGTGAGTGAACATGTTTATGCATGTGTCTACATGCATGTACATATGTGCATATGTGTGTTTGTGTTCATGCATCTGTGTGTGTGGTTGTGGGCATGTATTTTTGTGCATGTGCATGTCCATGTGTGTATATGCATTTTTGTGCACATGTATGTGTGTGCATATGTGTGTTTGTGAGCATGTGTGTGTTTGTGTGTGCAAGTGTGTGTAGGTCAGTGTGCCTATGCTTAAGTGTTTGGACATGTGTGCTTGTTGTTTACTTATGTGTGTGTGCATGTGCACGTGCTTATGCACTTGGGCATGTGTGTATGTGTGTGTGCATGTGCATCAGTGTTTGTAGGCATGTATGTGTATGCAGATGTGTTTTTGTGTATGCATTTATGTGTTTGTGAGCATTTGAGTGTGTGTGTGCATGTGCAAGTTTTAGAAGATGTGTCTTGAGTGCACACATGTCTTTGTTTGTGTGTGTTTTGTGTCTACATGTGTGTGCGTGTGAGTTTATGATGTTGTGTGTGCATGTCTGTATGTGCCTCTATGTGCATATGTGCTAGCATATGTATATGTGTGTGTGTGTATGCATAATCATATTTGTGTGTTTGCACGTGTGTGTGTGTGTGTATGTCTAAGCATTCATTTGAATGTATCTATGCAAATGTACTTACACTTGTGCTTGTGATTGTGTGTTTATGTGCATGCATATGTGTGTGTGAATGTTCAAGGTTATGTGTGCGTTCATGTGCATGTGTGTGTAGGGACTTTATGGAAGTGAGTGTGCATGTGTGTTTGTTGGTGTGTGAGTTTGAGTGTTTGCATGTACATATGCATGTGTGTGGGTGTTTCTGGATGTGTGTGTGAGTCTATGTGCATGTGTGCATTCATGTGTGTAGACATGTGTAGGCATACTTCTATGCATGTCTGTGTGTGCTTGCATGTGTGTGTGTGTGTTTGTGCATGTGTGTCTTTTTTGTAAGCATCTATGTATTTCTGTGTGCGCATGTCTGCATGCATGTGTATGAGTGGGTGTGTTCGTGCAGGTTTGTGTGTGATTCTATTCGTGCTTGTGGATTCACTTGTGTGTAAGTGCTTGAGTTTGTGTAGTTATGTGTATGTGAGTTCATCTGTGCATGACTACAAGTGTGTGTGCATGTGTTGTGCATGTGGGTTGGTGTGTGTGGTTGCATGCGTGTGTGTTTTGTGCTTGTTTGTGTGTGTGGATGTGTTTATACATGTCAATGTGTGCATGCATGTGTGTTTCTTCATGTGTGTATGTACAAGCATGTGCATGATTGGGCATCTCTGTGAATGCGTGAATTTGTGTAGGTGCATTCGAGTGTGTGTGTGTGATTACATATGTGTGCATGTGTGTGTATGTGTGTGCGCATGTGTGCATGCCTATGTGTGTGTATGTGCATGTACGTTCATTTGCGTGTGCATGCATATGCATTTGTGTTAGCCTCTACATGTGCGTCTAAGTGTGAGCATATGCATGTGCATGTGTGTGTCTGCATGTGCATAGTCTCATGTATGTATGTGTGTGTACATCTGTGTATATGAGTTTGCACACGTGTGTCCTTGTGAGTGTGTGTTATGCATGTGAATGTGTTCATTAGTACATGTGTCTATGTGTTTGTACATGTTCATGCATGGATGCATGTGTGTGAGTGTGTGCATATGTGTGTGTCTGTGCATGTTTGTATGTTTGTGCTTGTTGGCATGTGCACATACATGTGTGCATGCTAGTGTGTATGTCTACATTTTTATGCATGTGTATGTGGCATGTGTTTGAGTGCTTTTAAATGCATTCTTGTAAATGTGTGTGTGTGTGTGTGTGTGCATGTGTTCAAGTTTGTGCACATGCATACATGTGTGTGTGTCTACGTGTGCATGTGCATGGTATATGTGTGCGTGCATGTGCTAGTCATGTGTATATGAGTGTGTATGTCCGTGTGTTTGTGCACCTATGTGAGTGAGTAAGTTAGTGTGCATCCTTGTTGGTGTGTGTGTGCATGCCTATGTTTGGTTTTATTCGCACGTGTGCATAGGTGTGTATGCATGTGTTTGTGAGTGTGTGTAAGCATTTGTGCACTTGTGCATGTGCATATGTGCATTTGTATCAATGTGTGCTTGAGGAGACATGTGCATGCGTGTGTGCACATGCATGTATATGCATCCATGTGAGTGGTTTTTGTTGCATATTTTTGTGCATGTGTGTATATGTATTTTTATATGCATGTGTGTGTTTGTGTGCATGTGTGTGTGTGTTTATGCATATGTGTGTGCTTGTGTTTTTGTGTGTGTGTGTGCATGTGTTTGTGTAAGTGTGTAGGGGCATGCCTGTGTGTACGTGTGTGTGTGTGTATGTTTGTGTGCACTAGTGTGCATGTGTGAGTGCATGTGCACATGTCTATGTGTGTGTGGATGTGGATATATATATGTGTGTGTGTGTGTGTATGTGCATGTGTATGTTTATGTAACTGTGGATGCGCTTTTGTGTGTGTATGCGTTTGTGTGCTTGGGCACATGTGTGTGTTGGTGTCTATACATGTGGCTACATGTATATATGTGAGCATGCATGCTTGTGGTTGCCTTTGTGTGCATGTGTCTTCATGTGGACATGTGGGTGTGTGTGCATGCATGTTTGCATGTGCGTGTGCATGTGCATGTGAGTTTGCAAGTGTAAGTGCATGTGCATGTGCATATGTGTGTGTGTTCATCAGTGTATATATGTGTATGTGTGTGTATCGTTTTGTGCATTTGTGTATGTCTACATGCACATGCCCAATTGTGTGCATATTTGTGTCGGAGTGTGCATGTTTGTTTATGTGCATTTGTATGTAAGAGTGCATATGTGTGTGTGTGGAAGTGCATGTGTAAGCATTTGTATGTGCTTTTGTGTGTGTATGTGCATGCATGTGTTTGTGCCAGCATGTGTCTAATTATGGGTGTTCTTGTGTGTGTATGCATGTGTGAGCATGTGTGTGCTTGTGTGTGTACATGTGTTTGCGTTTGTGTGCACATGTGTTTGTGCATCTGTAGGTGTATGCGAGTGTATGCTTGCGTGTTTACATATGCATATGTGTGTGTGTTAATATCTATGTGTGCATGTGCATGTTTTTGTAAGTGTGTGTGCATGTGTGCATATGTATTTGTGTGTTAGTGCAAGTGGCCATGTGTGCATTTATGAGTGCATGTTTGCATGCATGTCTGTTTGTACATGTGCATCATGTGTGTGTGTATTTGTGTGGGTGTGTATGCATGTGGGTATGAGTGTGTGGGTGCTTGCATGTGTGCTAGTCTGCATTCATTCATGTGCATGTGTTCGTGTTTGTGTGCATTTGTCTGTGTGTGAACATGTGCATTTGCATATGTGAATTTTAGTGTGGTATGTATGCATGTTAGTGGATGAGTTTGTGCGTGTCTGTGCACACTTACATGTGTGTGCATGTGTGTGTATATGGGTGTGGGTATAGGTGTGTGCATGTTCATGTGTTCATGTGTACTTGTGCTTGTGTTTGCCTATGTGCTTGTGCATGTGTGTGTGTATTTCTATTCAAGTGTGTATTTATGTATGTGTAAGCACATGGGTGTTAGTACATATGCATTGCTATGTATGTGCACGTGTATTTTTGTGTGTTTGTGTGTCTAAATGCATGTGCATGCGTGCATGCATGTGTAAGTGAGTGTGTCTATAGATGCATGTGCAATGGTGTGCATGTGCGATGGTGTGCATGTGTGATGTTGTGCATGTATGCGTATGCTTACGTGTATTTATGTGTATGCATACATGTGTGTGTACATGTGCATGCATGCACATATGTGTGTGTATGGGTGTGTGTGAGTGTTTGTGTGTGTGTGTGCACATGTGACTGAGTGTAGATATGAGCACATGTGTGTGTATGCTATTGTGTGTGTGTGCATATTATTGTGCACAATTGCACATGTGTGTCTACATATGCATGCATCTATGTGTGTGTGTATGCATACGAGTGTGAATGCATGTCTGCACATGAGTGTTTGTGTGCATGTGTTTGCACATGTGTGTGTGCGAGTGTGCATGTCCATGTGTGCATACTTGTGTGTGCATATCCAATTGCACATGTTAGTGTTTGTGTCTATGTGGATGTGTTTTCGTGTGTTTACTTAAGTGTCCGTACGTTAGTGCATGTGTATGTGTGGGAGTGAGTGAGTGTGTGCAAGCACATATTTCTACACACATGTGTGTGTATGCTAGTGTATGCTTGTGTGTGTTCTAGTATATGTGCATGTGCATGTGTCTATGCACATGTGTGTATGCTCATGTGTGGGTATGTGTGTGTGTAGGTGTGTGTATGTGTGAGTTTGTGTGCGTGTTAGTGTGCGTGATTATATGAGGGTATCAGTGTCTTGCAATTTCGGAGTGCATACATGCATATGTGTGCTTCTATGAGTTTGTGTGTGTGTGTACTTGTATGTGCCTATGCGATGTGTGCATATATGTGTGTGTCTATTTGTGCATATGCATATGTGTGATTGAGTGTATGTGTTTGCATATGTATCTGTATGCATCAGATGTCCGTTTGTGTATGTACATGTGTGGTTGTGTAAGTGCATGTACATGTGTGTTCAAGGGCATTTTTGTGTGTGTGCATTTGTGTGTATGTTTGTTTTTGTTCATGCATGAGTGTGGATATGTGTGTGT
Source organism: Vanilla planifolia (assembly GCA_023846275.1). Classification (NCBI taxonomy): domain Eukaryota; kingdom Viridiplantae; phylum Streptophyta; class Magnoliopsida; order Asparagales; family Orchidaceae; genus Vanilla; species Vanilla planifolia. Next base: position 3,119,225 of record JAIUJO010000041.1, read on the forward strand.
GTATGTGCACATAGGTTTATGTGCATATGTGTACAAGTAAGTATATTTGCATGCATGATTGCACAATTCTATGTATGCGCATGCATGTGTGTGTCTGCCTATGTATGCTTGTGTCTATGTGTATACATGTGCATGCATATGTGTGCACGCATGTGTGTGATTGTGCATGTGTGTGCTTGTGTGTGTATGTGTTTACGTATGAGCATTTGTGTGTATAAGTGGCACGTTTGTGCATTTTCATTCATGTACATGTGTGTATGTTTATTTGCATACTTATCCTTGTGTTTGTGTATACGTGCATGTCTACATGTACATGCCTAAGTGTGTACATATTTGTGTGGGGGTGTGCATGCTTGTACATGTGCATAAGTGTATATATATTTGTATTTGTGTGTATGAGAGTGCATGTGTTTGTGTGCAAGTGCATGTGTAAGAATTTGTATATGCTAGTGTGCGTGTGTCTACATGTGTCTATTTATGGGTGTGCTTGCATTTGTACTCTTGTGTGTGCATGTGTGCCTATGCGTGTACATGTATTTGCATCTGTAACCACATGTGTGTGTGCATCTATGCATACATGTGTGTATGTGTGTGCCTGTGTTTTTATATGTTTGTGTGTTAGTATGTGTGTGTGCATGTGCATGTTTGTGCATGAGTGCAATGTGTGTGTGTGTACATGTGTATTTGTGTGTTTGTGCATGTGGTTGTGTGTGCATTCATGAGTGCATGCTCACATGCATGTGTGTTTGAATGTGTCAACGCATGTGTGTGTTTGTGTGTGTGGTGCATGCATATGGGTATGAGTGCATGTCAATGTGAGTGTATATGTGCTTATGTGTGTGTGGGTGCTTGAGGTTGTGCTAGTGTGCATGCATTCGTGTGCATGTGTGCATGTATATATGCGTGTGCATGTGTATTTACATATGTGAATTTGAGTATGTGTACATATGCATGTGAGTGGGTAGGTGTGTGCGTGAGTGTATGCACACTCATGTGTGTGTGTATATAGGTATGGGTGTGTGTGGATGTTCATGTATTCATGTGTACTTGTGCATGCTTTTGCTGTGCACTTTTGCATGTGTGTGTCTTCCCATGTGCGTATATCTATGCATCTATGAGCATCTGCATGTGAGTGCATTATGTCGTTGTGCATGTGCATGTGTACATTTGTGCATGCTTGTGACTGCATGCATATGAAAGCATGCATGCATGTGTAAGTGTGTTTGTGCATGTGAGCTTGTGTGATGTTGTGCATGTGTGATGATGTGCACGTATGTATGTGTCCGTGTGCACCTATGTGCATAGATACATGTGTGTGTACTTGTGTACGCATGCACATTTGTGTGTGTAGGTGCATGAGTGTGAATGTTCATGTGTGTGGGTGTGTGTGCACATGTGAGTGTGGATATGAACGCATGTGTACATTCGTTTGTGTGTGCATATTATTGTGCATGATTGTACATTTGTGTCTGCATGTGTACGCATTTGTGTGTGTGTGCATGCATTTCTACACATGAGTGTTTGTGTGCATATGTTTGCACGTGTGTGGTGTGAGTGTGCATGTGCATGTGTTCATACTTGTGTGTGCACATGCATGTGCGAGTAAAGCGTTTGTATTTATGTGGATGTGTTTTTATGTGTTTACTTATTTGTTTGTCCATGTGTATGAGTGAGAGTGAGTAAGTGTGTAAGCACATATTTGTGTGCACTTGGGTGTGTGCATGCATATGTGTGTGTGTGTCTACATGTGTATGTGCTGTGTGTGTGTGGTGCTTATATGTGTGTATTTGTGCATGTAGATGCGTGTATGTGTGAGTTTTTGTGCATGTTAGTGTGTGTGTATTTGTGTATGTATTTGTATGTGTGATTGTGACTATATGAGTGTATAAGTGTGTGTTGTGATTGTGTGAGTGTATACATGCATGAGTTTGTGGGTGTGTATGTGCCTATGCGAGCATATGTGTGGATGTCTATTTGTGCTTGTGCCCATGTGTGATTGAGTGTTTGTGTTTGCATGTGTGTATATATGTATCACATGTCTATGTTTGTGTGTGTGCATGTGTGGTTGTGTAAGTGTATCTGCATGTGTGTTTGTGGACATGTATGTGTGCCTGTGTGTGTGGATGCAAGTGTGTCTATTTTTTTGTGTTCATGCATATGTGTGGATGTGTATGTCTGTGTATGTGTGCATATGCATTCAAGTGTGTATATCCTCATGCGTGTGTGCACTAGTTTGAGTATGCATGCATGCGTGCATGTGTCTATGTGTAGGCACATGCAGGCACATGTGCATGTGTTTGTGTGATTGTGCATGTGTGTGCATTCCTTTGTGTGTATTTCTATGAGCATTTGTATGTGTATGGGTGGCATATGTGTTTTTGTTAACTCATGCACATGTGTGTATTTGTATGCACATTTGTGTAGTCATTTGTGTGCTTGTGCATTTGCATGTGTATGCAAGCATATGTTTGGGTGAGTGTGCTCATGCATGTGTGTTTGTGAGCATGTATGTGTGAGTGTTTGTGTAGGTGTACATCCATGTGTGTGTGTATACATATGTGTGTGCATGTGATTGTGCTCGTGTGTGCCTAGGTGTGTGTGTATGTTAGTGTGTGTGTGTGTTCATGACAACGCATGTTCATGCATGTGTTTGTTTTTGTACATCTATTCACGTGAGTGTTTGCCCATGCATTTGTATGCATGGGTACAGGTTTGTCTATTCATGTGTGTGTGTGTGTGCATATAAGTAGGCATGCATGTTTGTATGTGTGTGTGTTTGTGCACGTGTGCTTTGTCGTGTTTGTGTGTATGTCTAAGAGAGTGCATTTCTGTGTGTGTTTATGTTTGTACATGCATGTGTGCACATTCATGTACATATGTGTGTGTGTGTGTGTCTATGTGTATTTTTGGATGTGTTCATTTGTGTGTATGCGAGTGTGTGTACTTGCTTATGCATGTGAGTTAGTGGATGTACAAATATCTGTGTGTGTGTGTGTCATGCATACGTATGCCTATGTGCATGTGTATGCATGCATGCATGCAAGTGTGTGTGCTTGTATATATATGCATGTGTGTGCTTGTGTTGTGTGTGTTTGTGCATGTGTGTGTTTGCATTGGCATGAGGGTGCATGCATGTGTTTATGTGTATTTGTGCATGTATATGCATATGTGTGCATTTTTGTGTCTATGTGCATGGATGTCTACATGTGTGTGTATGAATGTTGTTTGTGTGTAAGCATTCATGTGTGTCAAAGTGTGATTGTGTGCATGCATTAATGTGATTACATGCATGTGCATTTGTGTGTGTTCTTACATTTAGTAGTCTTTGCATGTCTGCATCAACATGTAAGTGTATATGCTTTCTTATGTGTGAGTGTGTGTGTTGTGCATCCATGTAAGTGTGCATGTGTGTGTGCTTGTGCATGTGTGAGTGTGTGTATTCATGTGTGCTTGCTTGTGCATGTGTGTGTGTGTACGTGTGTGTGTCTTTGTGTGTGTGTGTGTGTGTGCAAGTGCAAGTGCAAGAGTTAGTATTTGCATGTGTGTTTGTGCGTGTCTACATTTGTGTGTGGGTATGTGTGTGTGTTCACGTGTGTGTATGTACACCATTGTGTGTGTATATGTGTATATGTGTATATGAGTGTGTGTGTGTGTGTGCATATGAGTTGGCACATGTATGCATGTGTGTATGTGGCACAAATGTGTCTACATGTGCATGTGTGTGTGCATAAGCGCATGTAAAAGTGTTCTTAAGTATCTCTGTGTGTGTGTTTATTCTTGTCTATGTATGTGTGTATGTGGCTTTGTGTGTGTGTTTAAGTGCATGCATATGCTTACATTTTCATAAGTGTGTCTATATTCTTTTGTTCATATGCATGTTCATGCGTGTCATCATGTGTTTGTGTGCACGTGCATGTGCATGTTTGCGTAAGCTCACACGTGAATGTGTCTGTGTGTATGCATGTGCATGTAGGGGTGTCCTTGTGTGTCTGCATGCAAACATGGGCATGTGTGTGTGTGCAGGCATGCATGCATGCACATATGGTTGTGGGTGTGTTCATGCACCTATATGTGTGTGCATGTGTGTGTGTGTGCTTATATTTGTGTGTGTGTGTATGTTTGTATTCTTGTTTGTGTGTGTGTAAGTATATATGTGTGCTAGTGTGTGTGTGTGGGTATGTGTGAACGTCTACATATATTTTATGCATGCATGTGTGTATGTAAATGTGTGAATGTGTGTGAGCATGTGTGCATGGATCTATGTCTTTATATGTAAGTGTGTACATGTGTGTGCTTGCATTTATGTGTGTGTATGTGTACATGTTTATGAGCAAGAACACATGTGTATTTGTGTAGGTGTGCATGTGCTTATGCATGAGCGTGTATGTGAGTGTGTTCATGTGTATGTGTCATTTGCATGCATGTTTGTGTGCATGTGCACATATGTGTGCATGTGTGCGTGTGTATGCATGTGCATTTATGACTTTTTGTGGGCATGTATGTCTACCTATATGTGTGCATGTGTGTGTGTACATATGTGTGTGTGTGTGTGCATGTGTGTATGTGTGCTTGCACCCATGTGTTTGCCATTATATGTGTATGTATTTGTGCAGGTACATGCATGTGAGCACATGTTTGTGTGTGCATGCATACATTTGTTCATGTGTTTTTTCATTGTATGCATGCATGTGTGTGTGCATGTGTTTATGCATGCATAGTTGTCTGTAAGTTACTATGTGTGTAGGTGTACATGTGTGTGTGCATGTGTTTATTCATGCATATGTGTCTACATTTTTGGGTGTGCATAGGTGTACATGTGTGTGTTTGCGTATGTGTATCGGCATGAGTTATTATGTGCATGTTTGTATATGAGCACATGTAGGTGTGCTAGTTATGAAACTATTCCAACATGCATTGCATGCTTATGTGGTGTGTGTATATCTACATGTGTGTGCATGTGCAATTATGTCTACGTGTATGTGTGTGTATGTTTGTGATCACGTGCGTTAGTGTATGTGTGCACTTGTGTGTGTCCACATGTATGTGTGGGTCTGTAAATGTGTGTATAGGTATAATTTGTGGGTGTGTGAATTTGTGTGCATGTATTCGTGTGAGTTGGTGTTTACATATTTTTGTGCATGTGCAAATATGCATGCACACCTATGTATGTATGCATGTGAGTGTGCATGCATGAAAGCATGTGCATGTTTGTGCATGTGTAGATGCATGTGTCTTCATGTGTACATGTGCTTGTGTATGTGTCTGTGAATGTGTGCATGTGCTCATGGGCGATTTGATGTGAGTGTGTGTGTGTGTTTGTATGTGATTGCAAGTGTGCATGTGTATTTGTGTGTGTTGTGTTTATGTGCATATGTGTGTGTGCTTGTGTGTGAGGTTGTGTGTGCATGCATGTGTATGCATATTAATGTGTGTGGGTGTGCATGTGTTTGCATGTAGATGTACATATGTGTGCATGTGTGTATCTATGTGTGTGCATGTGCTTGTATTTATGCATTTGTATGTGTGTATGTAGGTTTCTATGTTTTTGTTTTAGCATGTTTGTGTTCATGTTTATGTTTGTGCATGCATGTGCTTATCATTCTATGTGTGTATGCATGAATTCTTGTGTGTGTGGGTGGGTGTTCATATGTGTGCATGTATGCATGCATTTGTATCCCTGTTTCTATGCGTGCATTTGTATGTGGGTGTTTGTGTTTGCTCATCCTTGTGTTTGTTCATTTGTGCTCATGTTTAACAGTATGGTTGTACATATGAGCATGTGTACATATGTGTTCGTGTGTGTCTGTATGTGTGCATAAGGTGTTTGCATGAGTGTATGAGTGCCTATTTTTCTATGTTATGCAAGCATGTGTGTGTCAATATATGTGTGTGTGCACATGTGAATGCATATATTCATGCATGTAGACCTATATGTGTGTGTATGTGCCTGCTTGTGCTTATGTGGAGGCGCTTGTGTGTGTGCATGTATGTGTGTATTTGTACATGCATGTGTGTGTATATGTGTATATGTGTGTTTGTGTGTGTGTGGGTGTGCTTGTGTGCATGTGTTTCTTTATATGTGTTAGTGCACATAAGGGTGCATAAATGAATGAAGGCACATATATGTGTGTGTGTATGTGTCTTCGTGTTTGTGTATGTGTGCATGTGTATGATTCTATTTGCAAGTGTGCATGTGTGTGTGTGTGCATATGTCTATGTGTGTGTGCGTGTGTGTGTGAATGTGTGTGCATGTGCATGTGTGTGTGTGAATGTGTGTGCATGTGTATGTGTGTGCACATATGTGTACATTTGTGTGTGTGGTTTTATGATAGTGCATGCAGGTGTATGCCTATGTGCTTGTTTGTGTATACTTGCTTATTTATGTGCATACATGTGGAAGCATGTGTATCTCTGTGTCTGTGTTTGTACTGGGTGTTTATCCATGTGAGTAAGTGTGTGTGCATCTATAGGTGTATGGTTATTTTCTTATGTATATGTGTGCATGAGTTTCTATGTTGTATTGTGTGTGTCTGGCTACACACATGTGTGAATGGGTGTGTAGAGAAGCATGTGTGTGTGTGCAAGTGTTCATGTGTGTGCACATGCATATGGTAGTGTGTGTCTTTTTGCATCTATGTGTGCTTGAAAGTGCATGTAAGGCCATGTGTCTGTGTGCCTATAGGCACATGTATGTGTGCCTTTGTTTATGTTCACACCTATGTGTGGGTGTGTGTGGTTGTGCATGTGTGCATTAGAGAGTGCATCTTTGTGTGTGCTTATGTTTGTGTGCAAGTGTGTGTGTGCATGTATTCTTATATGTGTTTATGTGTGTGTGCATGTGAGTGCTTATGTGTATTGATGCATGCATCTGCCTTTCTTATTTTATGTTCAAGTGTGTGTCCTTGTGTATTCATGTGTGTGTGCTATTGTATGTGTGCATGCATGCATATATGCGTGTGTGTATATACTCGTATGTGTGTGTGCATTAGTGTGTGTCTGTGCATGTACATGTTTGTGCACATGTAAGTGTGTGTGTGTGTCCACATGCATGTGCATGTATATGTATATGTGCATCATGTGTGAGTGCATATGTGTGTTGTTCATGCCTGGGTGCATGTGTGTTTATGTGTGCATGCATTTGCACATGTAAGTGTGTGTATCCTTATGTGTGTTTGCATGTGTTTGTATGGCTTGTGTGTGCATGTTCTTGTCTGCCTGTGTGCAAGAATATGGATGTATGTGTGTAGTGCATGTGCGTGCGTGTGTATATATGATTGTGTGTCTTCATGCATGTACATATGTGTGTATGTGTCTGTGAGCATGTGTTTGTGTGCATGTGTACAGGTGTGTGTGTGTGTGTCTGTGTGCTTGTTTATGTTTGTTGGGGAGGTGCGTATTAATATGTGTGCATGCTTGCCAGTGCATGCACATGTGTGTCTATTAGTATGTGTACACATGTGTGTGGGTATGGGTTTGTGGCTATGTGTGTGTATTCATGTGTGAGGGTGTTTGTAGATTTGTGTGTGCATGTGTGTGTGTGTTTATGTGCATGCTTGTGTATGGGTATGTATTAGGCATGAACAATTGCATACATGAGAGTGTGATTGTGTGCGTTTGTGTGAGTGATCCTATGTGCATATGTCGACATGTGCAAGTGTGTGTGTGCAGGTGGATGTATGCATGTGCATGTATGTGCTAATATGCGTATTAATATATGCATGTGTGTGAGTGTGCTTATGCATTCATGTGTATTGGTGTGTATGTGTGTGAGCATGTGCAAGCATGTGAATGTGTGTACATGTGTGTATGAGCATGTGTAACTGTGCTTGTGCACGTGCATGTGTATATGTATGTTTATATATGCATGTGTGTATGTGTATGTCTATGTGTGTGCATGTGCGTGAGTGCTAGTGTTTGTGTGTGTATGCATGTGTAGTTGTAAGTGTGTGTGCATGTTATTATGTTTTCAAGTGCATGTATGCTTGTGTGTTCATGTATGGGTTCACGTTTTTGGGTGTATTTCTATGTGTTTTTAGGCGTGCTTCTATGTCCATGGTGTGCATGTTTGTGCATATCTATGCATGTGTTTGTATGTGTGTGTGTGTGTATCCATGTGTGTGTGCTTGTGTGCATGTAAGCGTTTGCATGCATATGAATTGTATGCATGTGTGTTGGTTGTCTGCATGTACATTCATGCATGTGTGCAAGTGTGTATGAGTTTATGCACACATGAATGTTTTGTGTGCATGTGTATTTTTATGAGTGTACATGTGCATTGGTGTGTGTGTGTGTGTGTGCATTTGTCATATAGGCATGTGTGCATTTACGTGCACCCATGTGCAAGGATGTGTGTGTGCATGTGTAAGTGTGCATGTCTAAGCATGTGTATGTGTCAATGTGCATGTGGGTGTGCATGTGCATGTGTGTGTGAGTTCATGTGTGTGTGCATGTATTCGTGCATGAATGGTCAAATGCATATGTGTGTGTGTCTCTGTACGTGTCTATTCACATATGTGCATTCATGTGTTTGAGCCTATGTGTGTGCTTGTGTTTGTACTTATGCAGGTATGCATGTGTGTGTGCATATGCACGGATGTACATGTGCCTCTATGTGCATTGGTGTACACATGTTTGCATGTGTGCTTGTGTATGTGTGTGTTTGCATCTGTGCATGTGTGTATGAGTTTATATATATTTGTGTGCTTTATATGTGTGTGTGTGTGTATTTATGTGAGTGCGTGCTTATGTGTATTTTTTTATATTAATCTATGTACATGTGTTTGCAGATATATTTGTGTAGATGTCCATATGTTTGTGCATGTGCATGTATGGAGGGTTTATTTTCATATATATATATATACATGTGTGTGTGTGTGTGCAAGTGTGTGCGTGTATGCATTTGTCTGTGTGCTTGTAGGTTCATGTATGTGGATTTGTATATTTGTGTGAGTGTATGCGTGTTGTTCGCATGTGTATGCAAGTGTGTACACATGCATATGTGTGCGTGTGTGCACACGTGGATATGTGTGCATTTGTGCGTATGTGTATGTGTGTGTATGTGCTTGTGTATATTTATGTGTTTGTGCATGTTTGTGTGTTTATGAGTTTATGTGTGTGTGTGTGTGTGCTTATGTGTGCACTTGCATGCATTCATACTTGTGTGTGTCCATTCATGTGGGTACGAGTTCGTGTCTGCATATTAGAGTGGATGCATGTGTTTATATGTGTGTGTACATGTGCATAGTTATGTGTGTGTGTGTGCTTGTGCATGTATATGTTTGTATGTGTGCATGTGTGTGTGTATGCATTTGTGCATGAGTGTGCATGTGTGTCTATATATGTGTGCTTGCAAGTATGTCTAGGTGTATGTGTGAGTGCTTATGCATGTTCTTGTGTGTGTATATTTATTTGTGTATGAGTGCAAATGCCTATGCCTTTGCATGTGCATGCATGTGGATGTAAGAATTTGATTGTGTGTTCGTGTCTACGTGGCTACACATGTGCAAGCATGTTTATGAGTGTGTGCATATGTGTGAGTGTTTGTTTGTGAGTATGTGTTCATATGTGCATATATATATATATATATATATATATATATATATATATATATATATATATATATATATATATATATATATATATATATATATATATATATATATATATATATATATATATATATATATATATATATATATATATATATATATATATATCTATGTGTGTGTGTGTGTGTGTGTGTGCAAATGTTTATGGGTGCATGCATGCATGTGTGTGCAAGTATGTGTGCGTGCCTTTGTTTGTGTCAGCGTGTTTACATGTTTGTTCGTTTGTGCATGCATGTGTGTGCTTACGTGTCTATGTATGCACATGAGCCTGAGCATGTGTGTGCACATATGTTTATTGGTGTGCATGTGTGTGTAGGTGTGCATATGTGCATGTGGTTGTACGTATGCATGCTTTTGTGATCATGTGTTCTTATATTTGTATGTGTGTTGATGATTGCATATGCATATGCATTTAAGCATGTGTGCATAAATGCATGTATGTGTGCATGCATGAATATGAGTGCACGCCATATGTGCATGTGTGTGTGTGTGGACATGCATGTACATGTGTGTTTGTGTGTAAGTTTTTCTGTGTGTGCATTTATGTGTGTACATGTGTGCATAAGTGCATGTGTGTTTGTGTATGTTCAAGTATGCATATGTGTCAGTTCTTGTGTGAGCATGTGCATACAAATATTTGCAACTATGTGTATGCATGTGCAAGTGTGTTTATATATATGTGTGTGTGAGTGTACATGTGTGCGAATTAGTTGTGCATATCTGTATGAATTCTTAAGAGCATTGTGCATGCTTATATGTTCATGTGTGTGTATGCATCTATGCATTTAAGACTATGTGTGTGTATTGGAGTTTTTGTGCGTTTATTAGTGTGTGTGTGTGTGTGTGTGGGTGTGGGTATGTGTTTGTCGATGTGTGCATGTGTGTGTCTATGCAATTATATTTGTATGTGTAGGGCATGTGTGTTTTTGTGGGTGCACATGTTGACATGTAAATGTGCGTGTGAGTGTGAATGTGTGTGCATGTGTGTGTGCACAAGTGTGTGTTCTATAAGCATAGGTGCATGCATGTGTGTGTGTGCAAGCACATGTACATTTGTATGCATATGTTTGTATGCATGTTTGTGCTTTTGTATGAGTCATGCATGCATGTGTTATTCCTATGTCTATCTCTATGTATGCATGCATTTGTGTGAGTGGGTACAGGTCTGTATGCATGAGCACATGTGTGTGCTTTAATTTGTGCATGTGTGTTCACAAGTTTATGTTTGGCTATTTGTGTACATGTGTGTACATGTATGTCTATTGGTGTGTCAACTTGTAGCTGTATATGTATATGTGTACATGTGTTTGTTGGGGTTGGTGGTTTGTGTGTGCATGCATGCATAAGAAGATATGTTTGTTGGTGCGTGTGTGTGTGTGTGTATGTGTGTGTGCATGCATACGTCCATATGTGTGTGTCCATGTGTTTGTGTGCTTGTATATGTTTGTGTGAATGTGTGGGTTCTAGTGTGTGTGTGTGTGTGGTTGCATGGGTGTGTGTGTTTGTGCATGTTGGTGTGTTGCTTTACTTATTTGCATGAGCATGTGTCTCTAAGTTTGTGTGCATGTATGTGTGTGTTTATTACATCTGCATGTGTGTATGTAGATGTGTGCATGCATGTGTGAGAGTGTTAATGTGTGTGTAGGAATGTGCTTATGTTTGCATGTGTGAGTGTGTACAAGCACACATATATGAATTTATGTTTGTAGATCCATGCATGTGTATGCATGTGTCTATTAGTGCATGCATGAATTTTCCTGTGTGTGTATGTGCATGTGTATGTATGGGTGTTTTTTATTATTGTAAGTGTGTATATGCGTGCGTCTATGTTAGATAAGTGTACTAGAACTTGTTCGTGTGCACCTGTGTCTTTGTGTGTGTACGTGTATGCCTATGTGCTAACGTGTGCATGCGTGTGCACACATCTGTGTGTGTGCATATATGTGTGCTTGTGTATAAGTTTGTGTATGTCTGTTTAGAGGTGTCTTGGCATGTGTGTACATGCATGTATTCATGTGTGTTTGTGTGCATATGTGTATGTCTACTTGCATATGTGTGTGTGCACATATGAGCATGTGTATGTATGCATGTGTGTATATGTGGGTGGGTGTGTGCATGTTTGTGGGCTTGTGCATGTGTGTGTGTGTGCATGTATGTGCATACATGTGTGTGTGTGTGTATATGTGTGTGCATCTATGTGCATGCATGTTTCTTTGTGTGTGTATGCTTTCACACAGTGTGTTTGTGCATTCATATGTGTGCAATTCACTTGAAAAAATGCATGTGTGCATTTATGCATGTCTCTTTTTGTGTGCAAATATGTTTGTACATGTATGTGTGTGTGCTTTTATGTTTGTGTGTGTATGCTTCTATGTTTGTGAGTATATATGTGTGCTTGTGTGACTATGTATCTGCTTGTTTGCATGTTTGGGTGTGTACATGCATGTTTCTTGTGCATATGTGTGCTTACATAAGTGTGTGTGTATGTGTGTGCATCCTTGTGCATTCGTGTGTGTGGGTGGCTACGTATGCTCGTCTATTTGCATGTTTGTATATGTGTATGTGCATGTAAGTGCCTATTGTTATAATTTGTGCTGAGCTAATGCATAAGAGATGAGTAAATTGTGCTTTTAACCTTTTTACTAGTTTGAAAACCTTTTCTTAAATTGAAAATTTGAAATTATAAAATTGTTGATTTATTATTTTTTAAATAAAAATATAAAAGGAAAAAAATATGATTTTAAATACCTTTCAATAAAATATTTTATGCTTGATAAAAATAATTTTGAAAATTATATATATATATATAAATAAATTCTATTAAATAAAATAAATATCATAAATTACATAATAACAAAGAAAATAAAACTACAAAGCATTTTTAGGTGGTTCGCTTTAACTCGTGCTTGTATCCAATCCCAGTCTACTTGACCAGGATTCCACTAACAAAACCATTTTCTTTCACCATAGCAATTAAAATTAATCTTTACAAACCACACCTTTGTGCTACAACATATAGGGGTTCATTATCACGATTTTAATTATAAAAGTTTACAATATTAAAGCACAACAAAAAGGTAATAATTAATCACAACATTCTATTATTCACTGGTAAAAATATATATAGCATAAGTCTATACATTATGATGTTGGAATATGAATGTACTTATGAAAAATTTTGTAACAACCTAAATGACCTAATTTTGAAATATTAAATCAAAAGATTCATCAATATGTACTAGCATTATTAAGAAAAATAAAATCAACAAAGATTTTTCAATTTTATGATCTTTTCTAGAAGACAGGAAATAAGAAAATGAACAACCAATTGTAAAGAAGTCATGAATAAGAAGTGCAATCAAAGAAAAATCTAAAGCAAGAAAGGGGTAAAATGAGTTGTAAACACAACTCCAGCAAAGGTGTCAAAATTAGATTGCAATTCTTTGTTTTGCATTGTCTCTTCTCAAAATATCAATGTAGCAAGGTAAACTCAACTTTATCCAACTCCTAAGGCTCATTTATGTATATTAACATGTTATAAATTAAAATATATTTTTTTAAATATCTAGAAAGGTTCTCAAAGTAGCCATTAGCATTTCGACAATCAAAACAACTACAAATAGCTTTTGGGAATGTTTATTATGAACTAGAATAGTGATGACCATCCAATCCGGGAAAACAAAAAACAACTACCTTATCAAAATGCAAAATAAAGGGTCCAAATCTAATCCAAAATGGATTTGATCTAGTTGTTATATTCAACATTTTGGATGTACGATGATGATATGTAAGAGCACTTTTCACAATGGTGGAGATGATCAAATCCATTCAATTGAGCTTTATGAATGGACAACTAGATGAAATGCACTATTCATAAATGAGAGAAGATCTCAACCATTTGATTAGATTTTACGGGCCGATGGTGTGATGAAAATTACTATTCAAAATGACAAAATAGATCTCAAACATTTATGCACCTTATTAGCATATGTGTGCATTCCTTTGTGCATGTAAGTATTTCTTCATCTGTGTTCATATGTGCATGTCTGTGTGTGTGCATGTGTGTGCATTTGTGCATGTGTATGCATATGGACTGTGAGTGTGTGTGTGTGTGCAATCACATATGGTTGTATGCATGTCCATGTGTGTGTTCTTGTGCATGTTTGTGTGCATTTGAGCATGTGTGTATGAGTGTGTGTGTTCATGTATGTGTGTGCACCTATGTATATGGGTGCATGTGCGCATATATATGCACATGTGTTAGTACATGCTTTAGTGTGTGTACATATATATGTGTGTTTGTGTGTTCAGACATGCTTTCATGGGCATGCATATGTGCATAGGCATGTGTGCATACGTGCGTGTGTGTGTCCATTTTAATGTGTGTATGTACATGTATTTGCATGTATGTATGCATATGCATGTGTCCATGGTTGTGTGTGTGCATATGTTTGTGAGTGTTTGCTAGCATGTGTGTGTGTTGGTGAGTGGGTGTGCTTATGTGTGTATATACATAAGCATGCGTGTGAGCTAACATGCACAGGTGCATTTATGTGTGTGCTTGTGTGCATGTGCATGCATTTGCATGCCCATTTGTGCCATTATTGAGCATGTGTGTGTATGTGTATGTGTGTGTGTGTGCATGTTCTTGTATGTGTGCATGTAATTATATTGATGCTTGTGTGTGCTTATGTGTATGTGTGCATTTGTGTGCATGTGTGAGTGCTTTTATATGTATATGTGTATGTGTTTGCAAGCCTATGTGTATATGCATGTGTTCATTTGTGTGCATTTGCATGTGTGTGTATGATTCTCTATGTGTATTTACATACACATACTAACACATTGTGCATGTGTGCATTTGTGTTTGTGCTTGTGTTCATGTGTGTGTGTGCATGTGGGTGGGTGCATCTATGTCTGTATGGTTTTATGTGTGTCAGTTTGTGTGCTTTTTTATGTTTGTGCTTTTGTATATGTGTGCATGTGTACATGTTTGTACATGTGTATGTGTGTGTGTGTACTTATGTGTGTATGTCTTTGTATTTGAGTATGTGTGTATGCATGTGTTTGCATGCTAGGGTGTACTCCTGAGTGTTTGAGTGTGCAAGCATATGAATCTGTGAGTTCCTATGCATGTGCATGTGCTTAGATGTGCATGCTCGTTTGTGTTCGTCTATACATTTGTTCATATGCGTGTGTTACTCAATGTGTGCATCTGCATATGAACTTATGTGTTTACATGTGAGTGTTCGTGTGCGTGTGTGTGTGTGCATCTATTTGTACATATGTGTTTGTGTTTTACATGTGTGTGTGTGCATATGCATGTGCATGAATATGCATATGTTTGCACTTGTCTGCATGGTTATGCATGTGCAAGTATATTTTTATGTGTGTGAATGTATTTGTGCATTTTTGTGTGCATGCAAGTGTTTGTGAAAGGTGTGTGTATGTATGTGCAAATGATTGTGTTCATGTGTATGCATGTTTGTGTGTGCTTGTGAATCTATACGTGTGTGCATTCATGCATTTATGTGTGCTTGTGCAATTGTATGTGTTTATGTGTATGCATATTTGCATGACTATGCATGTGTGTGTGCATTCATGTGCATGTGCATGCATGTGTTTGTGTGCATGTTTGTGTGTGTGCATGTATAGGAATTTATTTTTGTTTGATTATACATTTGCATGTGTATGCATGTGTGTCTGCATGTGTGTTTGTGTAAATATATGAGCATGTTCATGTGTTAATGCATGTGTTTGTATACTTGTTTGTCTACATGTGGCTATGTTCATATACCTGTGCATGTGTGTGCTTGTGGGTGTGTATTGTTGTACATGCATTCGAGCCTGTATGTGCTTGCGAGCATGTGTACGTACCTGCATGCATGTGCATGCGTATATGCAAGTGTGACTGTGGATTAGTGTTTGTGTCTTTATGTGCATGTATGTATCTATGTTTGTGTAAGTCTATTTGTTGGCAGTATATGTGTGCTATATGAGCATGTATGTGTTTTTGTATGTGCTAATATATAAGGGTGTTGTTGTAGGCATCGTTGTGAGCATATGTATGTATGTGTGTGCATGCATATTTGTGTGCATATATGCATATGTGCACATGTGTGCATGTCTGTGTGAGTGTGTGGGTGTGTGTGTACATGTGTGTAGGTGTGTGTGCATAAGCATTTATGTGCATGTGTGTGCACATAATGTATGTGCATGTGTGTGCACTTCATGTATGTGCATGTATTTATATCTACATGTGCATATGCATGTGAGTGTGTTTACTATGCATGTGTGCATGTACAAATGGGCATGTGTGTGTGTGTGCAAATGCATATGCATGTGTGGTTGAGTATTTGGGTGTTAGTATGGGTGTTTGTGGCTTTGTGCTTGTGCATGTGTGTGTGTGTTGTTGTGTGTGTGGGTGCATGCATGTGTGCATATGTGTGTGCATTTGTGACTGTGTGTGTGCAAGCATGCATGTGTGCGTGTGTTTGTGGATGTGTACATGTGCAAGTGTGTGCATGTGAGTTGTGCATGTAAGCATGTGGGTTTGTGCTCATGTAAGTACATTTACGTTTGTGATATCAAAATTTATGCATGTGTGCATAAGCGTAGGTGTGTGTGTGTGGATGTGCATTCATGCTTATGCATATGCACCTATGTGTAAGATTGTGTGTTTTTGTGTGTATATGAATGTGTGGTTGTGTATTTGTGTACATGAATGCTTTTTAGTGTATGTGTATGTATGCATTAATGTGTGTGGGTGCATATAGTTATGCACTTGCAATTCTGTACATGCGTGCGTGAGTGTGTATGTGCATGTGTGTAGGTTTATGGGTGTGAGCAAGTGCATCTGTGTGATTAGCATGCCTATATAGAGGCTATTGATGTGTGTCCATTTATGTATGTGTGTGTGTGCATGCATGTGTGCATGTGTGTAGTTGTGCAGGTATGTTAGGTGTATGTGTGCATGGGGGTGTACGTTGCAGTGCAAGTATGTGTGTGCATGTGCATGTGTGGATGCAGATGTGCACATGTGTGTGTGCATGTGTCTAGGCGTGTGTGCTTCTATGTGTAAGGATGTGCATATGTTCGCATGTATGTGTGTGTGCATGTGTGTGCTTATGTGTATGCATGGGAATGTGCATGTGTATGTGTGTACAAATTTTTTTATGTGCGAGTGTGTAGTGTGCATCTCTATGAGGTAATGTGTGTGTATGTGCATGTGTCCATTTGCATGCACAAGTGTGTATGCATATGGGTATACATATAACTTTGTATTTGTGCATGTACGTGTGAACATGTTTTTGTGGGTGTTTGTGTGTGTGTTTTTGTGTTTATGTTTGTGCTTTCATATGAGCATGTTCTTGTCTATATGCATGTTTGTTCATGGATGTGGGTGTTGGCATATGTGTCTATGCATGTGCATATATGTGCAAGAATTTGTGTGTGTGTTTAAGAATTTGTACATGCAAGTGAGCATGTGTATGTGTGTATGTTCTTGCGTATGTGTGTGTGTGCATGACAATGCATGTATGTGCATTTGTGTGCATATATGTGTCGGTGTGTGTGTGGGTGTGCATGTGAGCGTGTGTGTTTGTACGTACCTATGCATGTGTATTTGTATGTGCACATGAATCTGCTTGTGTGTGTTCATCAGTGGAGCATGTGCACCTACATGCATGTCTGTGTTAATGCATATTTGTATGCAAGTGTGTGTCTGTACTTATGTTTGCATGTGAGTGTGCATGTGCATGTTAAAGAGAGAGTGAGTATTGGTGTATGTGTGTGTGTGTGTGGGTATGTGCATGGGTATATATTTGAGTGTCTGTGGATGCATTTGTGTATGCATAGATATCTATGTGTGAGCATGTTTGTGCATGTATTGGGGTGTATGTGGGCATGTGTGCTTACATGTGTGTGTGCATGTGCGTGTGTTTGTGCGTGGGTACATGCATTAGTGTGTGTGCAAGTGACAAGTGTGCAGAAGCATATGTGTATATGCACTTGTATCTGTGTGCACATCCATGTGTGTGTGTATGCATGTTTGTGTGCTTATTTATGCATGGTCATGTGTGTGTGTGTATATGTGCATGTGCTTGTGTGTGTGTGTGTGTGCAAGAGCATGTGTGTATGTGTGCATATGTGCATGTTTGTGCATATGTCATTGTATTTGTTTGTATGCATGTAGATGTGTGTGTTTGTGTGTGCATGGGCATGAGTGTGTATAAGTGTGTGTGCATGTTTGTTTGTACTTGTGCATGTGCTTCTATGTTCATATTAGTGAGTGTGTGTGTACATGTGTGTGTGTGCACATGTGTGTGTATGTAAGCATGTGCACATACATGTGCATGTGCATGATTGCATGTGTTGTTTTTGTATCTACATATGGGTGTGTGTGCATGCTTGCATACATGTGTGTATATTTGTGCATATCTATTCATGCCTTGCTATGTGCTTGTGTACATGTGTGTACACCCATGCATATGCTTGTGTGTGTATGTTTTTCATGTAATTGTGTGCATGTGTGAAAGTTTGTGCTTGTGTATGCATATGTGTGTGCATGTGGATTATCTATGCATGTGTGTGTCTATATTCACGTATATGTGTATGTAGTGCATGTGTGTGTGTGGTTATGCATGTGTGCATTTAGACATATATGTGTGAGTGTGTGTGCGTGCAATTGTACGTGTGGTTGTGTGTGTGCATGTTAGATTGCGTGTATACATCTATGTGTACTTGCTCAAGTGTGTGTGTTTATGTGTTTTTATGTGCATGTGTGCATCTGTATATATATGTACATAGGTATGTGTGTATACATTAGTTTGTGTGCTTACAAAAATGTGTACAGATGTGTGCGTCTACATCTGTTGGTTGGGCATCTGTTTGTGTGGGACCATGTATGTGTGAGGATGTGCATATGTGTATGAATATGCATGTGTGTGTGTGTGTCTGTGTGCTTCTGTGTGTGTACATATGAGTGTGAATGCGTGTGTGCAAGCCTATGTATAGGGGTTTGTTACACGTGTGTGTGTGTGTGTGCATATGCATACATGTGCATGTCTATGCATGGGTGTGCACATATGTGTATAACTATGCATGTGTGAGTATTTTTGCATGTATGTATTTGTATGCACATGTTTATGCATATGTGTGTGTGTGGCTGTGGGTGTATTTACATGTATATGTGCATGTGTTTGTGTGTTTGTTCACATATGCAATTGAGTGTGTGCACTGTTGTTTGTGTGTTTGTATTCACACTTGTATGTATGTGCATGTGTTTGTATATCTGCATGCAAGCATTTGTGTATATATGTGTGTGTGTGCAGGTGTATTTATGAGCAATCCACATGTGCAATTGTATGCATGCATTTGTGTTCTTTGGTTTGTTTTTGCACGTGCATATGTGTGATTATGTTTGTGCATATTTTTAAGTTTATACTTTTGTAAGTAGGTACATTGGTACATGTTTGTGTTTATGTACATATGTGTATGCACTAGTGTTTGTGCATGAGTATGCATGTGTGTGCACAAGGGTGTTTATGTGGGTGTTCTTGAGTGTGCATGTGTGTGCATATATGATTGCATGTGCATGTGCATGTATGCACTTGTGCATACTTGTGTGTGCTTGTGTGTGTCTATGCAAGTACAAGTGCATGTGTTTATGAGTATGGATATTTGTATGTGTGTGCATGTGTGTATGTGCATGTGTGAGCATTTACTTTTGTTGTTTTGTGTGCTAGTGTGTGTGTTTGCATGTGCATGTGCTTTTGTGTATTTGCATGACTATGATAACTTGTGTATACATGTGTTTGCAGTTGTTTGTGCATGGATGTGTGCCTTTTTTTGTGAGGGTGTGTCTTTGTAAATTCTTTCAAACATGTATGAGTACATGTTTGCAAGTGTACATGCATGCATGCATGTGAGTGCACACATGCATGAGTGTGGATGTGTGTGTGTGTATCTGTGTATGCATGTATATATCTATTTGTGAATATGCCTTATCCTGGGTCTATGCATTTATGTCTATTATGTAAGCATCTATGCATGTTTGTGTGTGGCCATCATTGTGAGCATATGCAAACACATGTCAGTGTATAGGTGTGCATGCATGCGTATGTATGTGCATGTGTGCATGTGTGTTCATGTGTGTGTGTGTTCACAAGTGTGTAGAAGTATGTTCAATTACATGCATGTGAACGCGATTGAGTGTGAGTGGGTGTGCACGAGCATGTGTTTGTGTATGCATGTGCATGTGCTTGTGAATATGCATATGTTTTTGTTTGTGTGAGTGTGCACATGCATGTATGTGGGTTTGTGTGGGCATGTTCATGTGTGTGTGTGTCTTTCTACCTATATGGGTGTGTATGTCAGTGCATATTTGTGTGCATTCTTTTTGTGTGTGTGTGTGTGTGCATGCATGCGTGTCTTTATAGATGCATACGTGTGTATTTTTGAATTTGTGTGTGTGTGGGTGTTTGCATGTTAATGTGTACTTGTACATGTGTACGAGTGTGCTCACATGTGTCTGTGTATGTGTTTGTACTATGTGCACTCATATATGAATGTGTGCATGAGTATGGGTGTGCATGTGTGTGCTTATGCATGTGCATTTGTGTATGCTTGTGTGTTTATATGTGTGCATATGTGCTTTTTTGTTTGTGTATGTGCATGTGGGTACTTGTGCTTAAGTGCATGTGTGTGTGTGTGTTCATGCATGTTTCTATGTGTGTGTGTGGGTAAAAGTGTCTATGTTTGGGGGTGTGTGTGCATATGGTTGTGCTATGCAAGCATGTATGTGTATATGTGTCTATCTTTGTGTTTACATGCACGAGAAAGTTTGTGTTTTTGCATGTATCTGTGAGTAAGTGCATTCATTTGTGAGTGCCTACAAGTGTGTGTGTGTGGGGGGGTGTTTATGTGAGTATGTTTATGTGTGTGTATATGTGTGTACATGCATATATACATGTATCTATGTGTGTTTGAACATGCATGCATGCTTGTGTGTGTCGGTGTATCTTAGTGTTCATGTGTGTGGATTTATGTTTGTTTGTGTGCACATATGTGTATTCCTAAGCATACCTTTATATGTGTGTGTGCATGCATGCACATGTGTGTATGTGTGTGTGTGTGTGTGCATGTGTGTGTGTAAATGTATGTGCATGTGCATGTGTTTGTTGGTGTGCATGCTGCACATGTGCATGTATGTATGTGTATAAATCTATGTACGTGTGCATCTATATGTTGTTCTACATGCATTTATGAGTGTGCATGTGTGTGCATGCATGTGTGTATATATATGTGTGTGTTAGTGTATTTTAGCATGTGTGTGTTTGTATGTGTGTGTGGGCATGTGTATGTATATGTGTGTGCATGTCTTTATGTGTGAGTATGTGTGCATGTCTTTATGTGTGAGTATGTGTGCATGAGCACACCTATATTTCTAAGTATGTGTATGTGCATTTGTCTATGTGCTTGTGCATATTTTATGTGTATTCATGAATAGGTCTATGAAAGTCTTTGTGTGTGCATGTGTGCTTGAATGTTTGTGTGCATTTGTCTATTCGTGCATCAATGTGTGTGCATATATGTTTGTGTTTATGTATGTACATTGTTGTGAGTATGGGTGTGTGTATGCACGTGTGTATTTGAGGGTGTGTGTTTGCATCTGCATGAGCATGTGTGTGCATGCGAGTATGCATGTACATGTGTCTATGCATGTGTTTTTATGTGTATGCATGTATGTGTGTGTGACTGTGTGTATATATGTGTGCATGTGCGTGTTAGTGTGTGTGTGAATGTGGGTATTTTCTTTTGTGTGTGTGCGAGGGCACATGCAAGTGTGCATGAGATATGTGTGTTCAAGCATGCATGTGCATGTGCATGTGTGCATGTTTGTTTGCATGTGTATGTTTGTGTGTGATTGTGCATGTGCGAGGGTGCATATGTGCATAAGCATGTTGTGTGTATTATGTGTGTTGTGTGTGAGTGTGTCTATATGTACACATGCTTATGGATGTGGTTATGCATCTTTGTTTGCATGGTATGCATGAGCATGCATGGGTATGCATGCATGTATGTATGGGAGTGTTTGTGTGTGTTTGTATTCATATGCATGTGCATACATTTTTGTGAGTGCGCAAGCATGTTTGTACGTGTTTGTGTGAGCATGTATGCATCTGTGCATGTTTATAGTTTCCTACACATGGGTACATGTGTTCATTCATGCATGCTAGTGTGTGTCTGCATGTTAATGCTTGTGTGCCTATGCCTATGTGTGTGTCCATGCATGTGTGTGCATATATGTGTATGTGGGATTATTTTGTGCATGTTAAGTACATGTTAGTATATGTAGGCATGCATGTCTTTACATGTGAATATGTGTGTGTGTGTGTGTTTATTCATGTGTGTTGGTGTGTTTTATGTGTGTGTGTGTGTATGTTAGTATGCACATATGTATTTGTGTCATTGTGTAGGTGTTTTTGCATGTGTATGATTATATGTGCATGTATGCTTATGCATGCATGTTTGTATGTGCACATGTGAGTTCTTGTGCTTCTGTGTGCATGGTTACATGCATGGGTTTGTTTGTGTCTTAAGGTGAGTCTGTTCATGCATATGTTTGTGTGCTTGCTTGTGTGTGTATGTGTGGGTGGGTGGGTGTGTGCATGTGTGTGTGTACATGTGTGTGTGTGTGTATGTGTGTGTGCATGTTCATGCATGCATGAATATGTGTGATCGCTTCTGTGCATGTTTGTATGCCTAAGTATGTGTGTAAATGTTCATGTGTGAATTATATGCACTTATGTGCATGCATGTGATTTTGTGTATCTATGTGCATCCAAGTATGTGCACATGCTGAGTGTGTGTGTGAGTACATGCATGCACGTATGCAAATCTGTGTGTTTGTGCTTATGTGTCTGTGTTTGTAACAATGTGTATTGTTGGATTCATGTGCATGTCTGGGTGTGTATGTTGTTATGCATGTACATGTGTGTACATGTGTGTGTGTGTGTGAGTGTGTGTCTAAGTGCAAATGCATCTATGCATGCATGTGTATGTGTGTGGATGCATTATGTGTGCATTTGTGTGTGCGTGTAAGTGAATGCATAAGTGTGTGTGTGTGTGGATACGTGTGCGTGTGCATGTTCATGTGTGTGAGTGTTTGTGTGTGTTTGTATATGTGCATAATTCCTTATGTGTGGATAAGTGTATACATCAAGCATATGTGTGGGTATACATATGTTTGTGGATGCATGTGACAGTGCATCTATGTGTACATGTGTGTCTACACGTGTATTCACATTCATATGTGCACATGTGTTTTTTCATGTGTATATGAATCCATGCAGGAGGGTTTTCATGTGTGTGCATATGGGTGTGTCTATGTGTGTGTACTTGTATGCACATGCACATGTGATTGTATGTGAGCATGTGCATGTGTGAGTTTTTGTGGGTTGGAGTATTTGTGTGTGTGTGTGTATACATTTGTGCTTATGTACTTATCTATGTGTGAGGGCACATGTGTGTGCTTACGTGCTTATGCGTGTGTGTATGCATGTGTTTGTGTGTATTTGCATGTGTTTGCGTGCATTTGCATGTGTTAATGTGTGCGTGTGCATGCATGTTTTTGTTAATGTGCATGTGTGTGTCTATGCATGTGTGTGCATGTGTAAGGTTCAATGTTAGTTTGTGTGAGCACACATGTACGCATGGGCATGTGTGTGCATGTTTGTGTGCATTCATGTGTGTGGGTTGCATGGGTGTATGTGTGCATGTTGTGTGCATATGTGATCATGTGTGTGTGTGTGTGATCAGGTTTGTGCTTGCTTGTATGTTTGTGTGCATGTGCGAGTGTGCATGCATGAATGTGTATTAGTGTGGGCATGTGTTTGCATGAGTTTTTGCATGTGTGTGCACATATATGTGTGTATGTATATGCGTCATGTGTGCATAAAAGTGTATGAGTGTGAATCTATTTGTGTGTGTTTGTATGTGTGTTCATGTTTTTGCATGTGAATGTGTGCGTGTGTGCATGCCTATGCATATTTGTGTGTGTGCAAGTCCAAAAGCATTCACATGCATGCACAAACATACTTGAGTGCACGTCTTTGTGCGTTCGCATTTGCGTGTATGTCTATGAATGTACGTTTGTGCCTTTGTTTGTGTGTGCATGTGATTGCATGTTTGTATCAATGCATGTGTGTATTTTTACTTGTGCATGCATGTGTTTTTGTACATTTGGGCATGTATGTCAACATGTTCAAGTTTGTGCATTCATGCGTATGTGTGTGCATATATGTGAGTGCATGTGCTTTTTTGTGTATGTGTGTGTGCATACATGCATATGTGTGTATATTCCTATATGTGTGAGTGTGAGAGTGTGTTTGTGCATATGTGTACATGTGCATGTGTTTGTGTAAGCATCTGTGTGTGTGTACATGTGAGCATGTGCGTCCATCAAAGGTCCTGTGTGTGTGCTTGTGCATGTGTGTGTGTACATTCTTGTTTGCATATGTGTGTCTTTGATTTTGTGTTTATTACTATGTGTGTTTGTGCATGCATGCATGTGTGCATGCTTGTGCTTGTGTGTATCCTTGTGCATGTTCATGTGAGTGTGTGTGTGTGTGTGTGCATGTGCCACTCCATGTAGGTAGATGTGCATGTGTGTCCATGTGTGTATATATATGCATGTGTGTGCATTGGTACATGCATATGTGCATTCTTGTTTACATATGTGTGTGCCTTTGGTCTTGTGTTCATTCTTATGTTTGTGAATGGTAGGTGTATGTGCTCGGTTTTGTGTATGTGCATGAGCACATGTGCGTGTGTGAATTTGCATGCATGTTTGTGATTGTATTTGTGCATTTTCTTTTGTGTGTGTGTGCATGCCTATGTTGAGTGTGTATGTGCATGTATGTGTATGGGTGTGCTTGTGTGTGCATACATCCATGTGTGAGTGTCTATGTGTGTGCATGGATGTGTGCATATATGTGTGAATGTGTCTATGAGTTTGGGCATGTGTGCTTGCATGTGTGTGCGTGCATGCATGTATTTATGTGCACATGAATGTGTATGTATTTATGTGTGTGTTTATGTTTGTGTGCATGTCATGTCTACACTCATGTGTATATATGTATGTTTGTGTGTGTATGTTTAGGTGTATGTGTGTGTTTGTGCTAGTGTGTGTGCATGTGTTTGTGTGTTTTTGTGTGTTTGTGCATGTGTGTGTACAACTTAGAACATGTGTATATTTATAATACATGTTTGTGTATGTGTTTATGTGTGTGTGAGTGTGTGTGCATGTATCTGTATGTGCATATTTTAATGTGTGTGTGCCTTTACGAAAGTATGCATTTTATGTATGTGTGTGTATACATTTTTGTGTGCATTTGTATGCATTTGCAAAAATGTGTGCATGTGTATGTGCGTGAGTGCATGCACATGTGTTTGTGTGTGTTTTGTGCATGTGTGTATACATATTTCTATGTTTATGTGTGCTTATATGTGCATAGTTGCACATGTGTGTGAGTGTTTGTGTGTGCATGTGCTTTTGTTACTATGTGTGCACGTGTCTGACCAAGTTTATGTGTTTTCTTGTGGGAATGTGTGCTGCTAGCATGTGTGTCATGTGTGTGGCTGTGCATGTGTTATGGTGCACTTGCATGTCTGTGTGCTTGTGTGCATGTTCATGTTTATATGTGTGTGTGGACATGTGCATGCATGTATGCATGTATGTATGTTTGTGTGTGTGTGTGTGTATATGTTTGAACATGTGTGTGCATGCATGGGTGTGTGCATTTGTGTCTATGTGTGCATGTGTCTATGTGCATGCATCTTTGTGGTTATGTGTGCAACTTTGTGTGTGTGTATGCATAGGCTTGAGTGTGTGTGGGACTATGTGCATGTGGGTAAGTGTGTGTGCATGGGTGTGCATTCGAACATGTTTATATGTGTGTGTGCATTCAATTATAATGTGGTTATGTATGTGCATGTGAACATATATGTATACATCTATGTGTACTTGCTTGAGTGTGTGTATGTATGTGTGTATTTTTACATTTCTATGTGCATATGTGAGAATGCACGTGTGGATGTGCATATGTAAATACATACATGTGTGTGTGTGTATTTCTTTGTGTTCTTGTAAAAAAGTGCGCATGAGTGTGTGCAAGTGTGTGTTTCAAAATGTGTGCATGGTTGGGACTATTTGTTAGGGTTGTGTGAGCATGTGCTTGCTTGCATGAGTATGTGTTTGTTCATGTGTGCACATATGAGTGTGCATGTGTTTGTGTAATCCAATGTGTGTAGGTTTGTATGTGCATGTGTGTACATTTGTATGTGCATGCATGTGCATGCCTATGCATAAGTATGCATGTGTTTGTATAATTGTGCACATGTGAGTGTTTTTGTGTGTGCATGCCTTTTATGCATATGTTTGTGCATATGTGTGTAAGTGTATTTGCAAGTATATCTTATTGTTGGTGCATGTATATGTTTGGGTACACTTTTATGTGTGTTTGCATTCGCACTTGTGTATGTGTGTGCATGTGTGTGTCTACATGCAAGCATGTGTGTGAGTGTGTATTTGTGTGTAGTGCATGTGTGCACGTATGTGTGTGTATGTGTGATTATGTTAGTGTATGTGTGTGCATGTGTTTGTACTTTTGCATGCATGTGTGTTTGTGCATGTTTGTACTTGATATATGTGAGTGTGTGCACAAGTGTGCACATATGTACATATGTGTTTGTGAATGAGTGTGCACATGTATGCATCTATGTGTGTTCGAGTTTATGTGAATGTGACTGTGTGTGCATATATGACTGCAGATACGCGCGTGTGTGTGTGTGTGCACTTGTGCATACATGTGTGTGTCTATATGTTTCTATGCATATGCAAGTGAAGTTGTGTATGAGTATGCATATTTGTATATGTGTGTATGTACATATTTGCATGCATATATGTGTGTACATGTTTGTGAATTTACTTTTATTGCTTTGTGCATTAACATGCATGTGCATGTGTGTGTGTGTGCATGTACATGTGTGTGTGTGTGTGCATTGGTGTATGTGTGTGAGTGCATGTAGATTTGTTTGTGTGGGTCTGTGTGGGCGTGTGTTATTATACATTCTTTTGAGAATATTTGAGTACATGCTTCCATGTGTACATGCATGCATGCATATGTATACACACACATGTGAGTGTGGGTGGGTGTGTATGTATCTATTTATGCATGTATGTGTCTATGTGTGAATATGAGGGTTTGCAAGTATGTGCATGTGCATGTGTGCTATGTGAGCATTTGTGCATCTGTAATGTGTGGCCAAGTTTGTGACCATATGCATGCATGTGTGTATACTTATATGCATGTATTTGTATTTGTGGGTGTGCATGTGTGTGTGGGTGTGTGCACGTGTGCACACAGGTATGTGCATGTGTTTATGTGCATCTATTTTCATATAAGCATTTGTGTAGGTGTGCATGCATGTGCATATCCACGTGTGTACACGTATGTGTGTGCATTTGTATGTGTATGTGTGCACATATCTGAGTGCATGTGTGCATATGTGTGTGCGTGTGTGTATGCAAGCATGAATGTGTATTGATATTTGTGTATGTGTAGCTATGTGTATGTATGTGTGTGTGTGTGTTCATGTGTTCTTGTTTGCATATGAATGCTAGTGTTTTTGTGTATGTGTGTGTGTGGATGCATCTATGTGTGTGTATGTTTGTGTATGTATGTGTGTATGAATGTGTTTTTATTTGTGTGTAAGCATGCATATTTGCTCTTGTGTATTTTTTGCACGTATACATACACTTGTACATGTGCATATGTGTGTGTTTATGCATGTGTCTTTATGTGAATGTGTGCATGTGTGCCTGTATATGTGCACGTGCATATGTATCTGTGTACATGTGTATGTGTGGTTGTGTCTATGCATGCACGTGTGTTTGTACATGCTTGTACATGTGTATGTGTATGTGTATGCACTTATGTGTGTGTATTTACATGTTTACATATGTGAGTGTGCATGTATTTTTGTGCATTTCAATTTGTGTATGTGCATGTGTATGAACCTATGTTTGTGTGTGTGTGCCTATGCTTATGCATGTGCATGAGTGTGCTTGTTTGTGCATGTGCATGTGTGTGCATGTGTATATGTGTGTGTATGCATGTATATGTTTATGTGAGTGCATGTATGTGTGTGCACATGTGTTCTTATGTGTGCATCAGTGTGGATCGATACATTTGTGTGTGCAAGCATGAGTTTGCATACATGTCTTTTTGCCTAGGTGTTAGTGTGTGTCCATGTGCATGCACATGTGTGTACGATTGTGTGCATTTCCTCGTGTGTGAACATATGCATGTATGATTTTGTGTGTTTCCTTATGTGTGTGTATACGTGTGTGCATTTGTTTGTGTGTATATATGTATGTGTACATGCATTGGGTGTGTGTTTGTATGTGTGTGTACTATGTGTGCTTATGTTTTGTGTATCATGATGCATGTGTGCATGTAGGTGTGCAGGTATAGGTGTGCATGCGAATGCGTGCATGCATGTATGAATTTATGTGCATGTGTGCACGTGTGTGTGCGTGTTTGTGTGTTATGTGTGCAGGTGTCTGCATTTGTTTAGTTGTGTGCCTATATGCGTGTGCATGTGTGAGTGCACATTCATGTATGTATGCATGTTTGAGTGTGCATGTTCTCTTGCACATGTGCTTGTGTGAGTGCATCTGTGTTCCTTTGTGTTGCTTTGTGTGTGTGTTTGTT